>JAOXJM010000001.1:24031353-24042198 GCA_026413425.1 Tringa solitaria | reverse complement strand
TCCAGGGCTCTGGCACCCTCACTGTGAAGAAGTTTTTTCTCATATTTGAGTGGAAAGAAATGGGACTGTGGAATGAGAACAAAAGTTTTTCAGGCAGGAATGCTAATAACAGGAAAGCACAATCATTCCTCTCTTTGCAGCAGGGTTCCTCTTGGAAGTTGGAACCTGTGGTCTGAGCTGTCACAGTGGTGGGCAGCTTCAGCAGTGGCTGGTGCCCACAGGAACTGAGCCCTGACCAACTGAAGTGCTGCATGATACCAAACACCCCTCAAAAGGGAATCCTAAACTCCAAATTAGTGGGTACTGTCAATCTTAAGGTCTCTGTACCTCTATTATTCCTCCTCACAAAGGTGATAACACCTTCGTGTCTCCTGAAAGGGCTGTTGGACAAATAAAGCCATTGGTAGTCTTGACAGGCTGAAGAACAGGGTCAAAACCAGATGTTGTAAGGCTGTTTATGAAATGCGCGTGATCTCTCCTGTTCGCTGAACAAGAGGAAAGGTCCTGGGGACACGTGGGTCTGGGATCAAAGTATATGATTACAAAATTATGGAATTAAGGACTGTGTTTCAGTGCTCATCAATGGCAAGGACAAATATTATGCCCACATTTTCTGACCTGTGAGTACTTAGCTTGACAGTTTTAGCATCCTTTTTGTATGTGTAATTTGCCATGTGCTACAGCCTTATTACTTTTATTTAAATTGTTCTAGAGAGGGTTCATGGGTCTTCACCATTCACCCTTCCTATAAAGAACGGGTCCTAAATTACCATGAGTCTACAGGATCAAGAAAGGACCCAAACTTCTCATCACCTCACCTATCTGTGCCTATTTCCCCCCTGCCTCAGGGGAGACGTACAAAAAATTACCTTATTTATCTTGAATAACATCTTTAAATTCTCTTATCTCATGGCTAGAATGTATGTCAGTGACATTTTATATAGGGAAAAACATCAGCACTGGCTCAGTGTTGTATCATGTCTCAGCAACGAGTAGGATTGAAGGTACTATCCATGTTGCTGCCAAGGTCTGGACTGAATTTTCTTTTAGAATATTATTTTAAAAGTGAAAAATTCATGTTGCTTTTTGAAGTTCCTTTGAGTTTGGAAAATTTGAATTATACGTAGACAATTTTAAATAGACAATTCAGGTATCTGTGTGTACTTTGTATTATGGACTCTCAGCCCAGGAAAATTTAAAGACTTCCAAATCCTGCTGTATATGAGGAAAAAAGGAGAAGGTGAAAGCTCAGAATTTTTTGGGAAATAGTATATTTCAATAGATTTCATTTTTAAGAGTGTGGTTTTGCTTTTAATATTCTACGTATCAATGTTGTACATGTCAATATTGTACTAATAAAATATAGCCTATTTCTAAAGGCATTTTCGTTTCAATCAGCATTTTCCAGAAAATCTGTCCAGTGCAAATTTTCTGACAAACTGCATCTAAATATGTTTACAAGAAAATGATGTCTGCAAAAATGTGCCCAAAAAAGATAATTTCATTGTGCTGCTTCTCTGGCTAACTTCAGTGATAAAGAAGTGAACCACTGTGCTAGGCATACTGAAGAAATAAAATTGCTTGAAGTTCTGTTACATGCATTTAATCAATGGCCAATGTCAGCATTCACAATGCAAAGTTCAAAGAAAAAAAAAAGGTTCTTATTATTTTTTCCTGCTGTTTCACATTTTACAGAATCTGGCCTAAGCATCATTCCTGCAAGTGCAGCTGAAAGAGTGAATGGAATTTCTGCTGACCCACTGACTTGTCTAGACACAGGTCACCCATCACAGTATCTTATATCATGAGGTAGTACTCTCAGCTCCATAAGTCAAACTGTTCTGCATCTTCCTCCTTTTTAATTTATGCAAATGTTTTGTCAATGGACCTGCAAATATTTATGTTATTTTAAGATGCACAATATTATTTAGTCAGCTTTATTAATGTATTTTGTGTGTTAGGGAAGACTAAGCTTGTAAGCTTTCATCCTGCTTCTTGAACAAGCTAAACTGCATGAAATTCATTTGAAAAATTATCAAAGAAAAATGTAACTTCTTTATCAAATCTGTTTATGAAAATCATGCTCAGTTTTCTCTCTCCATTGCCAATAAAGCAACATGGATAATAATAAAACTAAATGAGCAATTTAGCTAAAGATTATACATTGGTTCTGTTGCCCAATCCATATTAACCAAAAAGAGATGATGCTGGACAAGAACAGTATTAAAATTATTTTCACTTACATTTCCATTAAATACTGTCTTGTCTGTCTAAATACAAACAAAACATATGTTACCATTTAATAAGGTTAATATATGTTGTTAGAGATGTGCTTTTATTTCCCTGTTCCAAAACCAACCTTTTCTCTCTCTTTTTCTCTTCCCCTCCCTCTCTCTATCTCTATCTCTATCTCTCTCTCAACACAGTTTTGCAGATATTACTGCCCTGCACATCTCAGGAGATGTTGCTAGTTCACCACCATTCACTGCTAATATGGAAATAAAAAAACAGTGTGAAGTTTAGCCTTTCATTCTCTCGTTTCTTACATTGGAAGATACCTGTCTATAAAAATAACATCAGAATAATATATCATTTGGGAGCAGACATGATCATATAGATATACATTTAAAATTATGAATTGAAGGCGACTCCCCAGCTGCACATCAGTCAGCTACAGCAAGCAATGACCATTAACTAAAATAGCCACTAGAGGCCTTCATTTGCTAGGGGCTGCCAGAAGTGATGAAGACGGAGTCCCCGCTGCCCACCCAGGGCTGGTTCCCCCTGAAGCTCTGTGGGACTCTTCTGCTCATTCCCCCAGCAGAGCACAGTTCTCCGTGTGAAAAAAAATCTCATGGGGGCTCCAAATGGACATACCAAGCTGATTCTCCCTCTGAGCGTCCTCAAAAAAGAAAAAAAAAAAAAGGGAGGGGAAATAATAAATGATCCAGTTGTGTGATTTGTTACGGGTGAGGTGTGACTTTGCGGGCACTGGCACGCAGACCTCCTCCCCTCGGGCTGCTTTCCCACCGATCCCAGCCTCCTGCAAACACCTTGGTGGGATAACAGCGCGGTTCCGCTCGAAATCCGTGAAAACGAGAGGAAGTCCGCTGAACAACAGCGAGGGTGTTTTATTTCCAGCCCCTGTGGCAGCTCAGGATTAAATGGATTTTCATTGTTCTTTCTCTACAGCCGTTTGGGCACGAAGTCGGTGTAAAAGCACCCAGGGTTTTATTTGCTGCCGCCCCCCCCGTCGGCGAGGCTGGTATTCTCCCGCTGGCCGCCTGCTCTAAATATGGCCATGGCCAGTGTGTCAATAATCCCCCTCTTTAAGGGACCTGCAAACACTAGTGTTGGGACATTCTTGCTGTTCAGATGTCTAGCTGACGTCTGATGCTTAAAACGGAGCATGCTTTCATCCCTTCGTGCATTGTCGTAAGCCCCCGATGATTACTCTTAAAAGGGTGCCTCCGCTACACAGGGAAACAGTTGCTGACCAAACGAGACACAGCTTGGCTGCTTCAGCCTTCTTGAATGCCTAGTCACTTCAGGTTCGTACCAGCCTGACCAAGCGGGACCATGTCTACCTTTGGCTACAGAAGAGAGCTCAGTAAATATGAAGACATTGATGAAGATGAGCTCCTGGCTTCTCTCACTGAGGAGGAGCTGAAGGAGCTGGAGCGGGAGCTGGAGGACATAGAGCCTGACCGAAACCTTCCAGTGGGACAGCGGCAGAAGAGCCTGACGGAGAAAACACCGACAGGGACTTTCAGCAGGGAAGCGCTGATGGCCTACTGGGAGAGGGAGACCAGGAAACTCTTAGAAAAAGAGAGATTGGGTGCGTGCGACAAGGTAAGACGCTGAGGCAGTCGCTGCTTCCTAGAAACATTTGGGGTTGTTTTCCCCTGGCATAATCTCGCTGACTGTTTTCATTTTCTTTCAGTCTCTTGTAGCATTTTTAAGAACACTGTTAGCTACACTCTTGTGCCTGCTAAACCACTGTGTGTTAGCTCAGTTTTTGCCCTCTCTGGAGTTACTTTAAATGCTCAGTTGAGAACAGAAGAAGGTCCTGTAAAAACCCACATTATTGATTAAAATAAGATAAAATTTAAAGGGAACGTTAGAAATTATTACCAGGTAGTGACATGGACATAGACAAAATCTAATGCCACACGGGTGGCATTAGATTTTGTTTAAAAGCTTAAAAACGTGCCTTTTCCTTCCCTTCTTAAAAATCAGTATTGATTGCCGAGAAGCATGTCAAGAAGATAATTTTGAATATGTGTCGTGCCAGAAGTCAGGCTCTGTGCTCGCGGGAAGGAAGCCGTGCTGCAGTCAGCAGCTTGTGCTGCTTTGTTCCCGCTGAGGAGCCCTGGCACAGCGCGGGAGTCTTCTGGCAACCGTGGTCAGAGGGTAGCTGTAAGTTATTTTAAAAGTAGCCTGGGCTAGAGTCATCAGCCAAACTATTTACCTGTATTCCCCAGAAAATGGCTGATAGTGCTTGTTAGGTAATTCGTCCCCCAAAATAAAAATATTAATAATAAAAGCTGGTCCCTGAACTGCAAACGAATGTTACAGCCGGGCAGGAGCGAAGGGCTCAGTCCTGGCAGGTGATGAGCACTCTCAGCCTAAGCTAAAATCCCTGCTGGGCCCTTGCTAAAACAATTTGTGACACTGAGCTCTATCAAAAAGCAACTTGTGTTTTCGCGTTGGCTCCGTGTAATTTTGAAGCAGAGTGGGGACTTGGGGATGTGAGTAGCTTTTTTATTTTTAAGCACTGCTTCATACCAGGCTCTGACTGTTTATAACAACACATTTTCCCATGTTTGAGTAGAAAATAATATAACAAAGGCAAAGACAGCAAAACCAGACTCAGAACTTCTAACAGCCTTGATTCAGGATGTTGGTTCATTTGCAAGGGAATAATTGAAGTTTGTACATTAAATAAAATATTCTCCTAGAGAAAAATTACCTGGATTAAATTATTTTGCAATAATAATACTATCCAGGATTTCTTTGCACATATGTGTTTTCTCCTGCTTGTGAATGGTGCTCTAATGTCTTTGCAAGCAAGTGCACGGAGCACTAGCTGTCATCAAACCATTAGTATCAGCTTGCAGACGTTGATTTCACTCCCTGTTTGTCAAGTCCTAGGGAGGCAATGGCAAGATTAATGTTTATTTCCAGCTGAGACTGGAACTTGAGACCTGGACAGTTCCAAAAAACCTTCTGAACAAGACTAGTTCGGTGTCTTATATAATGAAAGGTGTTTTTTTTTTTTTTTAGTTTTCCATCTCTATACAGCATTAACAATAGATACTTGCTAAACCCCAAAGTGCTAGCAAAAGCCTCTATACTTTTTGATCTGAGAAGAAAGTTCCTAAATACATCTATAAATATGAAAATGCTGATGTAGAGGGCACAAAGGCTCTCTCCACTGAAGGCATTAAGAAAGCTCCTTTGAGTTTCTTGAAAGAAATTTGCTTCTTGCCCTCAACTGTCTGAAAGTTAGGCCCCTTATCTAGGATGGTTATTTGTGTTCCTTCTATAGTTAGTGGTGAGAGGTCAGCCCCTCCAGAAGGCAAACATCCTGCAGATAGCCTTTTAGGGTGAATGACTTGCCCTGCAGAGATATTTACCTCTCTGCATTCACTGTCTTAGTCCTAACTTTTCATCATTTCTATTACGAAGATGAAGCCCTGCAGTCTGCCTGCAGCAGCCCTGCACTGAAATGCTGCCCCAGTAACACAGCCTGTCTCTATGGATCTGCAAAGCAAAGCGTGCTCGATTTCAAAATTATTGTGCAGATGGTTATGGCACCAAATGATGTATGTGACAGGAAACTAGATTTCCCTGTTGATCCCAGAAATGCCACTCAAAAAAAACCCAAACATGGTATTATTTTTTTTATTAATCTAGTTTCATCAAGCATATTAGTAGTCCATTTAGAGGCACCAACTTCTGCTCATCTGCAGCTGTCTTGAAGGCTGTTGTATATATTCCTGGGTAGCTAAAAGCATAGCCATGAAGATGGGTTCCTGGATACCTGGTGTTTTTCAGCTTTTAAAAGTCTGCATATCTATCTATCTATCTATCTATCTATCTATCTATCTAAAAGCTACAGATATAAATCTTAGTCCCATAACAAGCCTTAACACAGTCCTGTGTCTATATGTAGTGCAGTATCTCTCAGTGTAAGGGCCTTCCCGTGAGTGATCCACAGGAGAAGCAATGGAGCCAGATCCTGCAAGTCCTCCAGGCGCTGGATGCTCAGCAACGACAGGCTGGAACACCTCGCTGTCCTGTTTCATTAGAGCCATGCTTCTGCAAACATTACAATTACTGTCGGTTTTGTGTGTGTCCCGACATGGACATCTGCTTAAGATCGTGAAACAGTACCATGCAATCTCTCATTACTATTATTTCAACCTTTCCCTGCATTTTTAGAGCCAGATAATGAAGCAAACCTAACACTGCACAGGTTTTCTAAAAACAGGCTGTCGTGTTAGCAACACTTTTGTTTTCCAGAAGCACAAAACAGAATCACTGCATCTCCGCAGTGTACTTGCTTTGTAAAATACCCTCTAGTATTGTACAAAGACTAAAATATGAATGTTGCTAAAATAGTGCATACCAAACAATTGTATTTAGTCCAAAATTTTATAAACATTTACAAATGTATATAAAAAGGCATATGCTACGGCTTGTCCGGTAGACAAAACAGGACATGAGAGAACCTCTTGAGCAAGAGGTTTAAGGTTGGTCACAGCGTGTGGGTTCAACACTGCTGTGCTTCTGGGGTCCTCCAGGAGAGTGAGACATCCCTGGGGTGCAGAACTTGGGCTGTTCCTGCACAGAGAATTGTCCTCTGCCACCGTAACTGCTGAAGGCACCAGGCAGACCTTTCAGAAGTAGATCCAAATTCACCATTTGGTGCCCACCAAACACACCAAAATAATCTTGGGGTTTAGAAAAACAGTCACTTTACTCTGTAGGCAATGAGTTATAACGAGTTATAATGGTGACAGCCGTTGGTGAGCTCTTGGAAAACATTGAGGGATTATTGACATGTGGTTACTTGTTACCTGTGGGAATGTGTCTGAATCTTTTCTTCACAAATACGTTCTAAGGGTGGATAGCCTATACAGGGCATCCAGAGCCTTTTTGACATGACTCCTGTAATTCTCTATTATTTTGCATGTCGATATGCAAGTTTACATGTGCAAACACTATTTGTATTCTAAATCATGGCAGTCTTTAGCCTTTTCAGATGTACTGACATATGCAAGGGAGTCTGAGCATTGACACAGATGTCTAGTCCCTATGAAATCAAGAAACTTGTTGCTCATAGATCATGTCCATTCTGAAATCACGGTCTTATATTTCTGCTGGCAAGGATCCAAATGATATCCCCTTGTGGACATGCCAACACATAGAAAGCATGAAGTATGTCCCTGTTGCAATATATTGTATCAAATTTTCTCTTGGCAGAAATCATTGACGTCAGTAAAACTGTTCCCGTTTATGCTAAGCATTTGTCTTCTAAAGAATATGATAGAAATACTATTAAAAAGGTGTTAGGTGCTGAAACATTTTCTGTTCTCCTAACTGTCTGTGTTTCTGGGGATCTATTTTTGGCTTTCTGTATTAATTTATATAGCTTCAAGATAATTGTTTTTGTGCAAAAAGTCAGTAGCTATGTTACTGCAATTATGTTTAACACCCACACCTGCATTCCTGTTCAGGACTCTGAGCAAGAAGACGACAATTCAGAAGATATTCAAGAAGAATATTTCACAGAAAGCAATAGTGAAGTGTCTGAGGAGGCGTGTACTGAAGAGGATGATGATGAAGAAGAAGATGAGGAGGAAGATGAGGATGACAGTGATGATGAGGATGAGGAAAAGCAAAATGTTGCAGCTGGTGAAAGACCTGGGGATGGGAGGAGTTCTGACCACATCAGACGCAAAAAGTGTAACGGCGCAAAGGACAATGAAAACTTACTCAATGGCCATGACGGAAAAGACACTGACAACCTGAGCTTAAAAAGCAGTGCCATCCACCCCTGTGGAAATCCGACAGTTATTGAGGATGCTTTGGAAAAAGTTAGGAGCAATGACCCTGACACCACAGAGGTCAATCTGAACAACATTGAAAACATCACTTCACAGATGCTCATACAGTTTGCTCAAGCCCTGAGGGACAACACGGTGGTTAAGTCGTTCAGCTTGGCTAACACACATGCTGATGACAATGTTGCAATAGCTATTGCTGGTATGCTAAAGGTAAATCAGCATATAACTAGTTTGAATATAGAGTCAAATTTTATCACAGGCAAAGGAGTACTGGCCATCATGAGAGCTTTGCAGAATAACAAGGTTCTAACGGAACTGCGGTTCCACAATCAAAGACACATCATGGGCAGTCAGGTGGAAATGGACATAGTTAAACTGTTGAAAGAGAACACCACCCTGGTCAAGCTTGGGTACCACTTCGACCTTGCTGGCCCAAGAATGAGCATGACAAGTATCCTGACAAGAAATATGGATAAACAAAGGCAGAAGCGTATGCAGGAGCAGAGGCAGCAAGAGTCCGGTTGTGACGGAGCCGTCAATCCAAAGGCCAGAGGGTTGCAGAAGGGGACACCTCGGTCCTCACCTTATGTGTCACCTAAGAGCTCACCTTGGTCCTCTCCAAAGCTCCCTAAGAAAGCACCGCCAGTGAAAAATCAGCCTCCAGCTCCTGCACCCCCACCTCCCCCTCCACCCACACCTCCACCTCCTCCTCCTCCACCGGTTATTCCAGAGAAGAAGGCACCAACCAGGAATATAGCTGAAGTCATCAAACAACAAGAAAGCTCAAAAAAAGCCTTACAGAATGGACAGAAAAAGAAAAAGGGCAAAAAAAGCAAAAAACATGAGAACAGCATATTGAAAGAAATTAAAGATTCTCTAAGATCAGTCTCAGACAGAAAATCAGAGGAAGGTTCACGACCCTCCACCCGTCCCTCCACCCCACAAAGGTCTCTCCATGACAACCTTATGGAAGCAATTCGGGCAAGCAGCATAAAGCAATTAAGGCGGGTAAGTAAGATTCTATTTCAGTAACTGATTGAGGCTCAGCTGTAGCACAAGCTCAGTTAATTTTAGTACATATGTATTTAAGAAAAAAAGACATTCTTAGAAATGTGAGCATAAGAAAACATTTTGGGGGAGGCTTTCCTCTGATTAGGCTTTTCTCAGTGCACTGGTTTCTATTTGGCTGGGATTTTGACAGAAAGTGGGGTACTTTCCCTGGGTCGGGCTTGTTACAGGAGATGCTGTGTAGCACAGGGATGTTGGGAGTGTTTCTGTAGCTCCGGTAGGAATTTCGCCATCCAGACTGTACAGCAAATGTAATGAACATCCTCCCCACCCCTCCTTTCATAGGTGGAGGTACCAGAAGCCCTTCGGTGAAAGGCTGGACAACAGAGAAGCAAAGCACTGCAGTGGTCAAGGAGAGGCTACGCATCCATTCACTGGTGGTAACATAGACTGTGTAGCAAGCTGCATTCAAAGTACACTCTTAGATTAATTTCTCCTCTATTTCAAAGAAATAAACCCGCTAAATGCGATAAAAATGCTTTAAGGATACATTTGCCTTGTAATCTGTAAATATGGAAATAATTTTCTTTTTTTTATTTAATGAGATTTCTATTGAGAAACTGCTGCTTATTTAGATATTCTTTTCAATATCTGTTTGCACATCACTGGACAAGTCCTTCACACTGAGATGTAATAGTTTATCAACCTGTGGTTTCATCTTTTTTTCTTTATTTTCCATTAATTTACAATAAACCTGGTTTGAAGCTTTCAAGCAGACACCTAGTCCTGGGTTTCTGTGAGTGAAAACCTACCAGATGTTTGCATCAAGTTCATGAGCATTAGGGAAGTCTCCTGAGAAAGAATTTGAGATCTTTCTCAGCTGCGCCCATCAAGCTTGCTTGGAGGATAGTACCTGGTCCCATATGTTAGTGCAGTTTAATACTGCCATGGGAAAAAATGGTTCATAAGGCTATATACAACTAAAATTAAGCTGTGGGCCTTATCAGGTCACTGGTGTTGTGTACTAAGTCCTAAACCTTGATCTAATAGAAGGGGAAGTGGGTGATGAATAGAGTTGCAGTTCACGTTGACTTAAAGGTTAAAAATTAATGTGGATATTTTAAGGATGCAGCAGAATTATTCAACTGAGATCTGTTCAGTACAAGTGCACCAGCTGTATCTAGGCAGAACTAACCCCAGTGCAGGCATCCAGTCAGACAGAGAAACTTGAAGAGCAGTCTAGCATTCAGGTGGAAAAAGACTTTCATACGATATCAGCTGAACAACAAGTGGGGTGTGAACTGTCAATATGATATGGTGGAAGCAGAGCCAATATCATTTGGAGATGCACGTCTGGAGGTATCACATCACAGGCCATGGCATGAATAGCCCTTCTGCGTGTAGTACTAGACCTCTCCCTCTCTCAAATCAGTTCTGGTTCTGAGCTTCAGCTAGTGTGAAGGTAGCAATAACATGAAGAAAGATGAGAAGTGGCCAAAATGTTGAAAGGCAAGAGGAGATCTTCTATGAAGACAGGCTGAGAGAGTTGGGGCTATTCAGCCTGGGGAAGAGAAGGCTCGAGGAAGACTTGTAGCAGCCTTCCACTATCTGAAGAGGGTCTGCAAGAAAGATGGAGAGGGACTTTTTACAAGGGCATGTGGTGATAGGGCAATGGCTTCAAAGTGGAAGAGGGTAGATTTAGATTATATATTAAGAAGAAATTATTTACTGTGAGGGTGGTGAGACACTGGAACAGGTTGCC
>JAOXJM010000001.1:23954273-24030154 GCA_026413425.1 Tringa solitaria | reverse complement strand
AGAGAAGAGAAGAGAAGAGAAGAGAAGAGAAGAGAAGAGAAGAGAAGAGAGAAGAATGCATAAGAAGAAGAAAATCTAGAAGAAGGAAAAAAGGAAGGTAAGATTAATGTTTCAGGTCAGTAAGAGCTGCTGGAGTTACTCTTTTACAGAAGGGGAGGGCGATGGGCACAGCCCTTGCACAGGCTCGGCCAGAGCTGCTGACTGCAGTTGCTGACAACAACATCGGTCACCCCAGGGTCCCCTCCCTGGTGTGAGGCCCTCTCTGACGATGGAGAATAGTAGTTCAGCTAAAACATAAAGTCACGGAAGCGGCAGCCACGTGTGGTTATTTAAGCTGCTGTGGCACGTTCCCTCAAGAAGTGTCAGTCCTGTGCCTTGGCCAAAGTCTAATCTGGGTAATTACCTTCTGCCTACATAAATTTCACAGCAGTTTCACTTGGAGGCATTTCAAGGCCTCTCTCCTATTTGCAGAATCACAAGGCAGAACCCCCAAAACACTTTGTTAATGTGTTGGTGTCCCGCTGAAGGGAAATGCAGCCCCCTTCCCTCCTCACACGGGTGTCAGCTCCACTGCCAACAGCACCGGGCTCCCTCACAGATGCTTCCAAGGAGCAAACTGTTTTCATTTCAAATAGGCAAGCAAGCACCATCTGACCAGCACATGAAACCTCTCTTGGAGGTACTGTGCCACCTTCCCAGACTGGAAGGTGGTTTAGCAGGAGCCAGAAAGTGCCAAGCCATGCTCCTGCCCAGGAAACAAACACCTCACAAGTGGGCATTTCCTCTGGGGCCAGGTTGTGTGTTCTGTGAAAGCTCAGTTCACTTTCCATGCCCTTTCCTTGAGTCACAGAAAGGCAAATCACCTCTTTTGAAGGCCAGATTGCCTCTTGTGTGACCTGTAAGGAACGTGGTCCCTGGTCCAACTCCTGCACATCCAGTGCTATGCTCCCATCGGAGCTGGACGTAGGGTCTGAACAAGGGAGACCCAGGACACAGGTGTGCTCCTCGTTTGGACTCATAGGGCTCTCTGCAGTGGGTGACCTTCCACTTTCTCTCGAAGACCAATTAAAGAAACAAACACACCAAAAATCTGCCAAGATTAATTGGTCAGCAATAAAAGAGCTGCAAAGGATAACAAAGTGCTTGATGTCACTGAAGAGGTAAAAGGACAGGAGAGGACAATGGATTATAAAGTCTTAGAAGATACCTTTATGTCCTTAGAATATTATTCTCTCCTCATCAGTTGCAAAAATGACCAGCCCATTGAAAAGCAGAAATATTGTAGCTTCCCAAGGAAGAAAAAAAGCAAAACCTGCCTCTTGTTTTCACACTGAGCCAAATCTCTCCCATGAGCATTGCCCCAAATTCGGGCTGGGGAGGCAGGAGGGGAGGGCTGAGTACTGTACAGACCACACAAGTTTCACACTGTGGTTGAGACTGACACCAGATCCTCCCACATGCCACTGAGGTGCAGCTGCAGCAAAGATCTGCCACCCAGGTACAGCAGGTAGCGGCTGCAGCCTTGTGTGGTGGTCAGAAGCTGTGCCACCCTGAAAAGCCCCAAACACCAGAGAGTCCAACAAGGAGGCACTGCCTCCACTGCAGCTTCATGCTTTCGCCCTTCTCCATAACATATAGCCATGTGAGCGTCCCTGCCATATAACAAGGTGTGGAAGAGCTGAGCTACCGAAGCACCAGAAATATCAGAGCTTGACAGTTACCTGCAGTCCCAGTCTTTGGCCCTTTAGTTTGTGATTCATCACCTGGGGAAGTGTCTGAGCTTATGGAAAGAATAGAAGTTTGTAAAAGTCTGAGAGAGATTATTTCCATGTCTTCTGAAATTTTCCTGCCCTCCTACTGAGTCCCCCATTGGAAGTTCTGGACAGTGACCCGTGTTGCTCTGCAACTGGGGAATTTCTCTGGGGGTAGAGGTGCTGGTCCAACAGCCTGCTCCATCCATCTGCCTCATCTGCAGAAGTGCTTCCTTCCTACCAAACAGGACAGGTCACCAAGGAGGCTCCTTCTAGGCAAAACCACATCCATTTCTATGGGACGAATCTGTGCTGCATGCAGAAGGGAAGCCAAAGGAGCTGGTGCAGCACAGTCCCACCATGACACAGTGGAAGGATGGATGTCCTGGGGCCTGGGAGGCTGCGAGGTGGAAAAGAGCAGGAGTTTATGGCCAAGGCCTCCCCCTCGCACACACTAGCACAATACAAGTGCAACCTTTCCAGCACAGAAGGGAAGCTGTGAGTATTCAAGACTTCCATGCCACCACTCATATGGTTTCCACAGAAGTTCATCAGATATATGAAAGTAATGATTTAGACAGAGCAGCTCCTCAGCCAAAATAGAGAGGACTTGTCTGTAGGTTGTTTAGAAGGTGGCTATGAAGAAGGTATGTACAATGGATTTAGTGGAGAGGCAGCTCCAAGAACTATGGCAGGGTGCAAGCCCAAGTGAAACAGCATCTGGAAGAGTGTGTACAGTTCTGGCAACTAGCAGCCAGGAAAAATTGTTTGAATCGGAAGAGGGGCAGCAAATGGCTAGGATAATTGAGGAACTGGAGAGGCTGTCCTATGAGAGAGATGAGAACAGGTGGTGGGATCAGTCTAGCCAAACAAAGGCTCAAAAGGATTTCAGCTCACGTCTATAAATACTGCAAAGGGGATGAGCTACAGGACACTATTAGCAGTAGGGGAAAAAACAAACAAACAAAAAACCAAGGACAGAAGATGCATGACTGCATTTGGATCAGAAATTAGATGAAAGTTCCTAACTTCTAGAACAAGAATGTTCTCGGAACAGTATTCCCATTAAAAAGGAATGGGCAAATTCACCAACTTAATGTTAAAAGAATGCAAGAAGCTTATGAAAGGATACTATGATCTAGTGCTTTCAGCAGCAGAACCCTGAAACTGGCAACACAGAAGCTCCTGCCATCGTTATATTAATGCTCTTAGATGTGATAACTCCACAGGATCTGTGAGCAGGAATGGTATTGAAAGTTGTAAAAGTCTCTTACAGCTTGTAGTAAGATGCTTTGCTTTCAAATCCATGCAAGTCAGATGTAACTTTAGAAACATGGAAGCCAAAGTCTTATACTAGATGCTGGCCCAATGGCATCTATGCTTGATAGCAACAGGAACCAAATACTTACAAGAAGGAGCAGAATTTAGTTCACATATTGATAAGCCCAGCACTGTACATGCACTGTCTTGGTCTGACAGATTCTCATTTCCAAAACCTTCCACTTAAGACAGAATTAATTTTTAAGTTAAGTCCTCAAAAGTTACAACACAAGTTTACTTCGACTTGTCAGTTCAATGATTTCATTTTGAATTTTAAGTTCTTGAATAGGATAGCGATAATTGTGTCTTCTGCACAAAGATAAAACCTGCAACCAGGAGATAAAGAAATTAAATTGTGTGCCTGTGTCACTGGGAAGACGTTCTTTAGAAGCACCTGATGATTTGGAGTGGACACTTTTATATAAGTAGCATGAGATATTTTTCTTTTCAGACATGCAAAATGTCAGACCACTGATGGTGTTCCAAGTTGGGCACTTCTAAATGAAGTTTCTGAACCAGACTGTGATTTTCGTAGTATTTTGGTCATTTTATTTTATCTGACAGTTCTCTTGCTCTTGGAAGTACAGAGGACTCATGTTTAAGAGCTGCTACTCAGAAAAGACCTTCATCATCTGAGAGGAGACATCTCAACATCCCACCTCTTGGCAAGTCTTGAGGCTTCCCAGTCCTCAGCCTCACTCCGAGCTGCCAAGACCTGGAGCCACAAAGGAGGAGGATGATGGGCAAGGGGTGTCATCACAGCTCGGGTGGGCAATGTGAAGGTATGAATTGGGACAAAGTAAGTGGGCTACTGGTAAGGTTTAGCTGTGGCAGGGTAGCTCCCAGCATGGACCAACAGCTTCCCCAAGGTCCGTGCTGCTCCCCGGCTTGCCAGGGCTGTCCTGCAAGGGGACCATGGGCTGAAGGTCCATCGCAGCTTTGGGTCTGCAGGGTGGATGCAGCCTTGTGCTGAAATTGGGAAGTGAAAGAGCAAACTGCAGGTAGCATGCAACAGCTGAGGGGCTTATTTTCTTTTTGTGAAGGTGGTGAAAAAATAGGGCAACCGTCACCAACTGTCTGTGGGGTAGCTGCTGTGTCGTCAGACCCAGATGTAACAGTTCTGTGTGAAAAGGATGGATCAGTCCAAAAGCAAAATGGAAATAATCTGCCCTTGTTGAAAGCAGGACAACAGCCTGCCTGCCAGGTGTACTTATTTTTATCAGTAACATTTGACTTTTTTCAGCTTCAAATGAATACGAATTTTGAAAAGCCTTTTTAGTGGCAAAAATGAATTATTTTCTACAGAACTGTAACACAGGGAAAGAGGTTTCTCTTTTAAAAGTTGTCACAGTAAAAATTCTTAGTGGGTTTCTGGTAAGAGCCACAACATGCATCCCAGAGCCAAGACTGAGGTTTGTGTCCTGGGCTGTGCTTCTGCTATTTGTCCGCCCTCGGGTATATTGCTTGTGACTCTAAATTGCTTTGGGGATATCAGTACTGATTTGCCTCACAACACTGCAAGGCTACATTCACACAGACTCACATGTGCTCTAAGATCCACTGATACCAAAACCCATTTGAAGCGTTTTTAAAATTTATTTATTTTTATTAAACTAACAGCAGTGTTTTCACTGGCTGAATAGCTGGGTGAATATGATGAATGCCAGTGTATTTCTAAGCAGTAAGAGAAGCACAGCCCATGACCCCATATAGGAAATTTTATAAATTCAGATGAGGCAAACCACAAGGATGGGAATCCTGATGCTGTCTTGGCTGTGCAAGAACGCCGTTGAAAGGAAGACATGCCACTTCTGTCATTTAGTGACCTAAAAAATAAGCATATAAGGAGCTGACAGGACAGTCAGACGTGCTTATGCACCCTGAGGAGAATAAATTGGGGCTGTTTCCCAGGAGAGGCCTAGGAGACAATTTCACGAGACTAACCAAGTATAACCTCTATCCATCAGACTATTTTTCTTGCGTGGAAGATACCTGAAGTTCCAGTTCCATAGGTAAGAAATTTGTCCCTTCTGCACCCCGTTCTTCCTTTCTGCTGAGAGCAGTAGGTCAATTTACCTCTAAAGGGCTAAATATTTCCTGGGCTTTTCTTCACAGGGCTTTTCCTGAGAAACTTTGGGAGCTATAGCTTGCTTTTTTTTTTTTATTAACATACTCATGAATGTTCTTGGGGGCTGTCAGTGAGCTACCGTTAGAGCAGGGCGTTCCACAGGCACCTGAAGGAAGTGTTTATGTGTACACAGAGTGGGGTCACTCTTTCGCCAGGTCTCAGCTTACTGCTCTTTAACTCAGCGAGACGTGCACGTGTTGCTGTGTTTCACAAACAAGTTGGAAGGCAACAGTGCTCATGTTTCATGTCCTCTCGAACACTTCCGACGAGCTCCAGCTCTTCGTTTCCCTCTTCGCCAGGTCTGCCCTGACCGTGGCAGGTGAGTCTCAGTTGTGTAGGTCGGGCAGGTACAGGCAAACCCTGCCCGTATTGTGAGCCCGTGGGACAGACCCCAGCACCAGCCCAGCAGGTGTGAGGCTGCACAGACAGTACTCAGACAGGGCAAATATTCCTGCTTTTCATCCCGGCTTTGCACACAGGTTTGGGTGCCTCACTAGCCCCTGTTACATGACTTTGACACCCCATGCCATTCTTATCTTCGTAGAATCATGGAGTCATAGAATTTTCCAGGTTGGAAGGAACCTTTCGGATCATTGAGTCCAACCATCAACATAACACTGTCAAAACTGTTACTAAACCATGTCACTAGCCAGTCATGAGCTAAACTTTTCAGTCTCTGCTGTAGTTTAGAGATACCAAAAACAGTTTGAGTGAGATCAAATCACTCCAGACATCCTCATAGTTGGATTTTAGGTGCAACACCAGTCGGAGCAGTCACAGGACAATTTTGCAGCCCTAGTTGAGCACTGCTGGAGTCCTTGTTTCCCTCTTCATGGCTGCCTGTCTGTGCATTGCTGCCTCCTCTCCCAGTCAGTTCGGGGAGGTAAACCAGCACCAGAAAAAAAAAAAATCCCGAAAAATCCCCAAATGCAACCAACCAACCAACCAAAAAGGAAGGCTCTTCTAGTTTGGTTCCTTAACCCTCTCACTACAAGGTTCAGTGCTATGTTACGGACGGCAGGGGAGGTGGTGGAAACCTCTGGCCAGGAACAGAGGGAAGGCAGCATGGATTTAGCTTGGCTTAAATTGTTCTGGATCCATACCCTAAGCTCTTTGTGACAACAGAATGGTGGATGGTGATAGCCCAGCACAGCTGAGCAGCCCACATCACCCCACTGTGCCTCTGGCTCCTGTTCTCAAATTCCCACTGAGATGAATCCTACAGGTCACATGGAGAACTGAGCTCACAGCTGGGTGTCAGAAAATCCCGAGCTCTAATCCCGCTCTGCCAGCTCCATGCTAGGAGACATGGTGTGCCTCAAGGGCATTGAACAAATTGTGTTAGCTTCCTATCTCTTTAGAGCATAAAGATTAGTTATAGAAAGCACTTCCAGAGGGGCCTTTGCTCCAAGACAGGACCAAATAGAATTAAACCAGTCCTTAAAAGTACATGGTAGATAGAGTTCCTAGTCTCCCTGAACAACCATCCATTGGAAAGTCTTAGTGCTTCGTCATCTCAGATGGAAAGAAACTCATTAGTACCATCCACACTGGACATAGAGGACCATTCATGATGGATAGTTTGGGTACCTCAGGGTGGCAATGCGCTGCTTCATCTGTGAGGGACTGTATAGCAAGTTAATATGACAAAGCACTCTATCTCATTCTACCACTTAATTAAATGCAGGGTGACCAGACCTCTTCAATCCTAAGGGTGCTGGGTCCTCTGATGGCCATCTCCATTTGCAAGCTGACAGAGCCCATAGCTCATTGCACAGTTAGCCAGCTGTGATCCCACTGACAGCATGATTTATTCTCAAGCAGTCAACTCTTCCCCCTGCCGTGTGGTGCTCTGCACCTCCTCAGATACAGTCCCCACCAGAAGAGACATGGTGGTGAGTAACTGGGAATACGGGGTCGTTATCCCATTTGGGGATCTGCACGACCCAGGATTGCTCTCCCATCCCTTGCTTTGCCTGTCAGTTTTCCAATACTGTTTCATCGTTGCGTTGACACTGGTAGTGCCACCTGGGATAAAGTGGTAATGGGGTGATGGGTGCAGAAGTGGTTCTTTTATAAGGATTGGGCCAACTCATCACTTCCAGGGCAGAATTTCTGATCAGAGTGACAGAACTAGACTGAGCCCTTGGGTTTCAGGTGCTGCTGTTGCGGTGGGACTCATATGCCCAAGACCACTCAAAAGGAAGACCTGAACTCTACTCTGTCATATTTCAATGAAAGTTTAAATACACGCTTTCCAAATCGTCCTGTTTTTGAGCTGATAAATATTTAGCCCTCCCTCCAAATGGAGTGGTGGTCTCAAGAGAATTTTGCTTTGACTGTAGTTTTGTTAGGGAATTTCCTTATTTGAAATGAATGGTTAATGCATCTCTTGGGCAGATTCATGGTGTCTGTCTCTCTCATTTGCTTTTCATGTAGAAATTTGGAGAGTTCATTTCTTCCTGGGACAAATGCTGAAACCATTCAGTTCTTCAACAAGCCATGGGATGGAAAACCTCTGCAGGGCTATTCAGTCCTCTTGCTGGGACTGGGAGGGCTACAATGGTCTCCGTGGAAAGGAGAAAGAAGATTGAAATGTGCCCATCTCATTCCAGTCTTTCCACCAGCAAGAGATGCTGCCTGCTGCCCTGAGGTCACGGGAGGTCTCCAGGGCCATTGCTGGCATTTAAAAGCAAGCCACGGACTTGGGTATGTTATTTCTGATACAGAACATTATACTTTAAAAGCAGCACATCTGATTTAGTTGAAACCAACTGGGAATGATCTGAAGGCAGATCAGAAGTTGCATAATTTATTACAGTCAGCTTTTAAGTGAAATTAGGGATTTAGTCTGGAAATGCTGTTGAAGCGGTAGCTCTACTCTGATCTCTTGCCTCTTAAGGTGGATATTCTGCTTCAAAATGCAAACACTGAGATAGCCAGTGGCAGTATTTCCTGCATGACACCTACACGACTGCTTGTGAGCAGGACTCCCACTGCAGTACAAGGGGAAAGGCTGCATAAAAATATATGAGGAATAAACGAGGATGCTATACACTTTTATTTGCTTTTCCACCAAGCAGTGTGTGAGGGATCACCTTGCTGTGAGACGGAGGTGGGCACCATGCTGCCAGTCATCAGGCTTCTCACTTGAAATGCTTTCTCACCAGCTTGGCCTCCACATCGCACAGCACCAAGAAAGGTTTAACTGTGGTCAGTTTTCTTTTTTTTTTTTCCCGTGTCTCTTCCCATTCCTCCAGTTACAGCTTTCAAAATTATGGAGGAAACATGCTCTGTCACGTCTATTTTCTCCTGCTGCCCCTGCCCTTCATTTCACTGTTTTGCATAGAAAAGGTTTGCTTTTTTCCATGTCTGCTTTGGGACATTTGTCTGTTTAATAGCTCTCGCGGAGACATAGTCAGTGTGACCCAAGTGTTATCAGCTTGGGCTCAGGGTGTTCTCATCAATGTCAATCCTTTCCTCACATGTCTCTGTGCTGGGCTTCACATTGTCATGTCAAAAGACACCCTGCAGCCTTTTCTTTCCTCTTTAATCCTCGTCTGGCATTGCTCATGTCATGGGAGGTGTAAGTACATGAGGTAAGGAAAAGCCAGGCCTAAGCCATGAAGGCAGGCTGAAGCTCCATCGAGCTGCTTTTTCCTTCCCAGTGCCTCCGAATCAGAACAAAGAATAAGGCATCTTTTCATCTTATGTCTCACTACCAATGAAGAATGTACTTCCTAGCAGACATCACGCAGGCTTTTAAGTCCCTGGTTGTGTTTCAGGTAGAGGGTCCTGTCCTGATGGTTGGAAATGTGATAAATACAAATGAGAGGTTTCTCTGGTGGGTAAAGAAAGATAAAATGGAAACTTCCACTATGAATCTAAATAAATTTTCCTCAGCATTAATTTCTCTAAAGCAAAAAATTCACACAACATCTTTAATATAGATTTGCTCCTTTTCTGTATTCTAAAAATCTCTTTTGCAGATTTTACTAGGAAAGTAGCTACATAATTGCCTGCACCACATATAAAATATGTATTTGCAACTCAGAGGAGAAAATAAGTTTGTTCTTGTATTAAAAATCCTCTGTCAGAAGAATTTGATAAATAAAATGCACTGCGCAGAATCAGCCTGATTTTAATTTTAAATGCCTTCTCCAGTACCATAGGGGTATGTCCTTTATGCAGCTCCAGCCCCCAGACAGCCAAACAATTACCCCCGTTACAAAGGCCAAATGTTTTGCCAGCTTGCAAGACCTGCCAAAACTGTAATACGAGCTTGTGGATGTCTTGATATATTCTCGCACAGACTTATGTCTTTCTGTGCAATGGGTCACTATCTCGGATAGCCTGACAAATCCCTTCTCGGGCCTGTAATTCCAGTCTTTGCTTCTGCTCTATGACCTCTGCCAAAGCCTCACGTGCCCCAGAGAGAGAAGTCTGGGGGCTCTGATCGTACATGTGCTGTGCAGATTGCTTCAGATGCTCCCATCTCCAGTGTAACCTTGTATTTTGAACATCAGCTACGTGCTTCTCTGAGAGAGCATACATTTAAGAGGAAACAGTGATGAAATGCAGAGACAACCTCGTACCGTGTGTCTCCAGCAGGTAGCTATGGTACAAGAGCTGCTCAATGACCATTAGAAAAACTAACCCTATAGGGACTCACTCTCTATAAACTAATAGCTCTATTCCTTACCAAACCTGTAGTTGAAGTATCACAGCAATTAAACGCATATTCTTCTCTGACACTAGACTATTGCTAGTTAAATACCACCATACCACTGTGTTTGCTCTTGCAGAACTCCTATCCTATTTCCAGAACAACCCAGCAGTTTGACTGATTGAGTCCATACCACGACTTCACTCCAGTTTAGAAGTTCTAAATACAGCTTGGTGGAAAGATTTCATGACTGGATACAATGTAATGCTGCTGGAAATAAAGAGCAGTGGGTAGAGCACTTATCTTTACCACAAACTTCTGCAAAAGCCTTGTTGAAATGAGTTCTCCCCATTTTCAACTTGAGCAGTAACATTTTATTGCCTGAACCTCTTGTGGTCTGAACTGGTTAGGGTTAGGAAAATGCTTAGAGGTCCTGAACAAAACAGTGGCACAGTTGCAGAGAAGAACGAATATTTAGACCAATTTGGGGTTGGTACGTCTATGAGCTTCCGTTTAGCCAAGACCTTCATAAGTTGCCTTGGGCAGAAACATTGTCACAGTTTCAGTCAAATTAGCAACACAAAAGGGAAAGATTTTGTTTCTTTTTGCTTATTAATGCTGCAAAATAGATGCTGGTAAATTAGAACCCAACTGTCTTCATAGTAACAAAACAGGAGGTCAGATTTAAAGAGCTGCATTTGCTCTTGTGTTTCTTGGAAGACCTCTCTGTCTCTAAGCTGACAGTGCAGCTGTTCACTAAAAATTATGCAGAAAGATTAATAAATTCTTAGTTGGGAATGTCAAAATGTACGGTAAGACCAACAGTTTTAAGCAAGCATGGATCACGTTGTTCAGCTGAAATAGCTGACACATTTTTACTCTGTGGCTGTAGTATTTATCAAGTGCAAATAGGAAAAAAGCAATTTAATAGAGGAAAAGAAATCGATCTGATTTCAGCCATGTCCAGTCCTCACGTCCCGTGATGATCCAAGAGGCTGGGGGATACAGAGTGTGACTGTCATCCCGCAGCAAAAATATTATCACACACTCCAAAGCTATTGGCTGCCTTTCCTCAAGTAAAGTCAGAGCTTTATCATGCACCCTGATGAAAACAGGATGGCCCCTTTCAAACCGAGATGGTAGAGACAGACGAGGCAGTAAGATGAAACCAGCAGGGTCCAGCACAGGCAGAGTTGCAGTAAATCCAAGCCATAAACAGAATGCCTCCTGTACTTAAAATCTTCAAAGGCCCCTAGGGTTTCTGAAAGAGTGGCAGCAGCACCTTCTCTTGCAGACCTGCAGGGATTTAGATGGGGGCACCAATTCCTGTGATATTTTTTTACGACTTACCCCCACGAAAAGACGGCTCTTTGCATCTTCAGGGAGGAACGTGTGCCTGGTTGCGGCCGGCGAGCAGGGCAGCCTGGCACGTTACCTGGGCAGCGCTGCGTGGCCACACGATAGGGCCGTACGTAGCTGCTGCCTCTCTGCAAGGGCTGCCGGGCATCACCCCCGCCAGGACTCCCTGTTCGGGATCAGTTAAGCTTCTGACACCGTCAATCACAGCGCAGAGCTCCTCACGGGAGCTGCTGTGGGAGGGCGTGCTGTGAGCCACGCTGCCCTTGCAAACCGCGGCACTAGCAACGGCTCTAGGACTTTGAAAAGCTGGAACTTTTTAACTCACGTTTGGCTCATGGTTTATGAAAACTTCTGTGGCTTATTAAAACTAAATCCAAGGGGAACTGCATGCTGTAGCTGGGTTGCCAGCGTTCTGATCACACAGGAGATGTTAAATTCAAAAGCACAGCTAGAGTTGTGCAAGGTAAGAGGCAACTACCAGGCAACGCTAGAGTGTGACCCAGTATTTGCACACACAGATAATCAAAATGCTCAGATTAACTCTGTTTTATGGATTCAGGTGGGTTTTGTTTTTCTTTTTGAGCTTAAAAATTGCTGCTGATCCTGAAAATCATAAAGAAGCCTTCCCTAATGTTTTTGTTCTGAGAATTGAGATAACTAAATGTTAACAGGTGAAATGGCAGTTAAAACTATCTCGAGTGTCACATGTCTGGACTGCAGCACCACGGTCTATATGTATTTATATCATTACTTTTGATACGCTGTTATCACTATTACACAGATGGGCAACTGAGGCACAGGGCAAGCTGGGGTGAGATCTGGTTTCAGGTAAGACACCTACATCCAAGTGTCTGAAGTACGGATGCCCACCTGCGCAGTGGACATCTACACTCCCATTACAGCCAGTGGCAGCAAACAGAGTCTGAAGAGTGACTGGAGTGTAGGAGCCTACTTTGGGTGACATCCCACCCTGATACACCATCTATCTCTGAGTGAGAATACAGCTAAATCACTTCAACTCTAAACCATGGGGCCTGTTGCATGGGGACATGACCCCCACAGTGTTCACTATAGGTTTCTGTACATGCTGCTGAGCTACCCCATGTGGACAGTCCTCCCTGATGGCAACCGCTCTTTGAAGTCACCTCCAAAAGAGCACCAAGAGATAATCTACTTGAGGTTAGACAAGATGCTTCTGCCACTCACAGCAGCAGCTTCATCCGAGGCACTGTCCTGCTGCTAACAACCTGAATGAGTTTTGTGGCAAAGAATTGACAAGATGCAAATATTCAGAGAGTTTGACTTTTTACTGTCTTCCAGAAGGCATTAGTTCTGTCTGTGCAGAGGGGAAACATCTTAGTGCTGAAAATGGTTTGGGGAAGAACGTAATGAGGCATATAATCTAGTATTATTGGAAAGTCAGGAACCACAAAGATCTCTAATGATCTCTTACTGTATTACACTTCTGGGGGATTTCAGGACTGACAGAAAGGCTGTTCTGACGGTGAAAACACAAGGAATTATGACCAACTACCACCGCACTTGATTTCAATCAGGGGGTTGCAGCTACAGCCTTCCAGGAAACAGCAATACATTATGCCTACAGGTAACAGTGTGACAGTGTGCCACCAATGAGCCAGCAACGTTCCCTTGTGGCTGAGAAGGCAAACGGTCTCCTGTGGTACACCAAAAAGACTGGGGCCAGCAGGTTGAGGGAGGTCATCCTTCCCCCCTACTCTGCCCCAGTGAGGCCTTATCTGGAGTACTGTGTCCAGTTGTGGGCTCCCTGGTTCAAGGACAGGGAACTACTGGGGAGAGTCCAGTGGAGGACTATAAAGATGATCAAAGGACTGGAGCACTTCTCTGAGATGTTGAGGCTGAGACACCTGGGTCTGTTTAGCCTGGAGAAGAGAAGACTGAGAGGGAACCTTATCAATGCTTATAAATATCTAAAGGGTGGGTGTCAAGAGGATGGGGCCAGACTCTCCTCAGTGGTGCCTGGTGATAGGACAAGAGGCAACAGGCACAAACTTGGAACACAGGAAATTCCACCTGACCATGAGGAAAAACTTCCTTATTCTGAGGGTGGCAGAGCACTGGAACAGGCTGCCCAGAGACATCGTGGGGTTTCATTCTCTGGAGACATTCAAAACCTACCTGGATGTGTTCCTGTGCAGCCTGCTCTGGGTGAACCCGCTTTGGCAGGGGGGTTGGACTAGATGCTCTCCAGAGGTCCTTTCCAACCCCATCTCTTCCTGTGATTCTGTAACAATTCATTTCTACTTGGCAGAATACAGTCTCACTAAGTGCTCTGCACTGTGGTGTAGCTGAAGGCTAAGTCAGCCAGCATCCACAGTACGAGCTGCAAAGAATGCTCATTCCAAATCCAGGTATCATCTCTAGATTGAGTGAGCAGCTTGACTGAGGAGGCAGATTCCTCACATAAAATAGTGCAATGATGATGATCATACTGACTGGTCGCTGCCCAAGGATTGCGTGATTTCCTGAGGTCCATAGCCCAGAGAGTGAGCACACACGATGAACCAGGCAACGTGCCCAGCAGCAAAGAAAGATTCCAGTATTTTTCTGCTTTCTATGCCAGCAGTGATCTGTGTTGGGTTGACTCCTCGAAGAATGCATCTTGGACTACAGCTATCCTTTGATGAGCCACCCAGGTCTCACATTGTTCTTTAGAACAATCAGCACAAAGCTTTCTCTATCGGTCATTAAGTATCTCTGAGCATCCTTCAGCTAAGTATGTAGGTAAGACCATTTTTTTCCCCAAAAAGGAATCCACATCAGCACAACTTCTCTTTGCTTTGAAATGGCTCATGTGTCACACAACAGCTGCAGGCTGCTGAAGGTTATTTGTAAGCAGTTGTGTTAACTGCATTTTTATGATGAGGTTTGGGAAGCTGTGCAGGAATAAGACATTGGTAGTGAAGACCACAATAGCTGAGAGTTGTCAGGGCTGAGATAGGATAATGTGTCTGTGAGAAAGAGACACTTCAGTTATCTGGGTGGAACATCAGTTTAGCAGGAGTCAGAAGAACATCCCAGCTCCTGTAAGGCCAGCACGGAGGATGTTACAGCACAAAAGGGATCCTTTAAACATTACAGAACGATTTCATATGCTTTTTCTTTTCTTCATCTTGCTTTAACAGGCTCTATTGGTTCTTCTGCAGGCTTGTAATCGTTTATTTTTTTTAAGGTCTCTGAATGCTCTTGGTATGTATCTATCTATCTATCTCAGTTTTGCCCACTAAAAAAAACCCTAGTGGGGCTGTGCTTTCTTCCCAGGCATCTTGCCAGCTGAGGTCTTAAATTTTGCTGGTAGCTTTCTTTTTTTCCTAATCTGATGAGAATTCTGTGCTGATAGCCTGCGTTAGAATTAGGGTAATACTATCAGGGAAATTCATAAGGAATATACAGTAGGTTTTTAAGAACTACTTTCTCCACAAGGAGTAACCCACCTGCGACGGGTTGCCTGGCTGAGGAGCGGATTAGCAATGTCACGTGCCATATTCAAATACTTTTCTAAGAACACATAGTCCGCGGGACACCTCCCGCCAAGAAAACCAGTGTGTCCCTCTCCAAACCACAGTATGCCATTCAGACAGAAGTTTTCCAAAAGTCATCTATAAATACTTCTACAGATGTATTATTTCTGTTTGGCAAGTCATAGACATGGTGAAGAAATGAAAAAGGTCCACGTGCCATCTCACTCAGGAGTTGTATTGACTCATGTATGAAAAGGGCAGCACAGAACATCGATAGGAGCTGGATGGGATGCTGAGAATTAATCCATAGCATCCCCATTTCAGAAACAAGCCCAACAGCAGTATCATGCCCTGTATCCTTCCTGTCATCTGCTCTTGGCACCTACTTTGATACAAAGAGCTTGCTATTTGTTCTTGTACCAGGTAACCCACTAGTAGTGTGGTCAAAAATAAAAAATGCGGGGCTGAGCACCATTTAATGCGACTGATGGCAGAGGGGTTCCCTTGTTCTCCAGAACTAACCTTCCTCTTACCTGTCTTGGGCACAGCAGGTAAGTTTTAGTAATATATTCTCTAAGGGTTAAGTACTAAAGCTATTACTGAAGAAAACTTAGTGCTTGATGTAGGGCCTTCAGAGAGAATGCTGCTACCAAACAGATTTCTGCTGTAGCCACTTGCCTTTCATGCTTCACCACGTTACCCTCAGGAGACCAGCCACAGAGAACATGTTTCGTTTTAACTGGGCCTTTACCCCTTTTTCCACCTCATTTTGAATTTAAAAATAAGAGCAGATTCTCTACTGACAGTTGGACAGGCATAACCCTCACAAAGGACCATATGCTGACGATCATTTCTTCCCTTGACGATGAAATAAGCACTGTTTTGGTCCAAAAGACTATTCTAACCAGAAAAATTCTACAGTAGCATGTAGGAAAAAAAAAAGAAACAAAGGATGCAGGTTTCTCACCATTTTGTTTCTGTCAGTCTGTGCATCTTGTATCCTGAGTATCTGGGAAAGCCCCACCGAGCAACCAGGGGCCCAAAGTCCAGCCCAACTGCTCCGGCAGTTGCCTGGGTTTTTGGCATCAACATCCTGAAGAGCCGATTCCCGATTTTGCATGCCTGCCCATGTCATTTAGGCAAATACTTTCTGATACATGATATAAGCATTATCATATTTCTTAAGCTTTAAACTCCAGATCGAATTGTGTCCCCCCAGCTGGCACATACAAAAATATAATGCGGGTTTATGGCTGGTTTTGAACTTGTTCTGTTTTTTAAAACTTCTCTGAAGTTTTCTTCCCTTAGAAAAGCTTACACCCCCTCATGTAGTCCTCAAGTAACAAGTTTAAAATTCATACTGCTTGAGTAACACAAGTCAGAAAAGATGATTAAGCTTCAGGGAGGGAAAAAAACACACACATGAAGTAATAGCTCAAGAATTTCACTCCAAAAAGACTCCAAAAACTCTTTAGAGCACTAGCAAAAGGGCCTTAAGTGTATTTGTCAGTACTAATAGATAAAAACCACAAGAAATATAAAATAACAAGCTTCAGAGTTCCAGGTGTGTATTAAAGCTCTTTATAGATGGGTAAGTTCTGCAGGCATTACCCAAAACTACAATAAAGCAAAAAATTAAATACCTGATAAATTACTATTCTAGCAGGTTACTCTACAAATACTGTGAAACAGCATGAAATAAAATTTGGCAGAAAACAGCTCATTATTTATGTTTCCATATTGATGCAATGATTCTACTTCTCAACATGTATCTGCATTAATTTCAAATCTGTGATTTCAAACAACTACTGGTTTATTTTTTCAAGCACAAAATAGCAGACATGCCATAGCAGTTTGGTGATTAAAATTAAAAAAAAAAAAAAAAAAAGTCTCTTTTACAACAGTATAAACACCCTCAAACTTTGGAATGCTACTTCAGAGGGAAGTGTCAGGCTTAAACATGGACATTAAACCCCTACAGCTCACGTTCTAATTCGTGCTGCCCTTCCCTTCTTCTCACTCCCAAGAAAACTCCAGGCAGTAAACAAATCCATAGCAACAGGAGTCCTTCCAGTCAAAGGACATTGGCCCTTTGGGAGACAGAGGTTTAGTATCTTCTAAGCTTCCCTAAACCATTTTCACTTTTCTATAAATAAAGCTGCTTATCACTGTACTTAAGCTTCAGGAACTTTAATTAGGCCAGGAATTCCTCTAATGATTAGATAAAGGCTGTTGCAATGGATTGGTAACAGTCTTAAAACGAGAGGATCTCTCTTCTTTTTTTCCTCTCTACATACATTGCACTTGGGAAAGCAACCATCGTCAAACAAAAAAATTGAAAGAAAAGTCTCCTTTCAAAAAAACTTGGTTTTACTAAATGGAAAGGAAATAATTATACAGCTCAGCACACCCTGTCAGTAACAACTCCAACTTTGCCTCGCACTTAAAGACCAAGAATCAGAGAAGTACTAGACATCAAAAGAAAGCGTACACCAGATAAAAATTTGAAGTGCTGACTCTCCAGTGCTTTAGAGGAGGAAAGCAGACTGCTGAAGGGTCCTGAGCTCAAACACGACAACGTGCAAGACAAAGATTTACATCTGTAAAAACCTCCTAACTTAGAGTCTTCACTGACAAGAGTTAACTGCTTAGTCCTCCTTCTAGAGTGTTCATTAAGGAAGCCAGGTTTGTTTGACCTTGAACCGCTGTGGGATTATTGCACTCGCCTGCAGCAGGAGCCCTTTCCAGAGAAGCCGCTGAGCAGCCGTGGGACCTGCCAGGGGGACGGGGTGTCACATTCCTCCTCATTGTGTTTATTCACCAGCACAATCCAACTTTCCAGAGACATGAAAACTTCTGCCATTTGACAGCGGCTATTTACTGCTCCGTGAACTCGGCCGGGCGACCAGAGTTACTTTTCAAGCATGTAATCAATATGCAGATCTATTTTAAAAGCCGTGCCACAGTTCGCACTTAAAAACCACACAGTTTTACGCTGGTTGGGTCAAATTAATTTTATTATGCTCCATGATGAATTGCCACCAGTGCAACATCCTATTCACTGTACATTTCAAAAATTCACATACTAAAAATTTCAGTTCGATAAATGGAAAACTGAATGATTGAGAAGTTCTTACGGATTTCATAGGTACAAGTGGCTAGCTGATATTGTCTATGCACATAGAGTGTTGAGATACAAAAGCCTCATGCTAGTCTGTTAGTCGCTAAGGCTATCTGGACAGTCATTTAACCAGAATATAATATAAGAGAGGCCTTCATAACAATGTTTAGCAACAATGCACCACTATCATGAAATGCGACCTTCTGCTCGCAGGGCGAGTGGCGGAGTGCTGAAGCATGCAGTTATGACTAACTTCACTGCCATTGCAGCCTTTATGCCTGAAGTTTATCATGTACAAACACTACTTGAAAGTAAATATTAACCTGGACACCACAGAATGTGAGTGTACTATTTTTGTATGAAGAAAAAGAAGTAGAAAAACCAAAAGCTTTCTTTGGCCAGTATCTACAAATCAAAGTTTTATTCAATAAGGTAACTTCAGAGCTCCCAAAACCTGGAACAGAAGTTTGATTAATGAACCGTGACGCTTAATTATTAACTATATTACATAAATTCCAATTGTGGGAACATAACAGCTAAACATATCTAGTAAGTAGCATGTTAGGAAAACCTCTAGGCCTCATCTGCTTAATTTTAAAATGCCCTATATGCAATAAAAATTAAGGGAGCAGTGCCAGAAGTTATATGAAAGCCATACAAATATTTTCCTTATACACAAGTTCTTAACTCCACTGCCACTAGCTACACCAGGCTGCACTTGCACTTGATCCAACGCTCAAGCCATTCCAGCGGCAAAGCCAGTAGGAAGTGTTTCTAGCAGCAGAGGGCAATACAAAAGTTACTGCAAGAAAGTGAGACCACTTGGAAATTTTTTTTCCTCAAGTTATGTGCTTAAATTACTCTTGGAAGGAAGTTAGCATCCTCCGAATAATTTAACTACAACCTTACCTCTCCCACTACTATTCAGCAACTTTCCTTTCTTCTCATAAGACTAAATTAATTCCCTAAAGACTAGGTTACAACTGGGTTAGAAATCCAAGCCGTATCATGCAGGTCCAGCCTGTCAAGATCAGGTCAACACTGGGTTTCAGTCAATACAATTCCGATAACTTAAATTTAATTTGATAGCTTGACTACAGTCAAAGACCCAGGACACTATGCATTAACTACACTCCAAGTATGACTGACTTAACTAAACATTCCGTGTCAGATAATGTGGTTTTTAAAAAAGATTTTCTACCTGAAAGTTACAGTAAGTACAGTAATTACTGCTGCAGATATTAAATACCCACATAGCATAGATTAGTATTTTGTAATAGGCAGATATGCCAATGTTTACTGCACTATGAAGTACAACTTATATAAATGTGCAAGCTGTGAAATGAGAATCCCATTTTCCGTCCACTTATTCAAACACTATTCTTGTTAAGTGGGTTCTTGATCTTCATAACAACCCTTGGTCTTAAAGCCAACATATGAAGACAGAATATTGCCATGAAGTTCAGTATTTATTCAAAGTGTATATTCTGAGTTAATGGCTTTCCAACTTTATGGATGTAGGATTGGTGTTTCAGCATTTGTTGTGTACCATAACGCAAAGACTGCAAAGTAATACCACTTATGTTTACTTTATTAGTACACCAATGTCCTACAAATTCTAAAAAGTAATTAAACATTATTGAAGCAAGCATTAGACACAGCCCTTCAGCCTGAAAACCACATAAAATTGATTTTAAAAATAAATCAAACTGTAGCAATTGCCAGCCTCCAGTATAGCCCCCAGTAAATTACGCTTCTTCATTCTGAAAGTAAGAGCTGGGAAGGAAAAAAAAAAAAATTGACTGATCTTGTCTGCATCAAAGATGCCTTTACCACTATTACAATGTAAAGCCACCGCGTTTTACTTCAGGTAGAGAGTTCCCTAATTGAAGGATTTAATCACTACTGCTGTTCAGTAGCAGCCAGTGTTGCTACAGTTCGGGCAAGGTTATCGTCACAACTAGCTGTGCATTTCTGTACTGATTTTGTTGTCTGTAAAGCATACTGCTAAGATTTGAACTGCAATGTTGTGATGTATTTGAAACCATGCAAGAGTATAAACCAGCCTCAACATTCATGTAGCATTGCATTTGCAATGAAGGGGCTAAATAAACTAAGAGCTGCATCACTTAAAGAACATAGTGCTATACTAGGTTTTAATAAGAAAATTTAGATACAGAAAAAGTAGGGTATGAAAATAGTGTTTTCCTTCTTGCATTATAACTAAATTACATTAAGGTTTTTGTCAATCTCACATATTACATTTAGACTCCCTTATTGATGGAATGGAAAGTATTCACATGTACATGATCACCCAGGTGTAAACTTGCACACATTAACAGGGAGTAGCTTTGTAGAGGATTATGACAAACCTTTACAGATTAAATGAGGTATTGCACAGATTAATAAAAAAGCAAAAGGCAACAAAAATATACAGCAAATTGGTAGAACATTTACATGATAATTTTACAGAATCCATAGACAGAAAGTAGTGTTTAGTATATCATTCACCTTAAAAAATATATATATATAATAATATATGGTCAATCATCCCATTCATCGTCATCCTCAAAGTCTTCTTCATCATCTTCATCCTCATCTTCATCTGTAAGACAAAAAAAGCAAGTCACTTGCATGCACCAAATTAAAATGACAAGTGTTACAACTTCAACATAAATGTTGGTTGTTAACTTTATTGAGCCTTCCAGTATTTTTAATAGGTATCATAATTTAAAAATTGTAGCCTGTTAGAATTAAATTACTTATTTGTTAGGCAAAAGCATTTCCTTCCCTGGGTGAATGCTGTACTCAGCACCCTTCTGCTATTTATCAGAGAACACCAGGTTGGAAGGAACCTCAAGGCTCATCTGGTCCAACCTTTCTTGGCAAAAGCACAGTCTAGACAAGAAGACCCAGCACTCTGTTCAGCTGAGTCCAATGATGGGGAACCCCCCACTTCCCTGGGGAGATTATTCCAATGGCTGATTGTTCTCACAGTGAAAAATTTTCTTCTTGTGTCTAGTCAAAATCTCCCCAGGAGTAACTGGTACCCGTTACCCATCATCTTTTCCACGTGACTCCTTGTAAAAAGGGAGTCTCAAACTTCTCTGTACCCACCCTCTAAATACTGGAAGGTGCTGATAAGGTCTCCCCTAAGCCTTCTTTTCTCAAGGCTGAACAAACCCAATTTAATTTATGTAAAGTACTAAAATTAGAGATTACTACATAGGGCAGCAAATCAGTAGACTATATAGCACTTAGTCAAATGATTTGCAGACTGCAAATGCAATTTTGGTACAAGACAAGCTCTGGAAGGAAAACAAAAGCCTAAACAAAAGAGATGTAACTAAACAGCTGCAACTGCAGCTCCTGAACTGCTGGTATTTGAGAAATGCAAATCCTCTTGCAGCCTTGTTTTTCCCCAAGCGCTGAAGTGTGGAAAGTTGACTCAGTACTAGTACGGGACTAGTCAAGTAACACAAGTTATCTGATTATTATGCAGCAGGTGGCATCCAAAGCACACTGGAAGCCACAGTTTTAAGACCACGAATCTGCAAGAGCTTTGGCTTCTAGAAACAGAAAGCATTAAAAACCTTCCTTCCAAAATATTTTGAGAACTTACTTCATCAGACATTTAGTGGATAAAACTCAAAGCAGCACAACACCAGTAACTCAAAGCAGCACAACACCAGTAACTCAAAGCAGCACAAAGTAACCATTCAACCCATCACTAGGGATCTGCCTTGAGCATTCTGTATTGGACTATATGCTGAAATCCATTCTTTTTTCCAACAATATTTTACGTTGAATAGAAGTACTAAGTCTTGAAAACCAGACACTGTGAGGTCAGAAAGATTCCATCAGACTCACCTGAAGAATGAATGGCTTTGCTCCTTTTCTGCATAACTTCCATTAATGCACCCACAATTCCTGAGGTGGGTGCAGGTGTTGGTGGTGCACTCTCCTGACCATCAGATACCTTGGAAAAAAGGACATGATAGAAAGATGCAATTAGCAAACAGAACCTGTGTATTTCAAGACAAACTTCCTTAAAAGATTAAGAAGTTCATTGTCAGTCAGAAGGAAGAGTGAAACTGCAGTTTGTTTCTTTAGCTCAAGCTAAGTTTTTATTTATTAAAAAAGTCAACTTTTTCTCTAGATGTGGCGTCTTCTCTTTAGATGTGGTGTTGGTGGATATGGTGTAGGGGAGAACTTTGTAGAGTTGATGTTGGACTCAATGATTCCAAGGGTCTTTTCCAACCTGAACAATTCTATGATACTTTTGCTCTACAACACAACTAGTCCCTACTCAAGATTAAATAATTCAACTCTGGACTATTATGAATTGAGTGCTCAGCTGAAGTAAAGCTTCTTATTATGGTTGTACAGACATGATTTATATGGTTGCATAATCATTATTTATTTTATCCTTCGTATATACCCAATTTATTTTTTCTTGTTTGGATTTGTTAACCAGGTCTGCTTTGGGTTGATAATCCCTTCTGAAAGTAATAGACTTTGATGCTGCATATCTGTAATGGCAAATAAATATTAACATGCCCTCGCACTTTTTATATCAAAAGCCTCAAATGCAGGAGAGTGGCAAAAAAAAAAAAGTACCTGCGGGCAAAATTATTTTAAAGATATTCAGTGACATCAAGAAGAAATAGTAATAGCCTGAGCTGCAGCAGAAACAGCAGAGGCACCTCTCATGGGTGGCACTTTTCTAGACACCTTCTTACAAGCCTCAATGTTTCCAGAGCACAGGCCCATTTTAAGATGGAAAAAAATAAAATAAAACAATCTAGCATTTGCCTTCCACTACCATTACCGCTGAACTCATCCCCTACAGTTGCTTGGAAGATTTTACTGAAGTATTATGGGTCTTTCTTAGTACTTGCAAAAGCTTTTACAGCCACAATACTGTGGTATCATCATTGTATGAGTTATGCTTAAAGCTTTACTGGAAAGTGAGAAATCAGTTTGAAACAAGGATCATTTCATGCACCAATACTCCTATATAGCAAATATGTGTTCTAAGCATTTTCTCAGTACTACTGTTTAAAGCGTCACTTCAAAAACTCCAGAAGTTATGATCCAGCCCAAAACAGAGCCACAAGTTACTGTTTACGCTGCAATACAGCAAGTTTCAAGGGGGACAGAGATGAGAAACAGCTGTTACTCACAGATTTTAGCTGTATACCCTGTCGTATCTGGTCTAACAGTGCATCTCTTCCTGAGCAGGACACCGGTCGACTGTTCTGTTCTACTTTCTTTAACTGAGCTCCTTCTCTGATTTGATCCAAGAGTGCGGCTTTGTTTGCTGCAGGAACTGGAAGCTGGTGATCAACCTCTGAAGGAAGGCCTGGTGGTGGAGGAGGACCAGGAGGGGGCGGAGGAGGAGGTGGTGGTGGAGGAACAGATGACCCACTTGCTGGTGGTGGTGGTGGAGGAGGAGGAGGGCCGGATGGTGCAGATGATGAATGCACTGGTGGTGGTGGAGGATACATCCTGTTTGGAGGAGGTGGGGGCACTGTGGCACCAGGTCTAGATGGAGGTGGGGGAGGAGGTGCTGCTGTGGGAGCTCTTGAAGGAGGTGGAGGTGGTGCCCCTCGTCCCCTAGCAGGGGGAGGAGGAGGGCCGGAGCTATGGGGAGGTGGTGGTGGAGGTGGAGGGGGGCCTCCTCTGCACGGTGGTGGTGGAGGTGGGGCTGAAACAAAGCAAAACAATTTACAGTTACACTCTACTCAATATCTGTAAGTCCTTTGGAAACTAGCAGAAAAAGAAAAAAGGCTTTGCCTTGCCTTTTGCAAGTATCTCTGTGCCTGTGAAAATTTTACCAGCTCTGGAGCTGAATATAAGCTATGCTTATATGAATGCACACCAGGCCAAATATAGCCCCAATGTCTCTCATGTATTTTGTAAAAGAATCAACACTGTAGGAAGCAAGTGCAATAGTGCAATAAATAAAAAAAACTAATTAAAGTCATAAGCCAAGCATGGTCATTCATTTTGGTTTGGTCCTATGGCAGCATTTTTTTTCATGATCCAAGTGTATTAAGTTAGTCTTTCAATTTCTCATGACAAAATGCAGAAAAATTTCAAAAGTATCCTCTAAAATTTTGTTGAGCTAGGATAGAGGGCAAGAAAAAGAGGTTTCAGAAAATACACTTAAAGCCAAATACAGACTTTCCACTTTGTGGAATATATTTGGTTTTTTTTTAGGGAATTACAGACACAGATATTTTTTGAAGCATCATCTTCCAGTAACACCACAAAAAAATCAATGCATTACAATGCAGCACAAACTGACTCTTTTACTGAAAATTAGTTCCAACAATATCTTAATGGAAGGGACCATAGAAAGGAAACAACTTCAGGGCAACCTCAACACACAGGATCATTTCTATATGAAGCGGCCTTGAAATGTACTTGCTCTGCTAATGGCATTTTAAATAGAACCATTTAGTTTTCTCTTCCATTAAGCATCTAATGGCTTCCGATTCTTTATGTTGTGTGGTTGTTGCACGTAACTACTTAATAATCCAGGTGCCATCACATATACTAAGAAAATTCACGTTTTATTTCATATGCTTTGATAACTAAAAAGGTATTACACTCAAAAAGATACTTCTTTACCTCTTCTATTATGTCCTTCCTGTTACATGCTGATCAAGTAGGCTGTCTGCACTGGAATAGAGGGGACATCCCTAAAAAAGGGATTTTGAGGAAGTAGTAGACACTAACACCTCTGTGCTTCCCTCTCTGCTCATCTTAGAGAAAATTACAAGTTATTTTCTTAAGTTCCACAAATTGCTCTGTTTCTTCCCATCCCTCCAAAAGAACAACATGGGGAGAATCTCCTCTCAAACTTCATATATTTTGCAAGAGCCATACTGCCAACGTTCTTGATTTAAAAAAAAAAATAAATTCCACCACTGTTTGCCTGACATGACTGTAATTTCCTTTTCGGCCACTGGAGGTCAGTATTTTCAAATATAACTTAGGAAGCATTACAGTCAGTTTTTCTGTATTAGCAAAAAGATAGATAACAACGTCATGCCCCTGAGTCTGTAGATTTTGAACACAAGGCTTAAGTTTTGCTGTGGGGTACGGTTTAACTTGCATCGTATATAGAAAGATACACCACATACAATCTGTGGCAATGGAGTTCAGAAGTTTCTATAAGGCTTGTTTGCACTCAGCTGGAGCAAAAATAAGGAAAGGAGGAGGAACAAGGAGGGGGTACCATTACCTCATCCCTCTCCCTTCGCCCCAACACATGGTACACACAAACCAAAAATAATTTAGATTTTTTATAAACACATATTCATCTGAACATGGCTATTAACAAAAAAAAAAGCACACAAAATCTTCTATTGATGGTACTGTCACTAAAAAAACCCTGAACAACACTACCAAAAACTAGGGAAAGGACAGGAAAAACAAGAAAGTAATTTCTATCTGAGCAGAACAACATGTCTGCAACTCTCCAGTCAACATCCCAGTAGGATGAATATATAAGCACAGAAATTCTTGCAATAAAACACAGAAAAATGTGTTTCAGTTGAGAAAGAACACTTCAAACAGCAGTCAAGCCTACACAACAAATAACATAATTGCAGGTAAACCCACTGAAATACTGGAATATTTTATCTACCTCTCTCAAAAAGCAGAGGTAGATTATTATCATGCATGTTCAAGATGAGGCAGCTTTTCTTTCAATTGCATACATGCAAGTGGCCATAACTTAAAGTTAACATATACATAATAGAAAAATAGGCATTTTAAAAGTATTTTAAAGGGAGTCGTAAGACTCCAAGGCAAGTCTTCTCAATCCAACTTTATGGTCAGTTGTCTGGGATCAACAACTCAGTAAACATTTACACAGAATTAAGAAACTGTCAGATTTCTTACTGAGAAAAAAAAAAAGGTAACTGAAATTTTGCTTGCAATTCAGCTAAGAAGTTTGACTATAATTTTTAGTATTGCAGTCAAACAGATGTGGACTAAGGTTTCTCATCTAGGAAAGAAATCACACAGCAGCGTAAGTACTTTGAAGCATATGCTTAGATGCCAGCTCAAATACGTACCGCTCCACCGCGGGGGACCTAAGGAATAAATGTAACAAGTCACTGTACCCTGCATCTGTATCTCTGCAGTCACTTGAACAATTTATTCACTAGTTTCAAACCGCTATAATTTCAATGGCATTTATATCCTATTTTTCTTGAGAAGTGTTCTAGGCAAATTTTTGAAAGTCTGACATTGGCAGTATAATTTTCAGACTGACTGGCTACGGTTCCACTAGATAACACATCAGCTAAGATTACATTTAAAGGTTAGGCAGGAAGTGGCTTATTTGAGAATATTCTGCTAAAAGCTAGTACTTTTTACTTTAAATTAGAAACCCTCTTTTCTACTTTTTGAAATATTCCTATAAAATTTGCAGGTCTCTAGCTGTTGCAAGGTTCATTACACAGCACTGCCAGGGTAAATGGGCACCACACAGACACCCATCAGACACGTGCTACTACTATCACTGACAACAGAAATGTTGCTAAGATTTTAATTTATTTATAAGGTTGAGGTTATACAATAAATATATAACATACACAGTCTGAAAAGTCTATGTGCAATATACTGCATAGCTTTACAGTCACAATAAGTGTTCCTGGAATTATTTTACTAACAAAGATAAGATCCTTACTCGTTAGGGAACTCTCATGGGTCAATGCATGAACATTTCTACATAGCGTATGGTACACAGAAACATTATGAAATCCGACACAACTGTGGTGATATGAAGTCCAGAGAAAAGAATCAAAAAATTGCTCATCATCAACAGCTCCTACTCTAATCCTTAAGGCCAAAAATATCCTGCTATTTTTTACATGGAAATAAAAAGAAACCCACCTTGTCTGCGCAGTTCATTTTTAACAGCTTCCACACCTCCTGTTTTTTCAATGAAATCATATATGACCTTTGAAGTTTCTTTGTCTTTTAGTTGAGCTTCTGAAATTCCACACAGATCAAACAGGTTTTTCAGTTCTGGGTCTAAGTTGTTCACCTGCAAGACAGATACATTACTTTTAAATAGCTTGAAACAAAGAATTTTTTAAAATATCATTTGTATTGGGGAAAAAAACCCCATAAACCATGTAGTTAAAAGAAAGAGCAAAGCCAAGGACATGTCTCCAGGATGACTTTTCAGTCAGAAAAGACTGTTTTAGGAAAGATAAGTACCTTACACAAAAACCTACCTTAAGTTTTGCATGTTTTCCCCTCAGTCCTGGATCTCTCCTATTCCCTTCTACTCCAACATATCTCTGTTTGAATCATACTATAAAAATCACAGTTTAACTATTTTGACGTATACTAAAGTTTACTTAATGCCGATCTTCATGATTTACATTAAAAAGCCTCTAAAGCTTTTGATTATTCAGTGTTTTAGATAACTTATTAAATTACTTACATCAAACCCTGTGTTTGGATCCCAACCAACATGTCCAATGTGTCTAAAAAAAAAAGAAAAGTCCATTTAATTAGCATAGAAAGGACCTTGTTAACTAAAATAACAGGAAACCAAGACAACTAGAAATTACTACCAGGTTCTACCTCCAGGCCTATAAGACATTAAGGAATTCTTACTTCTCAGTGCCCCACTTGAGAAGAGAGTAGTAAAAACCTCCTTTACTCCCACTTTTTGTCTTATGTCAAAAAGCCCAAGTGGAGAAGTTATTTTGCCCCCTTAGATTATGGTCTGTGGCAAAACATGAAGGCCCCATGCCACCCTGTGGTATATATGGATGGTGGTGGAAGGACTGCACAGAAATTCAAGGGAGATGAAGTTTGGCCATATAGAACAACTGAACTTCAAGCTACTGCCAAGGTCTTGAGTGTGATCCAGCTGGAAAACCTCCTCCTCCCTACCATCACTCTTTGTTCTCCCCTCACCCTTCTGCTGTTCACCTCCTTCCTTCACAGAAGAGTCAGGACTGTTTTCAGTTGCCATCTTCCTAAGCTTCTAATAGTCATTTTACGTGGCTATTAAAGTATTATTTTACGTGATACAAAAAAGGCAGAAGAGTTTTTGTCCCTCAAAGCTACTTCATGCAGCTGCTGTTGGCTGCAGAAGACAGAACCATCATGTTACCAGCACTCCATGTTTTGGGTTTCTTTTTGCCAATGGCCATTCCTAGAAACACAATGTAGTCTTTGCGAAGGCCAATTCAGAGTTTTAAAAATACCAGGTGAGCTGTTAGTAGCCAGCACAGCCTAGACTAAGCTTGACAAATTGACTGCTTTGCTGTCCTCATGCAGGGCCTCACATAGACCTTGTATTTTTCCTTCTGTTAGTATCACCAACAGCATGAGTTTTCTTCCTTAATGAGATGACTGAAGCTCAGTGATCAATTTTGGTCTCAGCTTAACTATGATTAGTGAACTACTGAGTTTGAGGGGTAAGAAGAAATCTGGTTTAAAAATTATATTATGCTACAGAAAAGGCAAAAAAGGGGAGCCCTCTGTTTTGCCTTAAAAGCCTTTCACTACCAAAATATTGGATGATTTATTGATTACAGAATTCTGGATGTTAAGCTACAGCTTGTTTGACATAAATTTGACATGCATTTCCTAATACATGGTATCCAATTGTAACGTATTAACTGGCATATGGAAGTTGACAGAAGTTTACCAGCAAATATAGTCTTACCCATATATCTCTGCATATCTGTGCAATTCATGATGCCCTTTTAAGAGGTTATGAGCATATGATTTGGAACTTTGTGTACTTTATTGATATTAAAGTTTGTATGGATCAGTTCTAGCTTATTTCTTATTTTATTCTAAAAGATGAAAAATAAACAAGTTACTCATACACATTGACTGTAAAACATTGTTTTCAGAGTTACATTACTGTAAGTGGTAATAGCAGCATTACTTTTAGGAATACTGTACTTTCATCACAAGATATGGGTACAAGCCTATATACCAGGAATAAGTAAGTTTGTAAACAGAAAGCTAGGGCTAAAAATATGGCTATGTCATTTCTGCTGTTATGATAAGTCAGGACCTACTTGTGTATTTTGTGTGATGATGCACAGCTAAGCAGGCACAGCTATAAAAACAGTGTTAAAGAGGTGACTGCTGAAGCTAAATATGAGTCTGCACTGAGCTGACCACTTCAATAAGACATTTTTAAGCAGCTAAATTGTCTTCTCAACTATTTTAGGATAGTAAGTTACTTTTTGTTTATAATTGCAGTAAACCCTTCACCTGTGTATAAACTAACTTCCTTTTAAACCCTGCAGCATTCCAGCTGGCATTCACTGTGTTTCAGGTTACACACAACAGCCACACATTTAACTCTTGAGCATTTGCAAGTGTAACTGACACACAGAAACCCAAACCAACCAAAAAAACACACCCCACCAAAGAAAAAACCCAAACTCAAAAGAGTCCTTACTGGAAATTAGATGGCGTTCCAATATCTGCCTTTGTCAATCTTCTCTTTTTAGTTTTTCCTTTCTTCTTTTCTTTGGTATATGAAATATTGTTGACTTGTGGAGCGTAAAATCTGTTAGTTGTAATTTCTGGGTTTTTGATATCAACAGTTGCCATTGGTAGATTTGGGCCTGTGAAGGTAAGGTACAGGATTTTTACTATCATGTTTCCACAAAGCCATATTTAATCTAGAACTTTTTGTATTTTATTTTTTTTTTTGAGTGGCAAAATACTTCTAGTGTAGCCATACTCCTCTGTGCTACATGCATCTGGCTGGGTTCTGGATGTCAGAAACAGAAACTAAGTTATTTGCTGCAGAAAAAACCAAAGCACAACCATGGTGCCAAAGCAGAGCAATAGCAGAAACATTTTCTAAACTAGAATTTGATTTTTGCAAATTTTGCAAAGAAATTAATTTTAAACTAAAGAGCTTTCGTGCACACAGAACATGTGGAAAAAGACATATTAATGTTCAGCACAGACTTGTCTATAAGCCTAGAAAAGACTGAAGAAGTGAGTGCCACAAACAGTAACACCCAGCACGCGATTACGCCGGCAGCACAGTAAACTGGTCTTAATGAAGAGAGATCCTTTGCTTAAGAAGCCCCAAGTAGGAATGCTTTCTGCTATCTCACTCAGAAGTAGAATATCACAAGAACTTCATAAAGCTGCTCTGGACATACTGTTGTCTTCAACTATATGTCAGTATCTATTCAGGATTTCTTATTTCTTACTCTTTGACAGATTTGCAAAAGTCCCAGATAAGAATCAAAGCTTGAAGAGCAGCAACAGTGAAAACAACACCAGGAATAGAAATTAAACACCCACATTATGAATTCTGTTCTCAAACTTTGTTCTTCATTATAAACAATTCTGAATTACTATCCTTGTTATTTAAAACACATCCGAATTATACCAATTATATGCCAGTTTTAACATTTTATTATTATATTGCTTGCGTAACACAAGCAAAAAAGTATACCTAGCATGTTTTATACTTACGCTTTTTCAGTTCTGACAGAAGAAAACCCTTGACGTAAGTAAATGATAGCAGTATTTAAATACTAAGAAGCAGTTTATACATTCTTCATATATATACACACACTTATTAAAAGAAAACTGCAAAAAGTTAAGTGATTTCATTCTTCCAAAATAGAAACTAAGCAGTCAATTTAGGACCAGTTTGTCCAGAAACAGTTTAAAAAGCATCCTCCGCTCTGCTGTGAGTTCCTACCCAGTGGTTGGCAAATCAATTAAAGACTAAGGCATCCAGTCTTAGTGGGCAGACGATAAAAATGTCGAGTTAGGCTTTGATAAGTCTGAACCTATTTTTGACATTATTTTTTGTAACTGCATTTTATACGGATGATTCAAAGTCTCCTAAGCATTCTGAAAAGACCAACAAGGTTTAGGTTTGACAGTCTAAAGTGCAAATCAGAAAGGAGGAGACAATACAACAGATAAACTCTAAATGTCAGCTATGTTAACTCCTCAGTGGGAAGCACCTAGTACTGGCCAAAGGAAGAAACAAGAACAGAAACACGACACTGGGCTAGACAAAACTCATCTAAAAACCCTTATAACAACTCCTACGTTCCTGTAGGAGTCTTAAAGGACAAGATTTAAAAGTGCACTGAAACTGTAGGAAGAATTTCGAAAGTGTTTTCTGCTAAGCAGAAGTGCTTTGATCTAGAAATGTTATGATCTAGACAACTGTCATTTGAGAATACCAAAAAACAAACTGACCCCATGCAACCAAACAAAGCAATTTGTACTGTTAAAGCTACATCTGAAGTTAGCATTAATTCACTAATTGCCAAATCAACCCAAAATTTAACAAGTGGAGATCAGTAAATGTTCAGGATTAATTGAAAATTACAGTCTTAATTTCTCTAGATTCAAAACCAGAAACACTGTAGGAGTTCATTATCACTTTAAATCACCTATTAGGTTTTCTCACCATTACAGTGATATTTGTAGTTTCAAAAGCTATACTGAAGTTATTGATAATCTTCTCACAATTCCTAACAGTCTTTGAAATTATACCTTCTTGCATGTAAAATCCTAAAATAACCACACACGGTTTTAAACCATGTAAAACAGCAGCCATTTGCAAACCGAAGCTTTATTCAGCTGAGCTGAAATTAGGAACTGATAGCCTGATACTAATTCCTTCATACTAATAACACTCATACCAGAGATCATAGTGAACTCTTAAAGATAAAATTTTTTCTTACCGTCACTTTTAGACCTTAGGTGTCCACGAGGGATAAAATAACCTTGGGAAGAACTGCACTCTTCTAGAACAGCCATGTTTATATCCAGTAAAATTTTTCCCATCATAAGACATGCACCTTCCCCACCAGGTGTAGAGAGCTCAAGAAATGAGGATGAGAGAGGCATATAGAGCTCATCGTGGGGAAGTACCTGACAGTACAGAGGCCTTAAGCATCCACTGTTATCAATACTTGTGACATCTTCAGAAGGTGCTCCAGAAAACGTAGTACAGAACATTCTGAAATGTTAATGCTATGAAAATCTCTGTATTTTATTTAGAACTTCTCTAGGCATCTGTCCCACACTACAGACAGCCCTACAATAAATGCAAACTGTTCTAGTTAACATCTGAAACAAAATTCTGCCACATGGTTCTTAAAGATTCCCTGACAAATCCTTATTTCATCCAGAACTTTACTAAGAGGTCAGTTCAACCATAGTAACTCTTCTTTATTTGCATGAAGAGACCTAGCTATTACAGATGACTAAACATAAATCCCAGGAAATTACAGCCTAATACATTTTACATAACTGTTAATGCCAATTTGATTTTAATCCTGCAATTCTACAAAAAAAAAATCTTAAATCTGTACCATTGAAAACATCATATGAAAAAACAGAGCACTTTTTCCCCGCAGCTTCAACACATGCAGAAAATCCAGACAAACAAGCCCACTAGAACAAAATTCCCCACAGTATTACAAGCATGGATCATGTGAGTACAGAAATGTGACTGTTCTTGTTTTTCAGTTTTAAAGGTAAATATGGATTGATACCCAGTACACAAAAAGCAGGTGTTCCATTTTTTTTTCCCCCAATAGAATTTTCACTGCATATAGAGAGTAAAACAAAAACTAGCTGATCCTACAGCAGGTTCTTCCTCCCAGTTTCATGCTGATAGAACATATCTGCACTAGTCTGAATTCTAAATACTGAAATGCAGAGTCTGTATACAGTATAACCACCTGAGGCTATAACCTGACCGTGCCTCCCTATGACTACGGAGGGCATGACCACACTTAACTCTTTGCCAGTAGAGAAACCAGGCATTACAGAATTTGACAGAATCAGAAAAACAGTTAAAAGGTTGTGAAAGAGTAGTTGGATGCCCCAGGGAAAGTTTACTAAAAAGCAGAGATGCTCAGAGCTTCAGCTAGTGATTATAAACCTGAAACATTGAGCACAAACCTATGTATTTCACAGAATATTCAGGCTAAAGGCATAGGACCAAAGAATGCGAGTTTAGTATGCAAGTATTTTTCCCAACAGATGTTGCCTGAGGTCTTACAGGATAAATTATGGGGTCTACTTTAAGCACAAAATTTTTTGCAGGCTTAGATTTTACTGGTTCAGTTTTCTTATATCTTATTCTAATCACACATAACAAAGTAGACAAATTGTGTTATTGCTGTTAGCATTTACAGTAGAGACAAAAGCTAAATTTTTTGTGGTAGGTGGCACTACACAGTCACCACTGCTGTTTTCCTTCCCATCTACTCTGCAGACATTGCTATCAGGGATGCACTGTTTAGGTGAGAAGTAAGTCTAGAGGCAGAACAGTTAAAACCTTCAGAAAGCTCAGAAAAGCTGGTAAGAATCATGGATGGTATCACTTTGACTGTTTCAAAACTAAACAACCCAGTCCCGGTTAAAAGAATTGATACTAAAAATGCCTGGTCTAGACTGACAATTGCCTGAACCTCCTCAAAACTACATGTTTATGAAAAATAAATAGTATTCCACTGGGGGGGGGGGGGAGGGGGCTTTATTTGGATAGAGAAGATATCGGTAGTTCCCATAATTCAGGCTTAGTTAAGGATTACCTGTTTTACTGACCTACTGAGATGCTTTGATGTCTTGGTTAGTATAAATTTAAGACTACCTCCTCAGGTCATAAAGGGACCACAGATGATCGATTGACTACTGACAAACATATTTGTTTGCTCATATGTCATATATTAAATGGTTAGCCAGATACAGTGAAATTGCAATTTTATGGATGTTTTAAGGAATCTGTCATCATTATTCCTGCCTTTAGAAAAACAGGCTGACATTTAATTTCAGCATTCATTTCTGTAGAGTGATCCTATAATGCATATTCTCAAGATGAAGCAGCAAATGCAAGGTAATGTTTTCTTCTCAGTTTAAGCTGCAGGGCCTCTGTCCTATTTGCAATGAAACATGGTCCTCCAAGAACATTCTTTACAAATGCCAGCTAAGCCACAAGTCTTTAAAGTTACAACTAAACAAATACCAAAGAACAGAAACAAAACAAATATACTAGGCCTCCAGAATAAGGGTTTACTGATTTTGCCACCACATGACTATCCTGAACAAGTCCAAAACAAAGCTAAACACAAACAGTCAACGACAGCAGTAGGAAAAAATAAAATGCAGTGATTCATGTAAAAAGCTTACCATTTGGCGGGTCTCGTCTTTTTTCTGTTGAAAAAGAAAAAGAGCTATTTATTCATAGGTATTACAGAAAAATTCATTCTAAATTTTAGTCTGTAGTGAAGCTTTCAATGACCTGGAACTCTAATTTCAGAATCTATTAATATACTTAAAGCCTACTTGTTGTGCAGTTGAAACAAAGCATTACAGAACAATAAAACCCCAATCTTAGATAATAAGCACCTATCTCAAGTGAGCAAACTGAGTAAGAACATAAGGAAATAGCTACTGAGTTGGTTTCAGACATTTTGACTCCAAAATAAGGTGAAATATTCAAGTAGCAGATGTTTTAGTACAAGGTATCAAAGAAAGATTTTTGAAACATTATGCTTTCTGATTTCCACTAAGACTGTTCCTTCATTGCTATTTGAAATACAATTAGCACTTTTATACAGTATTGTTCTCCCACAGAATCTAAAATATATTATAATTATTTTTGGTTTTATGCAAAGAAAATAGAACACAGAGGGGCAAGACACTTCACCTATGTTATCCAACAGCTAAATGAATAATAGGGAAGAGAACTAGAATCTCCTCAGTACTAATCTGATATTCTATTCACAATGGCAAGCTGTTTCACAGACGATGAAGAATTTGTCTTGATGATTTAAAACGTAGCTGTAAACATTTTGCACTTCAGTACTCTCAGCCTGCAACAGTAAATTCTCCTTCCCTCACTACTAATTACTATCTACCATATACACCTGCCCTACAACTCACCAAAAATAATATTTGCCTGTCTGGCAACTGTCCTTCAAAACCCCCAGTACACAGTTATGCTATTTGTGAACCTACACACACGCACACTCTTAAGCAGCAGTAGCCACATGGGCAAACAGTTTGTCATCTCACCACACCAAAAAACATGGCTCTACAAGGAGGGCTGCACGTCCCTCCCTTTCAGATCTGGAATATCTGAAATCTAACAGGAACCCCCCAAGAGTTTTGTAATAAGAATCTGTAACAGACATTTCACTTCTAAGCAAGTCCCAGAAAAACTACTAACTTCTTATATTTTTCCAGACACAAACATAAGGGGAAGGGAGAAGGGGCCTCCACAGATGGTGTTGATCTTGTCCTCGTGACATTTAAGAAAAATACACAATCCTAAGTGTGCAACACACACAGCCTCCTATCAGTCAGCTGATCTTCAGGTAGGAATAAAGAAGCTGTCAAGGTCATCAAATGTTCAGAGGAAGGTGACCAAAACTCCTTCAGATTCAACTTTTGCTTAGCAAGCCTTCTTTAGACAGACAGTTGCCTCTTAGCTTACAGCAGGTTAGCTTTAGGCATAGAGGTGGAGAACCTCTGCGAGGGTGCCTCAACCAAAGGTGTCAGGTCTGAGGGGAGAAGATTAAAAAAAATAAAAATAAGCAGCTTTTTTGGCCAAATACTGTGCTTTATCTTCCTAGAATATTCAGTTTAAGAAACCACTGTTGTGTTGCCAAAAAAAAAAACCAAACCAACCCAAACTCAACTTTTGGAACACAATTAGAGTTTTATTCAACAACTCAGCAACAGCAAAGAAGGGTGCAGGACTGACTGCGAGTCATTTGGCACAGGATGGGAAGCTGGCAAAAGCAGGAGGTATTCATAGCAAGTGTTAAGTGGCCCTAGTCCAAATCATGGGAATCCATTACAATTTTCATTAGAAGAAAGAGTTCAAGAGAAAAGATAGTGGAAAACAAAGCAAGGCATTTTAAACACTTCCTGTAATTTCTGCTGGGTATATAAAAGTTTAATTTGTGGCCCAAAGATACTAGATCTGGTTTTCTGTGGTTCCCATTGCTCACTAGAAAATATGAATTCCTGTTCTGAAGTACAGACGATCTGACTGGAGAGTGGTAGACTTCTTTTTTTGAAAATGGAAATGCCTACTGATTCAAAACAGATCAACTTCACCAGCTGCCTATGTCCAAAAAACACAGCTCCTTTCAGTAAGTGTTCCTGGAAATAAGAATAATCTCTGCTGAGACTTGAATCCAATGCAAGCTGAGCACTTCAGAGATGCTGCTGTCTCCCAGGCAGCAAAACCAAAAGCTGTGACCAAAGATTAAAAAAAAAAAAAAAACCAAAACAAAACAAAAACCCATCAAGCAGCTCTCCATATAAAAAATATCCAGCTTAAGGCTTATGAAGTGCATTAGGAAGGGCATCAGGAGCTAAAAGCTTGTGGAGGAAAAAGGCAGCTTCAGAGAGGGCTAACAGAGCTCCCACCCATGAACAACAAGCAGTCCATAAAATATCAATCAAGAAGCCTCCTACTTCGGAAAGGTTAAGTTAAGAGCAAGGCTCTGCTCTACAAAGTCTCTGCTGCCCTTTTATAGCTGACTGCTCAGAATGCGGAGAGGAAACGTGTGTGTGTACACACATTAACGCTCCTGAGGCAAGATAATAAAAACTAATGGTACCTACGTGCAAGAATACCCAAAATGAGAATGTCCTACAGTGACAAGCACTGAGAAGAGAAACCTGCTTACCAGGGGAACTATTCGGCATCGGTACAGAAGTAAACGGAGAGATTATTAAAGTATGTCTACCAGAGAAATTAATTGATTATAGTAACTTCTTCCTAACCTAAGGTTAAGAATTAAATAAATAAATAAATAAAATCAAATTTAGCTAGACGAAAACCAACCTGATATTTAAAAGATTAAGACAATGACACATCGGTAATTCTTTCTCTGCCTTTCTCCCTCATTCTCTATCAGATATTCTGTATGTTTGCAAGCTTTTGTACATTCTCTATTTGGAGCCAAACTGTCACCTCTCTGGGACTCCAGATGCACTTACTCAGGAGTTGTCTGTATCACAAGTGCATTTCACGCTGAGTGAGGAAGAGCAGAATACTCTTGTTGCCTCTTCTTGCAGCTGTTAGACAATATTTTGTGTACTAGGCTCAGCACCAAGACAGTTTCATGAGCCAGAACTGCTGTTCTTGCTACCTTCCAACACCATAAGCTTTCCGTAAGACTCCTGGCGAGCCTCCTTTCCAAAGTCTCCTAGCAAGCCCCGAATGGTATAACAGGCTGCTAAGTGATCACATGGAGTACTTTCAGTTGAAAGCATGTCAGGTGGCATTGCCATTGCATGAAATGAAACCTATTTTGGAAGGCAGAAAAGCATCAAAGCTACCAGACTGTTACCCCTATGTTTGAGAAGTTAAGACACATTATAATACACACTGATTTTATATATAATATAAATAATATACAGATTATATATATAATTGTATTATATATAAATTAATGTTTTATATAAGTATTTATAAATAAAAAAAAAAATCACACACAACAGCAGCAAATCAGCCTTGACTTTGACAAGTGCAAATCCCAAGCATTTTTTAAGCACAATTAGATATAGTTGCATCAGTGACAAATACAGAACTCCATCTGGTGGCTTGACTAAGGAATCTCATGATTAGTTTCAATTCCTGTTTTGTAGCTCTTAACAAGGAAAAAAAATAGTGGAGGTTTTTGTTTAGTTTTTTTTTTATTAAAGTTGTCTTCAAGTTGTAAGTGTTTTGAGAGGGGGGGTTATTTGCTTGTTAAAAGATGTTGTATGGAGTAAGCTAATCCTACAACATGAGTTTGAGCACAAAACCCAAGATACTAGCTCAAAGAGTAAGGAGGAAAAACTTACGTGGTCCTGTGGATAACAAACAAACAACAAAAACCAACACAAGTCTATGTGGAAAGACAGAGGTGAACCTCTGTCCTGTGAACAGGGGGTTTGACTGAAGCACCAAAGTTTGCTATGGCAAATAACACATATTTCCTTCCAAGTCACATCTGTGCACTGTTAGCACCGTGTTTTAGACAAACAGTAGAATGAAACTTCAGGAAGAGGAGGTGCAAGCTGATGTAAAATTACTTTTTCACAAGTATGAGAAACATTCTTAACACCACTTCTTAATGACTCCACCTCTTCTCATAAAACCCTATGAACTTATTCTAATTCCAAGCGGAGGGAATCTTAAAGAAGCCATTTAAGCTTCTGGAACAGAGGTTGTGCACCTGAGCCACCATACCAGAATGAAATCCAAGTGATTTCAAGTGATCCAAGATTTCAAGTAAATCCAGGTGATCCAAGATCATGTAGGTTCACAAGAATACTTGCACGGATGGCACTTCCATAGGAGGGCTTCCTCCCATTACATCAATCTACATTGCATTGCAATTCAACTCCAGAAACACATCCTGTAGCTCAAACACAAGTCCATACTCCAGCTTACAGCAAGCCTGAGCACATCCCTGTGTCCCCAGCCCACGTTCTATATCACCTTATTCTTCATGGACACACGACTGTCCAACAGGCAAGCTGTTTATGGGCTCCCTGGAAAAGGACCAAGACAAGATCTGTAGGAAGCCCGAGCTCCCTTTAAAACACTGACCATGTTCCTAAGGCATCGTGCAGCTGGCAAAAAGCATGTAGTGCTTCAGGCTGTCCTGTGCTGCTAAGGACAGTATAGGCACATTATGTCTCCTCTTCTTGGCTGTCAAGACCACTAGTTTTGAATAGAAGATATTTCTCTACTAAATGCTGGAGCAATGCCAAAAATTCATTCACATGAACTACTGAACATACCAGATGGTAAAATCTTTGTTACAACCCACTTGGGCTGAATTTAAACAAATCAGTTATAAACAGCCCAGAGCTAAAAGAGGGTTTAGTCAAATGTGAAAACAGCTTACAGAAAGATTTCTAGTTTTCCCACTGACAGCTTACCAATTTTGCTTCCTCCTGATCTGTATTTTCAAACACCAAAGCCTTGTAGTCTCAGTTTACAAGGAAACTTACAGCAAGGAGCATTAAGTTATTTCAGAAAAATATTATTTTTGCACAACAAAGAAGCACACTTTAATAACACAACCACTTTTAAATACAAATATGGCAGTAGTGCCCCCAGTAGCTTCCAGACACAGAAGTAGCTTCCTGCCTCCCCCCAGAACAACAAAAACAAGCCTGAATTTAAGATTAATTTGAATATTTACCAGATTTTCTCTGCCGTCGTCCAAGTAAATCTGTTACTGTTTTGCGGAATAGTTTAGCTTCTTCTTCATTAGCAAAATTAAGACCAACTTGACATGTCTGAAAAACATTAATATTCCCCCACCCATGACTAAGAAAATGTTTCAAAGGCTTTCTTAAATGTCTTCTTACACCTTCTGAAGGTATAATCAGAAAAAAAAAAATCATCACTGCAAATTTAGAAGTAAGTCTTAGAGACTCCTAAGATAGAACGTTTCACTATCTACTAATCAAATTTCTAGAGATCATGGCTAACAAATTTGAGCAAAATCTTGTAGCATCGAATCAAAGTGGGGAGATAAAAATTTGTGCTTTAAGAATATATGATATTTCACAAACATCATCTGCAAGTCAAAATGTAATTTCATTAAAGGGAGCTGAAAATAAAGAACTGCATTTTATGTTTCTATCCTATGGATTAAGTTTTCTAGTTGAGATTAAAAAAATCCTTTCACAAATAAGCTTAAAAAGCCACAAGGAACACAGATAATGTACTTTTACAAATAATTCACAGAATGAAATAAAAACCTCAGTTATATTAAAAGAAGATACTATTCAAAGAAAAGGCATTTAAAAACAGGTAATCGTTGAGACTCACATCTCCAGCAAAGGTATGAAAATATCCTCTAGGACTATTATATACAAAGTTATTGTACAGCTCCTGCTCCCACAATAATTTCCCATCCTGAAAAGAAGAGGAAAAAAAAAAGATTTTGAGACATTTGGACAAATTGCAGAGTTTAACTTCTTTCACAATAGAACCTACTAAGAGTTGGAAGGTGCATGCTGTTAAGCATCTACCTTGCTATTAATCCAATGAATAAGCTCAATCAAAATCAAAACATACTGAAGCTTGTGGAAGAGCTGTGGAAGACTATTCCATCAGGTCACCATGTTCTGTACAAATTCCTAGATGCTTTTATTTCATAAAACATCCTTCGAGTTCTACAATCCTGCAACAGTAACGCTGGGAGCGGTAAAAGTGACCAACGATAGTAACAGGAGACTGGAAGTCTCCTTTATTGCTCGTGCTGTTATCACTGTATTTCTATCTCAGGCTTGACTTGAAAACATTTAACTTGAAGAGAACAAAAATCTCACCTTTTTAGGAAGTTTTAGAAATACATATGGATGGCATTATAGTTCAGCACGCAATGAAGAGATTTCTCACCAAGTCTAATAGTCAAGTGACCAAATCACAAAGTCAAATGCCAGTGCCAACTGGCAATCCTGAACAAATCTGAGAGACTTCAGGCACTGAGCATTGACAGATAACGAGCTGTTCCTGGCTGTAGAGATAATGGGAAGCTTTCCAAAGTCTCAAAGTCAGTAGGACTCATGCTTCTTGGTATCATTTTTGTTATGAAAACACATCTTAGACACTTCATCTCATAGTTCCTACTGTCTTGAATGAAATATTATAACAGGACAAAGACCTTCAGTATGAATGTATATATTGTGGAGGGGAAAAAATCCCACTAGTTTGTCCTGCAGTTTTCACATGCCCCAACGCTAATCAAAAAGATTGTTTCCACCTGCACAGAATACAGCATCTATTTTGTTAATATCAAAGTACTGACACCTGCTAGAATTTTGACAGCTATCCATATCAGTGACACTATACTAACTTTTACTAGTTTGACTAGTCAAATCCATTTGACAGCTTCTGTGTGCTGTAAGAAAACTGTATCTGATATTTATTTAATCCATAAAAGCTGACATCTATGAAATAATTTAAATTTAAAACACCTGAGAAAGTTGCAGTTGCCTATTAATAACCACTGTAGCTGAACCACGTAAAGCATAACCATTTACTTGAGAACTTCTATGAGTTTGTAGCTACAACCTACACTCATTCAATTCAAAATGCAGAATCAATACAACCAAGCTTGAGGAGTCTGAAAAAGAAAAAAAAGATGCTTACCTTAATGTCAAATATTCTGATAAAATATGACCTCTGCGGATTGTCCTTTACAAGGCAAGCTACACCACAGCATTTCTTTGACCACATGGCATTGCGATCTGCTGCATATATTTGAACAACTGCTGAAGACATCGTCTAAAAAGAAAAAGGTATGTATTACTTTCAAGGTAAAAGTCATAAATTCTACGTTTCATCTTTTATCAAAGCATCTCTTAATTTTTCTCCTTGTTCCAGGCAGCAACTTGGATGATTTCCCGGGTGGTAACATAGTAAAGTTCAAATGAGCCCACATCACTTTCACGTTTCAGATTTTCACTACTACACGAGACTTAGCTTAAAAACTCAACTGAACTTTTTGTTCTTGTTCATAAAACTCAGCAAAGAGACTTTGTCTCTAAGAGGCAGACCAGTAACTATGGCGGTCACATAGAAAGCCCTAATGTGCAACTAAATTTCTTTCTGCTCAGTACTTCAAACTGGATACAAATGCAACACTGGAGCTAGAACTGTAAATTACATAGTGCCTGGAAACACTCCTGAGTACTTGAACACAACTGTCTACGTTGCTTAATTGTTCCAATGGTCTCTGGCATGATTTTAGCCTATGCCAGCTAGCAAACTCCTAAAATTCTTGGGCACGGTTTGAGAATTCACATGAGCAAGGCTCCTTCCCAGCTGACAACTTGAAATCATCCTGTTTTCAAATTGAGAGATTTTAATAAGAGATGAAGATTGCTCCACACTAGATTGCTTCAGTCATTAGGAATGTTACTTAGCATATTTTCTAGTATATATGTGTCCTACCTTAAGAGTCTGATAAGCGAATGAAAATTGGAACCTTTAGACAATATCGTAGCCAAGTCATAAGGACATAAAGTTTAAAGGCTCTGTAATGGGACAGACCAGAGGCTATTTAGCCCACAATCTGCTCTCCAACAGCACCAGATGCATAGGTAAGAATACATGAGTACACCATTATACTAAGGAGTTTACACCCAGAAACTGGCAGGATGGAGCTCAAAGCTCCCCTGAGCAACCATACGTGTTCTACAGCACGCGTTGGATCGTTCATTTGTGTATTTAGCTAATTGGTCTTCAGACCCATGTGAACTTCTGGGCATCACAACACTGGGCAGGATTGTATTTCTCAGCTCACTTATGCACTGTGCTGATTAGTTAGCTACTTTTATCTGAAAGTTTGCCACCTGCTAGTATCAGTCGACCATCCCTCCTTGTTCTTACACTAGGAGATGGTGTTAATGATTTCCTAGTTGCCTCTCCATGCTGCATATGCTTCTAGAGATATTTTCGCACTTCTTCACCCTGTGTTCTCTACTGTTTAGGAAGTGATACTAGTTTTAAGTCATTCTTCCACCAATTAAAAAAAAATAAAAATCATTCTACACTTAAATTAGCCTTGTCACTCACATGGATCTTACCTAGTCCTACTACATTCCTTCTTGGATTGGATATGAGACTTATGCTATACAAATCCATACTTTTGAACATAAGATCACAGTAATATTGTTTTCTGTTTTGTTCTCTATTTCTTTCTCTGTAAGTGAAAGAGTTTTATTTCCTTTTTCACTACGGATCATTAAGCAGATGCTTTCATAGATCTGTTACAGTTCCAAGGCCCTTCTGGAGGAACCGTATCTATTCTGAGTAATGGGCTCTTTACTAGGTTTTCCCACCTGCTTTACAACCATTACTTTGCTTTAATCACACTGACTACTTGCAAAACAGTTGACATCTAAAATGCAGGTGTATCTTGTTGTAGTATAAGATTATCTACTAAATATCAGTATCACCCATGTCACACTCTTGCAACTGATTTAAAGTAACCACAAAAACAATATGTTTCATGGGAATTTAAAAAAAAAAAAAAAAGAATAAACTTCCAATTTTGTTAAAAGTAGAGTTGAAGTAATATAGCCAGACTGACAGCTACTCCTTGGGGAAGCTGTATAACCTTTGCCCAAGAACTGTGATGTAACTTTCACAAGTCAAGACACAACTCTGTTCCTCTTTGTAACCAAAAATGTCAAACTGACTACTAATCTTTCTGGTAACCTACAGAAAAAGTGAAAGCATGACTGAGTGATGAAAAGAAAGCTTTGCAGTTGCCTCAAATGCTCTACAACTAAGTGCAGAGTAAAACTTTTCTCCCTATAACCTACAGAGTAATATGAATAATTGAATCATAACTGGATGAGCAAAAAGGGACCATTGAATTAGCAATACTATCACAATGAAACAGCTAGATGACATAAAGCTGTAGGTACAGGAGATGCCACTCTTCCCCTAATGTAGCAACAGGCAAAGACTTAATTTTGGGCACAACTGGACAGATTTTGTTCAAAACTTCTGTCAACAGCCTTTTTTTCTCATTTGTCCAATATCATCTCATTGTTAAACCAATAATCTTGTAGATATAAGGCAACAAAAATGAGCACAGATGAGCCATTCTACACTTGCAATGAAGGCATCACAATCAACCACAGCAAGTGTCCCACTGTCCGTGCAAGAAGCTTCAACCCTCCAAAACAAGTCCAGCTCCACTAACCTTCCCCAACAGGACTACCCACAGAAAATGGGGGCTTGGGAGGAGTTAATCAACTTAAATTCAAGGCATAGAAGACAGGAACCTGTGACAAGAAAGGGCTCCCTATGTGTCACTTCCTATCGTATCTAGCAGCAAAAGCACCGACTGGATTATCTGGGTAAACCAGTAGCTGTCGTAACTCGATGATGACTGTGTGTAAAACCTTGAACCAGCACCTACCCCGTGAGGAGACAGAAGAATATTACACAAAGAGTGTGTCCTCGTTCTTTATACTCATAATAGATTTAATGTACACTTGGATGCCCTATAAGTAGAGCTTAATTTACACGTTAGAGAACAATTTCACTGAGTCTAAAGTAGGTGTTGTTTTGAGGCCTACCAAGCTTAGAGTCCAATTACGTTTTAACTTACTCATTACTGTTGTGTAAATTCCTAGTGTTGACAGAATGCAATGAGGTTTTAACACATTAAAACATATAATTACAAATTCCACTGTTACTCCACTACAATTTTTTGTTAGAGGGACAATACAGTAAAAAAATACTGTAAAGTATTTTTGGGGGGACAAGGATAATAAAATCCAATTCCTTTTACTTCAGCCACTGTTCATTTTCGTTGTCCAGAGCAGTGTTGCCGCAGTGTTACCATTCAGCTTCTGGAAGATCGGTGGTAAAAATATTTAATCATCCACAGCCTTTGGAAATGTACAAACTTATCAGCAAAATTTAAAACTTGTGAAAATATATGAATTATAAGCTTCATTTACTGCTATTCATTATGAATACTAGCAACATAAAATCAATTTTATAAAAAATTAAATTCTACTTTAATTGCAGAATTGCAGCATCTGAGAACATTTACACAAATATCGTAATTTGAGTATTCTACTACATTTTCTGAATAAGCACTCACTTTCTATTTTGAAGCCAATGAATATATCCAGCTCAGTTTCTCACAGAATTCTTGGAGAGATTGTTGCCTTTAAAAGTATGGGTTCTTTACAATTATACGAAAATACTTCTTTACATGAGGTCACATCACTGATTTCACAGACAGAATTGAACAGAACTGTCACTAAATACTCAATGTAATTAGTGTATTTTCTCTGATATGATAAGTTGATTTGTTACTTAATGCTTAAAGTTATTACTGCATTTTCAGGGGGAGAATTTTGAGGGTGGCATCACTGCTTTGCTGAACAATTTTGGTGAGGACTTTGTCCTTTTTATATACTTATATATTTGGAAAAGGTGCATAGGGGAAAGAAATAAGGTAGCCCACCAACTACTGATGGGCCATAGAGATGAGAATGAACCCCCCCCGCAGTTCCCTTTATTTTTTCCACAGTCAACCTCCAGCTGGAGGACATGCCATTGATTCCAGGGACTTGTCATACCCCTCAAACTGATGAGCTATGAAGCAGTAAGTCTGGTGTTGTCAGCTGTTCACTGGCTGCCTCACTGGCAGAGCTGGTCTCATCCTTGGACACACATACTGCAGGATACGTGGTGTCAACAAAAGGCTCGTGAAAATACCTTCTGCAGCAGAAGGTAGCCACAACTAGTCATTGCACATTTGTAGAACGTGATCACAGCAGCCACTGATAGTTTCCAACTGGGCAGCAGATCGCTGTGTACTTTGATCAGCTTCTGGTGTGAACGTTTGCTGCAGTAGCCTGTCAAGTTAATGACTTGCTTTAACTTAAGTGTTTCTCAAAAACAAGTAAAGCAAGTCAACACAGACAGTGGCACATCTCATTACAAAAAAGAGCCATTGCACTAGATTGCTTACGGTTGACATGGATTGTAAAAATCTAAGAAATAACAGGAGACAACTGACATTAAAACACAGTGGGCCAAAAACCACAACAAAGAGCAGCAGCAAGATTAAGGCCGTAAGGGGATGTCCAGCCACCTCAGCGTACACGAGAACAGAAAGCAGTTCAAGACCCATCAGGATGGTTTTTGAGGTGTTCACATACATCTGACAACTGTTTGTGGTGCAAACATCAGACTCTTAAAATAACTTTGGTTGGACGTGACCTCTCTAAGTCTTCCAGTCCAACCTCCTGCTCACAGCAAGGGTAATTAAAGGCCTAGAGTTCAAGTTGCTCAAGGCCCTGTCCAGTTAAGTTTAAAGGCTGCAAATAACTTCTGGGGAACCTGTTCCAGTGCTTAATCACTTCCATTTCAGTGCTTGTAAAAACGCAACTAAGTTTAATGTATTCTTCTAATGGTTCAGTATCATTACACGTTGACGGTACTACTAAAGACACAACAGCAGTGACTTTCAATCTTATTCCAATTTTAAGAGTCACGGTTTTTCCAATAAAGGTGGTGGTGGGGAAAACACCTTGCCCTGTAATGTAAAAATACAAGTAGTAGCAGTTGTTTCCAAGAAGTAACTTCCTGGAAAAAAAACAAACATCCTGATACAATGCCTGCAGCTTCTTCACAAAATCAGTCTGGAGACTTTCAGCCTGAAAGTCACAGTGAACGCAATTAGGTACTTTAAGATTTCTGGGGGGAAAAAAGCTATGGTGAATAGTTGTGTGCAATCCAAACCTTGTAAGAATAGAAATCACTATTTCTATTATTGTTTTCTTAAAGTAGGTATCTGGAAGAGTTCTCCTGATCAGTACTACAGTTGGTGATAAGGTACGTGTGGCAGGCATTTTTTCAGGATGATCTATGGTGGCAATCCTTATTACAGCTAAGCCAACATGCTGAAGTCTGCCCAGGTGATGCTGGTTGCTCCTGGGTGACTCATTTCTTCTTTTATACAAGACCAGGAAGACAGCCTACAGTTTGGGTGGCTGCTCAAGAATAAAGCTCTTCATTGACATTGAAACAGTGGGAATAGCCCTCCTCAGACAGCAGGGTTCAGGAAAATGCTTAGGGAAGTGTAACTCTAATCTTGATCACAGCAAGGACAGGAAGCTTCCATACCAAGGCAGGCAGTCTCTAACAGCCTAGCATTATCTGAGTCATGGAAGAAGATATAGAAACTCATCAAGACTCATGAATAAGAAAGACAAGAAGCGGAAGCAAGAATGCCAGGTAGCTAACTATAAGAAACCAAGGCTAATCCCACAGAAAATTAGGCAATTAGACAGAACTCAGTGGCTGACATTTCTTTCTCTGAATTGCAAACATTCTGCAGAAAAATTTCCAAAACGTAGCATTGACCAATCAAGCAAAAATATTGCTTGAAATCTTAGTTTATATCTCAAAAAAATTTATGTTTAGGCAATTATACATTTAAATATCAACACTTTAATAAATTCATGTTATTCAAAGCAAATAAAACTGGAATTAGACAGCGATTATACCTTCATGGGTTTCTTCAATTACCTTATCTTTCATGTCATAGATATATGGAGCTTCCAAAAACATTTCTGCAGTGCTCACCACAGCTATGCATTTTAGCTCATTGCTCTTTTAACGCAGAAACATAAACAAAACCTACTGCAGGGACCAGGCCATGGAACCTCCTCACCTTCTCATGGGAAAGCCTTCGGTGGCCTACACAACCAAGCTCTACTCACTCCTGGCAGTTTGATTTCCCTTCTGCACTGTGGTCCCATTTCAAGAGAAAAGATAGCTATTTTCTTGGCATTGAGGATGTCTCCTGCCATGTGGGAACAGTGTGTTCCCTTCCTGCTAGGAAAGACTGATAACCCATTTCCAGGGTGAATGTTCTCATCACCACGCAATCCTACAGAAGGCACGCACTGCAATCTCCTCCAACCGTGTTTTTAAATGAAATGAATAAGCCTGCCACTATTCAGATGATCCACAATTAATTAGGCCACATAAACAACACACAAGTATGCTTCCCTAACAATTTCCACAGTATAAGCAACAGAGGCACTTGCTACAGAAGACAAAAAATATTTCCTAACACTTTCACAGAAACTTAGAGAACTTGAGTTTAATCAGGTTCAGAATACTACAATATATATTAGTCCTGGATAGTAATCCAACCCTCTGGAGCACAGGTGTCTAGTACAATGGTTTAGGAACAATTCAGGCCAAACAGCAAGAAATATGAACACAAATCAACACCTTCACCAAATTCTAAAGGTCTCAATAAGCGTTCACAAGTGTCAACTTGTAATTGCATTTGCAGTTTTAGATGTTAAAGAATGGAGATAGGAAGAAACAGCACAAGGAGAGAGAAAAGACTAGTGACACTAAAGGCAGACAGCTTTTGCTTCTTCCTGACATCTTCATCTGAAGGACCACAAAGATCATGGCCCCAGATAACAGAAAAGTAAGTAAAATAGATACCTGTCTTTTTCACTTTTTTTCCCTTCAAGTACAGTGGATAAGGCTATTTATGCTTCCTGCATCTTGTATGAAAAAAAAAGCATGTGATGACACTGTCTTGATAGCACACACACACGCACATTTCTGTAAATAAAACCACTTTTATAAAAACTTTTTTTTTTTACTATAAGCTAGATTTTGCAATTCTCAGACTGGCTTATAATTTATGTCTTTGCACCAAGTTGCCTCCAGAATCTTCACAAATGAGTCCAATATGTGACAGTGTTCGTTCACTTGGGATTTGGATACTTCTTTATTTGCAATCTGGGTAAATTGTATTTACTTCTAACTTTAAAGCTATTACAGCTGTTAAAAATATATTTGAATTACTAATAATCTTATCTTTAAAGACAACTGTGTATTGCAAAAAAGCAAAAGTTACTTTCAGATGCTACAGACAGGATTTTAAACTAGTTTCCCATAGAAAGAATAACTACAGAAACTTCAGAAGTTTGCTGGCAGATTTCAACAAGTTAAGCAGCTGGAAACAATCTTCTGATTTTAATGCCATTTACAGGACATTATTTTCAGAAGACAGACTGATTGCTCCACAGACAGGAAAACTAAAGCAAGATTTCACATTATTTGACAGAACTGACATTAGAGAGCCTTTTGTAAATACACAGTCACATGAGAAAAGCTTTATTTGGTGCGAGCTGAAAAATTACTCAACTGAAGACACTGAGGCCTCACTAGTTCTACTGCTTGTGAAATTATTTGCTATAATCACCAGCAGCGTTCAATTTTAAGCTCAAATATTGCTTTTCATTTTTTTAATTTCCTGTTACTGCCCACTGATAATGCAGTATGCATAGATGCTAAGAAATTGGTGTTTATTCCACCTAGTTAAGGTATGTTAAAAATAAAGCTGTTGCAGATGTTACCTTTTTCTTATTTGAAGGGAGAAGGAAGAGAGGAAGTTTTTCTGAAATAGCAGAAAGCCAATTTGTGTATTTCCTATCATTTCTGAAACAGAAAGATCTTAATTTCAGTTAAAAGACAGTCCTACATAACACATAGCTGAAAACATTTAAGAGATCGAGAGACCAAAACTATTTCTTTTAAAAAATGTTAATGCCCAAGAACAGATTCCCTGCCTTGTTCTGATCAGCATGCAAATCAGCTGCAACATCGCCACTGAAGAACTTCTAGTGATGTGAAGAAGGCAGCAGTGATCACTAAGTGATGTTACAAGAAAAAAGGGATGAAAGTAAGGGACTGCTTGTTTAACAAATCCAAACTATAAAAGTGCTTGTCCAGACTTAAGCCTGCAGTTGTCTAGCACAGTGATCCTTCACTCCTAAGCCTTGGTCAGCCGCTTACAGCCAGCTCACATTTTTTCTGAGTGTCTTCAGATGCAAGTTCGTTAACATTTCCAGTACCTCCCAGAACGCCCCAGTTCAGCTAGAGCTGGCCCACTCCCTTTCAAACACTTGTTGCTCAACTGTGGATCACACAAGAGCAACAATTAAGATGTGGGTAAACAGCATAGCACATAAAACCAAATCAAACAGCACGTGATTAACTAAGAGAGGCATGTTTTTATCAGGCACAGAATAAAGATATTTTTAAATCCTACAAGCCCAATTCAGACAACACAGGCGAAACTTCAGCCTTCCAGAGGTATGACATAACCGTAACCACAAGCACGCTCCAGATTATAATATTGCCAGCCGGTCTCTGTCAGCTTAGCAGATCATTTCCCAGATGACATCCCCAACCTGGGGTTTTCAGTGAGGAGCAGGCTGAACGCCGTCACTTCCTGCTGACCGGCACAGCATCCTTAGGAGCTTACTCAGCTCCCTCTCACTGCTTAAAGCTGCTGACAGCTTGGCTGCCCGGAAAGCAGCAGCCACACGACAGAACACAGTTATTTGGGTTCTGTTGGTAAAGTTATATGTGAAAAAAATTTTCAGAACAAATGAAAGTGTGCTGCGCACGGGCTGGCCACAAATTTGCCACTGTCCTACTGCAACAGAGTAAAAATTCTCACTACAGAAGACAGACATTTTGTCTTGCAGTTCCCACTCCCACCCACAAGCTCCCAAGACACTCAAAATTAAGTCATGTATGATTCTTCCTTTTCAAAGCTCAGGGAAATTTTAGATGAAAAGTTACAGTCTACCTTTCCATTTTGAGACATTTTAAATTAACCAAGACTCCCAAGACAAGGATGATCCTTAGGCAAACAGCACTGTACAGATACGTAGATTAATTGGTTCTGAAAACTGTGTTTCACGGTCATGCACAGAAATTGCATATTGATGTTTCAAGCCATACAGATTCAAGGCAAGAATTACGAGTTTCAAGCAACTCATGGGATAAAACTGGAGTTTGAATCTCTTTTGTGCTGTTCCACTGCCTATTCAGCTGTAAGGGAAACCAGCTGCTTTGACTCAACGTTCTCTTCTACCAGCAACCTATTGCCTTCATGCACTAAGGTCCTCTTTCTTCAGCCTTCACCAACCAATTCCATTTTCTACACGGCATTTTTCCAGATGCTACATACTACTTCTTATAAGCAGATTCTCATACACACTTTGAACACATGAAAGCGATTTGAGAAAATTTATTAGAATTCAACCCTTACTATCCATAAAAACCAAACCAGGGTTGTTTGGGTTTCTTTTAAAGAGATACATCTACTGTAGTTCTTTACAGACTTCTTAATGCTACATGCATCATCATGTTCACAAGTAAAAGTCTTCAGAACAACAGTTAAACTGATTAAAGAAAGTCTGTGAAACATAAGCGTCATGAATTCCTTGATTATCCCAGCTCTGGAATACACATTAATGAGCCCTTGAAAATGCTATTTAGCATCTACTGGTACTTCCAGGTCCAAATTTAAAAAACTAAAAATAAAAAATACGAGTTTTTGCTTTGCAGAGGTAAGGTTTAGGTGAACTTTTCATATGATCTTTACACTTGAGGACAGAAAATAATACAGAATTTTGACTTCAGGTACTTTGAGAATACTGAAATAAAACAGCTTACATTGTTTTAAAAGAAAAAAAACCTCTTTTATAACAACACATTAACTTCACGCCAACACAAAACAAAGAGCCCCCTTCAAAATATTAAAGAAGTTGAGAAAAGGCTATTAAAAGTAAAACCTCTTTGAATAATAGCCAGCAACGGGTCTTGCAATTGTGTATACAACTTGTGTCCTGTCCCACAAAGCAGACTCAATCCACTTATATAAACTTACTTAGAGATGCAATCCCGCCAGTTTTACTGTGCCACAACACGCTTTAATTCCTCCTCCAGCAGTTCAGCTTTGAACAGAACAGTTAAGATAATTTGTCAGATATAAAGAAACTCATAATTGTACCTAAGATGATTTTTTTTGGTATGCCAACAACTGAATCTGCTATGAAAAAAAGTTACTCCCAGCTCTAAGTCTTAAAAGTGGATATGCTACTGGAAAAAATAACCTGAAGATGTAGTACTTATATGATCCCTGACTGTATTCAAAGCTCATTCCAGGGATGCAACGCTAAAAGTTCTTTCAGAGTGGATGTACCTAATAGTGAAAGCATCAGCTGAATGTGTGGGAGACTACTATTTTTCATTTAGTTCTGGCAATAGGCTGTTGCATGATGTTTGCATTTATTTCTCGCCTGTGCCTCAGTTTCCTCATCTGTAATATGGAGATACAGGCCTCTACTTCTGTAAAGTGCCTTGAGAATTACCAATAAAGAAAAAAAAAAACTATTATGCTGCTACAGACAGAAATCCATTATTTTGGAGAGTTGTGTGTGTCTATGTTATCTTCTCTGCTAATGGTAAAGGTTAAGACAGCTTAATTTCCACATCACTAGTATTAGTTTTCTCCCCAAATGGAGTGGGGAGGTATCCGCCAGGTGTGGTGTCACCATGTTCCAGTATTTAAAGGGTGGCTACAGAGAAGATGGGAGACACCCTTTTTACAAGCAGTCACATGGAAAAGACAAGTTACTCCTGGGGACACAAGAGGAAAAATTTTCACAATGCGAACAATCAGCCATTGGGATAATCTCCCCAGGGAAGTGGTGGATTCCTCAACATTGGACACTTTTAAGACTCAGCTGAACAGAGTGCTGGGCCATCTTGTCTAGACTGTGCTTTTGCCAAGAAAGGTTGGACAAAATGATCCTTGAGGTCCCTTCCAACCTGGTATTCTCTGATTAATTAATACTTGATAGCCCAGTCACTGTTTTAGAACAGGAAATAGAGATATTATTTTACCACGAGGGATTCCCTTTGAGTAAAGTGACATTTATTGCAGCTAACAGTTAAAACTGTCAGTGCCTGTACGGGCTTCTTCTTTGTAGGTCCAAAGCACTGCATTTACCAATGCACCGTGGAGGGCAAAAGCCACTTAAATTTACTCACGTGCAAATAAACTCTACTAGCTGAGAAGCAGTGTCACAGAATGGTGGTCTTATGTGGCCAATTCTATGCAAATCTTATGCTTAAGGTAAGTCACCTATCTCCATTTTAGGTAAATACAGCTGTAAATTCTTTGTAACAAACTTACTAATGTTTTTGTAAGTCATCATCACGCTTTTTATACAGCATATTTAACACTTTATTCTAAAGATGGAAGAATAAAGAGCACATGCCTCCAAACTTAATGGCAAGAGTAAAATTCTTTTGACGAAACAAAAGTGATTTCCCACCTACCTGGCATTTCTCGGGGGTCTCTTCCATGATAACCCTGACCCCTGAGCAACAGAAACCCCCAAAGTCTTAGTACATAAAGACTGAGAAAATCATGAGACACCAAAAAAAAAAAAAAAAAATCTGATGTGGGCAATAGCAGAGGAATGAGAATCACCTGACAAAAGCAGTTTTGAAGACTAGGGACTCTATGCTGGCTCCAACACAGCCTTCAATAAGGACAGTCATCACCCCATACATCTAGGTTCTTTTACGAAGGATTAAAGTGACATAATAAAAAATGCTAGAGAGAGTTTAGTTTAGCTTTTGGCATTACTACTTATGCCTCTTCTAAACTGCATTAAGAGCTTGCCCTCAGCAATATCGTATAGCATGGGCTCTGTAGCTCAAGATTTGTGTTTAAATTCTCAGGCTAGATACTACAAACCCTCAGTTTCTACTCAAGCTCCCCCATACAATTTGTGTTTCTGTTACGATTTCCCCGTGGATTACAAAGGTAATATGCAAGTGTAGTTTTAGATGAAAAAAAAAAAAGCTTAAGGAAGAGAATTGCTGAGTTTGCAATACTCAATTTTCAAGGTGAAAAATGAAAGGGATACAACTCACCTCTACCAAGCTACAACTTCAAAAAAAAGATTCACATGAAGAACAATTTTGAAACTCAGGTATTAACAGCAGAGTTGACAATTTTCTTTCTGAACTTACTATCCACTACCCAAAATAAATGCAGAGGACTGCTGAATAGAAAAGCTCCTTTCCTGAAGCCAAAATCCTTCCTCTGTAAGTCCCTAAGGTGCCAGAATGTTACTTATCACAAGGGTGCCTGCTCTGCTAGGCACAACCAGAACAGCAAAAACTGTAAAGAATCTATTCATTTACAGTTAACGATAAAGTATTTATTTATACAACAAAAACATTGTAGAAAGAGGGTGGCAGCAGAAAGATAATATTTTTTCCTCTGCACTCAACACTCTGGTGTCAATTTCCAGATACCAGCATCCAGTTTAAAAAAAAATCCCACAATACTTATTTTTTCTTTTATTGCAGAGCTAGTAGCACAACTCCACACAGCAGTTTTAATGAGCAACCATAGACAGAATTGAGGAACATAGGTAGTGACAGTGTTCTCAATCTTTTATTCTTAAGTATTCGTATGTTCAGACGGGTCAAAACAAAAGCATCCCCACAAAAAAAAAAAAGAAGATAATTAGCTCTCTAGTATTGCTGTGTTCCTGTTCATAACCTGTGAACATTGCTCAGCAGCAATACTTTAAACTTTTCATGTAGCATATTTTGCTATGTACCAGCCTGAATTTACAGATAATATAAAAATTACTTCACTCTCTTACAACAGTACTGAAGTGGCATTAAATCTTGTGTTAGAAACAAAGGTTACAATAAAGAAAAATCAATATTTATTAGATCAATACAAGAATTTAAAATCCACAAAGTTATGCCCCAGTAGTTTAAGATATTGCAAAAAATTTTAGGACAGAATATTTGTTTCAAAAAACATTTAGAAAAAACATGAGGTCTGAAACTGACCTTTACTCTTTTTGGTGAGTTTGTCAGAATTAAACAAATACAGCAAGTTAAGCCAAATTAATAACTTTAATGACAGAGATCTGACAATAGCATTGCTTTTGATCCCAGTGAAAATGAAGTACTGAAAACAATCAATCTATATTGCACTGGCAGTCCAGTCAGTCAGTATCATTAACCTAATCAAGAATCAGATTTGAAGTGTTACATGCTGCAGTTTCTGAAATACTTTTCTGCAAGTCTCTGAGTCTGTTCTGGAGCAGACAGCGAGGCTGAACATGCTCAGCATCACTGGTTCTTGCTGCTTGAGAAAACTGGCAACAGCCTTACTGCCAGGTCAACTGTTTGTCACTTTTCTGAAAGCCTCCACTTATGCTAAGTTACAGTGCTTTTATGACAGTGTAAAGACAGCAGGTATGTTGTCACATCCCACTAACAGAATAAAAATGTTCATTAATGTAATCTTTAAACAGAAAAAAGTTATTAATGGCATACTAATTAATTTTTTTCAAGTGTGTAACACCTTTGGAAATGAGATACTCCTCCATGAAGGCAGTGATGCAAGGTAAACCCCAATGACTGAAAAAAGATATCCCTTGTCAAAGTAGACAATGGGTTTCCTGTTTTTGGATACGGATATTCCCTTCCTTTGTGATCAACTAACTACACCAACTGCTCTGAGCACCTGAACAGCTTCAATCTCAGCATAGAAACAGAAAGCTCTTGATGTTGACTATATGAAAGATAATATCAGTCCCAGAAGTATACAGTTTAGAGAAAACAAGCTGATTACTCGATTAAGAAAGAGTTCAAGAAAAATGACAACCTACTCAAAAGACTTTATATGAGTGTAGACATAGGGTATCTCTTCCAGTCTCCTGGAAGAAATAATCACAGGAGTGAGACCTCCATAATAGCAATGCTAGAGGAATTATACGAACATCAGGTTAAAGTCTCTATAATCAAGTCCTCAAAAGATCTAGGAATTAAATTGTTTGCCAGAAACTTCAACACTGTGGTACAAACACTGATAATCTTACTACAGGAAGATGGTGATGGGGGTGTACAGTTCCACAGCTAGACCTTGAGCAAGCCTGGGCAAAAAAGAAAATAAATCTTCATTTTTTGGTAGTCCAGAATCCACTCTTGGGCACATGGACTACTTACAGAAGATTTGAAATTTGAATAAATTGAAAGGCTAGCCAACTTCACTGGTAAAAGTGTCCTGTAGGAAAATTATTACTCAAAAATGCATCCTTCAGAAGAAGGCTTCTGCCATCCACCATGTGATGTGCAGTATGATAGAGAACTTTTTACAGAGTTTTATATTAGCTGATGTGGAACTAAAGTCTCTAAATCTGCCAATCCCCACATAAAAGCTTCAGTTCTGCCACAAACACTACAGTCCTCCGAAGAATCCCAGAATCAAAGAAGTCACTTGTTAGTAACCTCATTTCAGGACCAAGTTACTCTGACAAACCAGGACAGCATGCTGGACTTCAATGAAGCACCCAAGCATGCGAAGTGAAAAAACAGCCTTGATGATGCACGGCAGGCATCCTTATTTATGGCTGGTTTGGTTATTCGGAATAAGCCAACTACGTAATGCCCTTTGCTAATACAGTGATATTGTCTCCATGTGGCGACCTTGGAGAAGTTATTTACAGCAATACGGATATCGGTACTGAGTCATTTCATTGCTAGAGCAATTATTGGCAGCCAGAGTTGACATGCAAGTCACCATCCTGAAATCAAGACTAAAAGCACTCAGCTTCTAAATCCACAATGGATTGTTATCTCCCTTCTGCTCTGAAGCAAAGGCTATCTGCTGTGGGAAAACTGCTTGTACAGCACCAAGCACCACCAGGGGTCCGGTTCCTGCCAGTACAGACTTATAAAAGCAGACATTGGAAAAAAACTTCCCTTGAGAGGGAAGAGGAGATCACAGGACACTGGGGGGTGGTGGGTGGTGGTGGGGGAATATGATAAAATAAAAACTTCAGCTAAGTGTCTAACGAACTGAGGCACCTAAACACTAGCAGATGTAGGGGATGTAGGAGATAGAACTGAAAAGGTTTCTGAACTCGCACCTTTATATCCCACACAGAATCAAAGAGTAAGGTGAGAGATCAGAACAGAGAGAGTATGCAATGGTTAAACTACCATTAGTTACGCTACTTCACATTCTAGAACTGACTCTGGAGCTCAAGCTGGAAACAAATTGTTGCATCTGAACTGACAGAAAACTGATAAAACACTCCAAAATGCAGCTGCAGGGAAGATTCCAAGAGATCTCAGCACATCCCCGGAGTCTCCGAAGATGCACAGAACTTTTTTTAAGAAAAGACATACAAAACTTACAAACTACTAATCAGAAAAGAAAGCTCTAGACAAGAATGCATTTTTTTGGCAGGTCAGCGCTCTGTAATCAAGAAGTAGAGTGAGTGAAATACAACAGCCGTTAAGGTCACCCCTGCTGTACCTAATGCAGTCTACGCACAGCTACAAGTTTGCCAGATCTCCTTATCAGGAGGCAAAATAATTTTTATTTTTCTCCTGAAATTGGAGAAGAGGATCAGGAACCATATGAGCTTGTGTTCACAGCATGTCAGATGCACTTGATGACTTGTCCACAACAGTAGGTTGTTACATGCACAGGCACACTTTCATCTGCTGGAAACTTCTAGTCAGCTGCATTTTCTCAGGTTTCCAAAACCAATTTCTAGGAGCAGAGAGGCAAGATTGAATTTTGTTGCTGGCAGGAAAACCAGGTTTGACTCTGGCTTGATGTCAAAGAGGACAGTTATGAGAACAGCAGTAGAGCTGACCCTTATTCTGTGATGTGCATGCTACTGGCAATGCTCGAACAGACCCCTCACTTCCATCTCCCCATCCCCAGTACAACACTTGCTTTTGTCTCTTGGTAACTTTCACTGGTTGTGCAAATATTAGTAACTAGGACCAGGGACACTTCCTGGATCTGATGGCAAGTGGTACAGCAGAATGCACACAGCAACTCCCCCTCTCCACCCAACACAACGCAAATTGGATAAGGATGGCCCCACCCATACCATCCATTAGGAACTGCGTTTACACCATGCTATTCCCAAAACCATGCTCACTAATTTGGGTGTGTACTGGCTAGAATTACCCAAACCTGTGTCAGGAAGCATGCCAACAAATTAACCACCACTGACAGTCACAGAACAGCGCCTGAGTTCATGCTATAGCCCTACTTACATTTGTTAGCATCAAAACGTTAGCACAGCTGGCTGACAGACCAGAGGTGAGAGAAAGGACAATATGCATCCTTCTGCCACTGAGCTTCAACATACCCTAGGTGGGTGTCTCACATTTTGAGCCTGTCAGTTCTGGTTGTCGGGGTCAGAAATGTATGGTCCAGACAGATATGGCCAGTGTGAGGGATAGATCCTTTGGTTGCACAGTGTGAAGCTTGGAGCAGCAGCAGGAACACTGTTTCAGTAAGAAACCCTCACCTAAACAATATGAACAGAGGGCAGAGAAACAGACAGGATTTGTTGCATACAGGCAGTGAAGGCCAGAAATGTTCAAAGAGACTGTTAAGGAAAAGTCTCAATAAAAAAAATGAAGCACTGAGAGACAACCTAAATGACATAAAAAGATTAAGTGAAAACCATGACATGGAATAAGTAAGATCCACATCTCCTGAAGAAACATTTATCATCAAATCCATCTCCATTCATCCTATCAAATAAAACCATAACTAGGTATGTTGCATCTTGTATATCGTTGAACTAGAGCAAAAAAAGGGCATGCTCTGTGCAGGTACAGACGTACTAACAGTCTCTTAAGTATATAAATACTGGCACCTGAGAACAATATGGGCAAATCTCTCATAGACAAGACTAAAATAATAATTATTTTTTTTAATAGATGAGTGGTTTGATGAATCACACTGAGTTCTAGAGATCAAGTCTAACCATCATTTTCTGTTGCAATAACACTTTTAAACCTTGCATAGTTTTAAAGTTCCAGCCACAGAAACTGAGAAAAGTGCTAACAGTGCAGCACGCCTGAAGAGGCTAACATTCTTTAAGAAATTACAACACCTATTTTATGGCTAAAAAAATAGTGATTGATATAAAAACGCGCAAAATTAAGCCCAAAATCCATATTTTTTTGAAAATTGTTTGCCAGGTTGCTAAAATATAAACACTAATAATTCTGTGTGTCCAGTTATAAAATGAATTTCATACCTGAGATACTCTTAGTTACAAACTAAAGGCAAATAAAGATAAAAATGCTCTGCATTTTATTTATTAGAATCTACTGCTTCCTTCTTTGCAAACGCAAGGGGAAGCTTTTGCCTGTGGTATTGCACAGAACACATACCACTACAGGATGTTCATAGTTTTCTTCCTCTTTTCAGTTAACCACAAAAATCAAGCACAGTTTTACAGAAAGGAGCCCATTTGGATGCCTTTGTGTATATTTAGTGTCATAAGCCAAGTGATGTTTCTATTTGCTTTGGCTGGCTGAGGGGGAGTAAAGGAAAAAAATGTCTACTTACAAAGAATGACCACATCTTAGCTGTGCTCAGGGAGAGCTGTCACATGGTTAGAGGAGCAGGAAATAACTTACAGTTCACTCAAAGCAGGACTAAGCAATTCTGTGGTTTCAAATCTGAGCCTGTAGAGTTGCTGAAGCTGTATCTTCCAGTATACAGTTTCTTAATATAGCAGCTTATGAACTGGAGAGTCTGGTCCTCCCTGGAGAAGCAGCAGTGGAGGGTGGAGCAGTGCAAGAAGCCTGAGGAGTATCAGGCAAGGAAGCTGCTGCCACAGACCTCTGCAACACACTGGCAGATTTGCAGACTGCAGCTCACCTTAGACACTTGCTTTCACTCTTGTTTTTGCTTGCCCCTCTCTTATCCACCAGAAGTTCTCTTTCCTAGAGCAACACAAACAGTGACTTTGGGCCAGTGAAGATGAAATAGGAGAGAAATGTCTAACGGCCATATCTCAGGCTGAAGTGAACTCCATGTACGCAGCAGCAAACAGCTGGCTGGCACAGAGACTGTCTCCTCTCCTCTCCTCATCTTTTTGCTCGTGAAATTAGAAGAACACAAACCACAGGACTACATGTCTGATGAGACACAAAGTTCATCAGCAAGAATGACGCAGTTGTGGAACTGGGAAGTTCAGGGGTAAGGGAATGAGGAATGGTGAGGAGGAGAGACACTTCTACCTGGAGATCTCTGTGCAGCTTATGGATGCAGGGGCTGAAGGGGGAAAGGAAGATCCCAGAAGCACTTGAGGTACAAGAGAAGAGAGGAAATAAGGGAAGAAAACCTTTTTGCTGGGACAAAAGGACAGAAAACTTGTTTAAAAAAACCACAGTGTGTGTGTGATAGAAGAATGCCAGGAGGCCCTGATGAAAGCTGAGACACAAGATTCAGAAGACAGAGGTCACTGTGCAGGACCTTAAAGCAAATCAGCAAGACTGGGCTTAAAAAATAAGTAATAGTTAAATTGATTCCTAAAATATCATTACCAACTATAAAGTAATCTGCTGTATAAAAATCTTAAAGCTTTATTTTCTACATAGAAACTAAGATTCTTTTTAAGTCCATAAATTACTGTTTCTGTTACAAAACGTACCAAGAACGTTGTAAAACATCTCTTACTTTTCTTTATCCCCAACACAGAAATATATTACTACAACAAATTAATACCAACATCTTTTCTTTTCCACAAATCACATACAGGTAAATAAATCTCTTGGCTGTCATCTTGAGGGGGGCAAGAAAGCATTTGCAATTTAATGCCAAATTCCCACATTCAAATATTCTTGTTTTTCTTCAGCCTAGACAGCAAGACAAGCATTAGGCCTTGCCAGTAAATACTCAGAGAATGCTTTTTAGGAATTCATATTTTAACTTAACCTTTCCTGTAAGTAATCGCACCAAGTGCTGCCTAACTGTTGGGCAAACCATCACCGATAACACTTGAGGTAAATGCACTTTTAAAAAGTTTTTGCTATCTTAGATGTAAGAGTTATCTTTCCATAATTAAGAGTTCAAATAATGTAATACAGCTTTCTTAGCTTTTCAAATAGGTGAAAGACACATTTTCTTTTGTTAGGTCAGTGTTTCTCAAATTGCAGGCATAGTACCCCTGCATACAAAATATCTTGGTGAGCAGAGATAGGTTCCTGTATAACTGTACTGCTGCACAGTGGCTAATTAACACAAGGGGATAAAGTCAAAATAACACATTCACTTTGAAGGGAAATTAGACGAATGCAGGAGAATTCTGAATTACACATAAAGTTTTGAAGGGGAAAACGGTACATGAAACCATCTTACAGAAATTGAAACACTTACGACCTTGATTAGCAAGCCTTAATGTTATCTTTCAGCTAGACACACTGGTGAACTGGAAAATGCATTAACACTGTTTCTCAGCAAACTTAATAGAAAAAAGGCTGCCTTAAATCGAGGATTTTAAGGTTAGTCAAATAAACAGTACAGGGAAAATAGTTTCAACAAGGTGGGGATGCATGTATGAAAGCAAGTGCCTAAGGTGAGCTGCAATCTGCAAATCTGTCAGTGTTGTGGAGCTCTGTGGCAACAGCTTCCTTGCCAGCAATAATCTCCACAGAACACTAAGTCTACAGGAACTGAGTAATTCATTTAATGAACTTCTTCCAGAATCATATATTCTTAACACAGGCATTCTAATTTGAGATGCCAAATGTGTCACTCACTGCATAAACACAAAGAGGTGTCAGGAAAATTGTCTACCTTTAACTCAGAGGTAGCTGAAATTACACTATTGGATTTGAAGAATTAAGCAAGCTAGAAGCTTTTTAAGAAAGTGTCTCAGGGACTGACTGAATGACATCTCTTTTTTTTTTTTTTTCCATTTGGCCCTTATAGGGCACTTCTCCTGTCGTGAGAAGATCACAGCACATTTCAGGATACTAGAATTTAACTGAACTGTCCCTCAAGGTAACTGTATACCTACTGTGCCCATTTTATTGGTTATCCAGGCATAAACAACATGTCTGGAAACCCTACCCAAGCAAATATATTGAGAAACAAAACTATCTTGTACAGCAACTGACCGAGTAGAGTGGTCCCACCCTGGTAGAGCAGTCTGTTTAAAACCACCCACGAAGATACACTTCTAGTTCCACTAAATCCACTTTGGTTGATTTACTGTTACAAGGAAAACAAACTGGCCAATAAAAAAAAAAAATCCCTCTGTGCCCAAGTAACATATAATGCCAACCTTTGAGTAAACTTGCCATAAGCAACTCTGTCTAGTGGCCATGACACATTTTTGTTACTTCCTACGTTTTATTATCTAGGTATTAGGTCATGAAACCATAAGTCTCCTGCACGATACTAAATATAATTTCTGTACTACAGATTCCTCAAGAGACGAGCCTATGAAACACACTTACTGGAAGAGAGGACTCCATAAATCTTACCAGACTGCTTTAAGGGAACAGCAAACTTTCTTCCAGAAACTGAGCACTTAAAAGCTCAGCAAACCTCACCTCCACTGCAGACAGCTCTGCCTATAAGAGGTCAATGAAAGAATCAGACCTTTTGTCATGTTGGTTAACGAAGTCCTGCAAAGTTCCTAGATGATGTTCACTCATCACACACAACCCAGTGGCAATTACTGTCAGTACTGGCACCCACACCCACTACTTGTCAACAACAACAGTAAACAAGTTCTTACTTCCTACTAGAGACACTAACAGCAGAGCAATAAAGGTCACAAGAAGCTCTACAGATATGACAGGGAAGTTTTTTCAGGCAGAAGTACCAGAACTCCACTAATAGAAGATTCAAGACCTAAAGTCAGAGCATTCTCCATTATCAGCTTTTTACCCTGAAAGTGCATGGTGTAAGATTGATCTTATACAATCTACTTGCTACATATTTGACGTAGCTTGACATAGTACTAAACCCTTGAGAACCTCAGAAGAAATATTCATAGAGGAAACATTCTAGTGACAGCATTCAAAGAGATATTTACGAACAGATAAGGCAGAGAAATCACATCAATTGGAAAAAAATATTTTCCATTTACATATTTGCATGAAATAGTAAACTCCATCTTTATCTTTTAACAATAAACTACCTCTTCGTTAGGTGTTCTCCTAAACAAGTGGTATCTGGACACCTTGGAGGAAATCTTGTAGTCAAAACATGACTGTGCATCTGAATCCTACAACTTTGCGCTCTTCTAAATTTCTCCACCGGATTCTTAGCTGTGAAGAGCTGATAAGTCACAACACAACAGCTTGTGACTACAAATTGTTTTCATCCTGTTGTGTCTGTACCCTATAGGATTCCACAGGATGTTATCAGGAGCATGAGTGCTATACTTAACCAGCTGATTAACCACAGAGATGCTAGGAGACTTTTGATGCTTGACCACCTCCAAAACAAAGAAGCTCAGAAGAGAATGCAAGACCACTGAAGCCTTAACAGAATGAGGTGCTTGTGCCGGGCCTATATTACTAGATCACCTTCTGTTTAGCAACACATAACACTTCATATACAGCAACTGAAATTTTTAGCAGGACTCACGTTGCATGTCAAGACACAAATTTATGCATCTAGCACATGAGTTGCAAGCACGGTCAGGAGAGATGTAACCACTACAGTCACTGAAGCAAAGACACAAATTCAGCTGATAATTCTAAGTTTCTATCCTAAGGTAAGTTGAATTGGAGATTTAGGCAACAGCCAGTGATGTCTACTGACAAGGGTGGGGTTTTAACACCTTAATTTCCATCTCTTACTCCTGAACTGAATCTAACACCTTGTGAACTGATGCTTTGTCTCCAATACACATAGCTACAAGATGCAATGCCTTGTAGAGTGTTCATGTGTGGTCTCAAAACATTTCTCATCCATGGGCAAATAATCCATTTACAGCATAGTGCACTACCTTAGCTTAATAGCAAGCTGTGAGGAAAACAAGCCTGAGGAACACTTTATGATAAGTAACCCTGCTGTAGGTACATGGAGGCAGTCTGAAGATGATGGCCAAACCACTTGTCTCGGAGAGTCTGATCTGCCTTGTTCCTGTGAAAATCAGATTTGTAGGCCCAGGTTTGGTTCAGAGGAACTGTCAAAAACCAATGTAATTCTCTCTAGGGAAGATTACTGCTGACAAGTTGCTTGGAGAAGTGACTCCATCGGATACTGCTGAGGCATCTGAAGATGTTATGTGTCTTTTGACAGACCGGAACAGACCTCAAAAGAAATCCAAGTATAATTCTCAATATTATTCTGTTCCACAAGACCCTAGCCTTTATACTTTGTCTTCTCCCTCTGTATCTCATTTAGAAACACATGTGAAGATGAGATAACCACCACTGAACTGATGACTCAGTTCTTCCTATCTGTTCAAGAGATAACTCCTTTTCAAACTACAATCTCAACCTTTTTTGGATGTACAGATTGCAGCATAAACCCCAACTGAAGAGTCCAACACTTCTCAGCCACATGAAGCTGCCTATTACTCAGACCTGTAGTCCACCTTCAAGTCTTAGTTCATACTGTTTTCATATGCACAAGTAATCTTGCAAGTCTTTCCTTGATAAAACCTTTAATTCTTATCAATTAGGAACTGCCATTCAGGTTTTTAATTTGTTTTATCTCAACTATTACTGTAATTCACCCTTTGGCTCTGACATGCAATTTAATTCTGGTCACATGCACTTTAAAAGCAGCCAAAACAGTTTTCTTAGTTTACTTCTGTGTCACTTATCTTTGTGCATTCTTTACCAGTTCCTGTTTACCATATCAACCATAGCAAGAAGTTACGAATAGCAACCTCTTCCTAGCCTTACTCAATACACTTTATTCGTGTGTTGAGACCCACTTTTAAGCAGTATAAAACATCCATACTCCCTTACCTACTTCTAACATTATCAAGAACACACTTCTCATGTTTTCTATCCTAAAGCCTCTCACACATACAGAATTATTTCCACAGAATAAACTAGTTTTTCATCAGTGACATTACAGTGACAATATTAATCATGCAAATTATAAAAGTACCTTATTTTTAAAAAAATTATTAATGGGACACCTGGCATTTGCTTTTCCTTACAAAACTCATTTCTTAGGACAAAATTGAAGTGACTGATTAATAACTAAGCCGATTTAAGCAAAATCTTCCAAGTTTGGCATAACCATGAAAATATTTAATTAATATGCACAAAAGCAATCTCATAGCTCACCTTTGCATAAGTTTATATAGACTTTTATTTCCACATTAGGATAATAAAGAGTTGTTGAAAAATTTCTACAGATAGTAAATTTCATACCTGACCTAGATAACAAGTGTCATGTACCTGAACGAAAATTGGTTATATGCCTAAGTAACAATGAAAGTTCTAAAGGGCTACCTTCTCCTAGATACCTACTGCAAGTAGTCCTACATTTGAATTCGTATTTCAACCAAATTAACCATAGCAGCAGCTTTAACTGTTAGCCAGTGGCTTGGTTTTGAAAACTTCATCTGTCACGGGCAAAGGTATTTTAATTGCTTATAGATTCAGATAAGCAGTGTGTGGTGGGGATGGCAGTAAAAAAAATCAGTTACTTTCTGTATGAACATTTGCCTACTAGTCAATGAGATTCCCAAAGCATCAGTAGTAGTGCAGAAAATGGTATCAGCCTCAGCAACACACACAGAGCGACGGCTCTCCACCACTTCCCCCACTTACAGGTAATCTTTGTGTGTACCAGTCATCATTACTTAAGATGCCATTGAAATTATGTCAGTATTGGAGTTCATAGGTTGCGAGTACTCTATCAAAATTAAGCTACTTGATAAATTCCTTTGCTTTTCCTTAGAGCAAAAATTGAGTAGCTGAATCCTCAATGTTATTTCAAAGTAGCTGCCTTGTTATCAGTGAAAAACAGAGTCAAAGGAAACAGTGTTGAAATAAATCAGGTCCAGAGAGCTGCATCCTTTCTTAACCAAGCCCCTCAGGACTGATACTAGCACTATGCCCTCCGTAAGAGCACTATAAATTATTACTACAAAAAGAGTATCCAGGATCATAGTTTAATGTCTCAACTGTTCCACTGGCATTCATTTCACTAGTAATGTAAACAGAAAGTCAAGTCAAACATAACCTAAAATTGTGTTGATATAGCAGATGCACATCACACCCATACCCATGCCCCACAGTGACAGAAACACCACCTGAAGTAGCCAGGTAGCACAGACAATTCAGCTGATGGGAAAGCAAGCTTGTAGCATCCTCTGAAGCTCACAAGATTCTCCTTTCTTAAAAAAGTAGCATTTACAGTCTGAAGATTCACTAATGAATATTTTAAACATGGATATTACGAGATCAAATATCATGTACATTACAGCAAAAAGGCATTTATCAGTGAGCATGCCAACATTAAGTCAGGCTAAAAGGTCAAGAGTACCAAGGCTCTGACAGACAGACACTCTGGATTCAAGTTAGATGAAACTGTTACCATCTCCAGGTGCCCACTCCACTTCTTTGATAGACATTGCCCTCCAAGGGACAGAGATGATGGATCTGCTCATGAACTAGTTTCTGAATTGTCACCATTTTTGGCTCATGTCACAATAAGCTAAGAAGATCCTGGTTAAGTATCCCTACAGCTTCAATGCTGAAGTCCTCAAGACTTCAAGAGACCCTCAATTATAGTGAGATGAATCTATGCTTAACCTAGAGAGCATATAGGGCTGAAGGAAAAGGGGAAGAGAACAGGCCACAATTAGAAGAACCTCAATTGCAAAGTCACCCGAGACTCAGTGAAAACCACAAGAATGTGTAGTTTCAAGGAAAATACAAAGCAAGTCATGTCTATGAAGCTATCAACCTGTCACAAATTGCGTGACACCCAGATACTGTGAAGATATTTACCTCCAAAGTCTGCTTTCAATGTGCTATTTATGCAGAAAAGTTGAGAATGCGAGTAGGTGAGTGTTACAGACAAGCATAACAAAAACTAGAAGTGTGTTCACTTGACAAGAAAATCCAAGTTGTAGAAAAAAACCCTGGAAAACAACTTACACATACAAATTCATGCACTACTTTTTACATTTAGGGAAGTTTTTTTATAGTTTTTGCAGGAGAGCTAAACATTTGAAACGTGTGCCTAGAACTAGTTCAATTAATTGAAGGTGTTTTTAAACAGATCTATTACTTTTCAAAAAACATGCTTTAGGGTCACAGCTTGTGACACATTTAACTTAGTTACTGTGACAGCATCTTATTTAACCCACCAATGTAAATATCACCTACTTCCTGTTCAGTTACTACATCTTATGCTTTCCTTGCAACAGTCAGTTTAATCAACAATGCCATTTCAAAGTCCAAAGAGTTATGTGGAACCATTATGACTGCACAGATATCCTGCTTTAAATCACAATTTTAAGTTCATGTAATACTCTTCATAGTGTTACAGCAAGACGCAGACTGACTGACATTAGTATGTTAGGCAGGGGACACAAAGCATCAGACCACAGCCAGGTGACATAGTTTTCAATGGCTTCCAAATGTTTGTTTTTTAAACAAAAGGTTTTCCTTTTTCACTTATTTTCAAATTAGAAAATGTGGGTTTTTTTCTAAAGGCTGCTTCTTTCCTAAAGAAAGTGGTTAACTTTTGAAGCCTTCAAGTCGTTCTTTAATACAGGTAAGTATAGCTTTAATACAGTTTTACATTAACATGCTAGAAGGTACTCTGAAAACGAAAAACTTGCCAACATACCTGAATAACACATTTAGTACAAGGCTTTTTCTTTTAACCATTATGTTGCCATTATGTATCTATGAGAATACTAAAAGGTGCACTATTTGAGTCGCAGCTAAGTAGACGAACCTGCTGTTGAGGTTAAGAGAACTACAGACCAAATCCAAGGCCGGCCTAGCACCGATACAACCCTTCCTACAACTCCATCAATGTCGCCTTGCGGTACCGCAGGTGCACCTGGGGCTCGTCCCAGCCTCCCCGAGCAACCGGACCTTTTCCACCCAGCCCCGCAGCTACCCCCGAGCTGCCCAGCGCCCCTTGGCGAGGAGGGGTGGGCTACAGGGCAGGGCTGAGCCCCACCGGGAGCTCGGCGCCGACGGTCGGGGTGGGGGAGCGCGGAAGGAGGGAGCCCACCCCGGTGCGCAGGGCTCCGGCGGAGGGGGCGAGGCCGGGCCGGCCGAGGAGCCCCGCCACCCGCGCTGCGGGCCGCGGCCGCCGCCATTCATTGCCCCCGGCACCCCCGCTCGGCTCCGGGGTGCTGCGGGCCAGGCAGGCGGGGAGCGCGGCCTGCGGAGGCCGCCCCCCCTTTCCCGGGCGCCGGGACGGGGCCGGACCGGCTGAAACTTCCGCAGCCCGAAACTTCCCGGCGCCCCGGCCGGCCTGTCCTCACACGCCCCCCGCTCCGCGCCCCGGGTGGGGACGGGCTCGGGGTCCCCGGCCCGGGAGCGCCGCGGGCCGCCCCCCCTCCTCCCCTCCCCGGGACTCACCACGCATTTCTTGCCGAGGAAGCTGAAGAGGCTCTCGTTCTCCTGCGGGGTGAGCAGCAGGGAGCCCACGTTGGTGACCCGCCGCGGCTGCGGGGGCTGCTGCTGCGGGTTGCCGCTCATGGCCGGGGCCGGCCCGGCGCTGACCCTCGCCGCCCTGCGACTGTTGGCGCCCGCGGCCCCCTCCGCCTCCTCCTCCTCCTCCGCTGCCGCCGCGGCCTCACAGCAGCCGCATCGCGGAGCCTCCCTGTGCGGGCCGGGGAAGGAGGGACGGAGGTGGAGAAGGGCGGCGGCGGCCTACGGCCAGCTGCCGGCGGCCCGGGGAAAAGGGGTGGGCAGCCGCGGCGGTGCCGCTCCGCGCCGGCGGCCGATGGCGCCCGCCCCTCCGAGCGGCGCTAAACTTCCAACTCCGGCCCGGCCCCGGCGGCCGCACGATCCAACATGGCAGCGGGGGCGGGCGAGACCACAGCGCGCGGCAGCCAGAGGGGGGGAGGCCGGCGAGCGCGACGCCGCCGCGACCATGCGCCGGGAGGGGGGGGAGGCGGGGAGGGGGAGCGCCGCCTTCCGCTCCCGCCTCGCCGGGCCGGGCCCGGCCCGGCCGCGCCTCCCCTCGGCCTCGCCCTCCGCCTCAGTACCTGCCGGGCCGGCCTGGCGCCTGCCGAACTAAGGAGGAGGAGGAGGGAGAAAAAGAGGAAGGAGAAGAGGAAGGAGCGGTTGCCGCCGTTCCCGCCGGATGGGTCCCTGCGGGATGCGGGGAGCGGCGCGGCGCTGTCCCGGAGGGGAACGCGGCCCGGTGGGCGCTGCGGGAGAGGGGCCGTGGGAGGCCGGGCCCAAGGTGGGGGAGTCGCCCGGAGCGCCGGGAAGCCCCGAAATCCTTTAAACGGCATCGTTGCCGTGACTGGTTGGTTGGAGAGTGGGTTGAGAGCAGCCCTGAGGAGAAGGACTTGGGGGTGTTGGTGGATGAGAAGCTCAACATGGGCCGACAGTGTGAGCTGGCAGCCCAGGAAGCCAACCGCGTCCCAGGGTGCATCAAAAGAAGAGTGGCCAGCAGGTCGAGGGAGGTGGTTCTGCCCCTTTGCTCTGCTCTGGTGAGACCCCATCTGCAGTACTGCATCTAGCTCTAGGGCCCCCAGCCCCGAGAGAGAAGGACATGGGCCTGTTGGAACCGGTTTAGGGGAGAGCTGTGAAAATGATCAGAGGGCTGGAGCACCTCTCCTGTGAGGACAGGCTGAGAGAGTTGAGGTTGTTCAACTTGCAGAAGAGAAGGTTCCAGGGAGGCCTTATAGCAGCCTTCAAGTACTTGAAGGGGACCTGCAGGAGAGATGGGGAGGGACTCTTTACCAGGGAGTGTAGTGATACGACGAGGGGTAATGGTTTTAAACTGACAGAGGAGAGATTTAGATTAGATACTAGAAAGAAATTCTGTACACTGAGGGTGGTGAGACAGTGGAACAAGTTGCCCAGAGAAGTTGTGGATGCCCCATCCCTGGAAGTGTTCAAAACCAGGCTGGATGGGGCTTTGAGCAACCTGGTGTGGTGGGAGGTGTCTCTCCCCATGGCAGGCGTGTCAGAACACAATGATCTTTAAGGTCCATTCCAGCCCACACTATTCCTTGATTCCACGACTGACGCGGGTTACCGAGTGAGTGCACAGGGGGTTCAGGCCTCATGCAGGGTTTTGGGAATGAGAGTAGGAGGGTTGGGAACTCTTAAATTTTTATTGAAAACCGATTTAATTTGTAACTCAAAAATCTTTTCACTTTTTGTGACAGAAAAGAAAATGTTGCCTCATGGTTTGCCATGCCAATTGTGTGATTCCCTGCCATGTTGCGTGGGCGGGTAGTTCATGCAGTCCTGGCGGTGCAGAGGCGATGGTCCCTGGCGGTGTCACCCAGGGAGGCAGGCGTGGGGGTGTCAGCTGTCACACTGCCTGATGCAGGCTGCTAAACTTTGAGGTGAAATACCTAAAAATAGTAGTAGGTACTTGAGGCTCTCCAGGGGTCAGCTGCTGAAGAGAAAACATGTATAGAATCAGCAGGTCCCTCTGCTTCTCTCCATCTGACAGCAGCTAGCTGGAATGGAGGTTAAAGACCTTTCAAAGCCTGAAGATTCAGAGCACAGCTGCCTTTATGCATAGCCTGGCTTTCAGCTGCACGAAAGAAATGCACATGCTTCTTGACTACAAAGGTGAAAAACAGATGTCAAAGTGAGCACCTTGCTAGTTTTCTCAGTGTTTTTAGGTGAAGAATTCGTTGGCTTCACATCCTCTGATAAATTCATTGTCCATCTGGAAGGCGCTAAAGCGATCCCCCCATGGTGGTTTACTTCTTTTATATTGAAGGAAAGAACTGAAGAAGCACAGGAAGAAAGAAACTAGAGAAGCACGGGAGGAGAACCTGTGAATACAAGTCTTTGTATGAAGCTGTACTGACTTCCCTTCGTATCTTCCAAAAGACCAGGCGGGAACAGATGGCAACCCCTTCTGCTCTGCTTATAGGCTCTTTTCTCTGTACTTAAGAGCCTGTAACTGTGTCCAAAAGTGTAAGGAAGGGAGAATATGGTGGAAAATCCTGAGCTTCCAACATAAAAAGAATTTAAAATATATGCTTATACAGGACTCTGCAATCTCTGGATCTTGCAGAAGTGACTCAGGCCTTTGCTGTAAAGGAAAACCAGTAGGAACCAATGCCTCCAAAGTACTTTTCAGCAGTCCTAGGTTCTTTGGTTTTCATTCCTTTCTCGTGTAAGTATGTGCATATTTTAGTGGAAGAGGAAATGTTTTAGCTAAAGAATATTGGCAGTATTTCACTTGCTGAAAATGTATGTAAAAAGATGAAACACATGGAAGCACTTTACAAGACACTTGATTATTTTTTTTTTTCATAAAATGAACAATTATTGTATAGCCAAGGCCATTTCAAGGAAATTTACATACCTCTGTTGATGGTCACAGTGTAAATAGGTAGAAATATAGTACACCTTAGATGGTACATGCTGGTACTGTCCTTGCCTCTCTGACCAGTTATGTTCCTTGATTTTTTTTTTCTCATTTCTCTTCCATGTTTGCTGTTTGTTCCTTGTGTAGATCTTGCCATTCAAAGAGAGTTCTGGGTGTTACGGGTGATACGTTTTGCTTCATGCTGTTCTCCTAAGACCAGCTGGCTGGTAGCTATTCATAAGGGCCCTTTAACCTTCAGGCTGTATTGTTAGGGTTTTGTTTGCTTTTTTAATAGGGGTAAGCAGGAAAGGGAAGAAAAAAGGACTATTTTAAGACCCTGTGTTTCATTAATTATGCAAAAGCTGTTTCTCCTTTTGTCTCATGGCAAAGCAGCAAGTCCTGAAGGGAAATGGAAATATCAGTATCTGGTGATGAGTCCAAGGGACCCACTGAAAAATAGATTTTTGCTTTTGATATTTACATTTGCAGTAATATCAGCAAAAAGCTGCTATTCCTGCATAAAGCAGCCAATTTCAAGCAAAGTTCTCTCAAGGAAAGCCACCAGCTAGAATTACCTGTATTCATTTTGAAGGAATTGCACTGTTCTTTCTGATCTCTCTCGGGGAAATTGCTGTCATTGTTTTTCCGAGGCTTTCCTCTGAATTTCTCGCAGTAGGTGTTAGAGTTCAAGCTGTGTCACCCACTGCTGATGTCTGTAAGCTTTATAGGAAGCTGCTCTTCTGTACTTTTCCATTTCAGGATACCAGCTCATGGCATCAAGGTACTGAAATACATAAGAAGTAACATAACGTGTAAATATAAGCAAATGTACTGATTTTAAATATTTATGTTACAAATATTATTTAATAAACAGTTTTTAATATCCTTGTCAGTCTTATTTTTGACAGTATCTGAATTTTGTCTTTAAATGTGGACCTGTACAGCAATTTTTCACACTTTCATACTTTGAGTTTCAGAGTTTAAATATTGAGACAATTTCAGAAATAACATTGTGCAATTGAAAATGGAGTAGAAAGGTGAGAAAAACTTTCTACTTAAAGTTCATTTTTCTAGCACTACGAATCATATTTTAAAGGTTTTATCGAAGTCTGAATTATCTAAATGCAAGAAGAAGTTAGTTCTCTGAGGATTTATTATTTTTTTAAAGCAGTGTCGCAGCGTTTCCCAAATCTTGATTTTATCCCAGTGCTGAATTTCGGTCACGCAGTTTGGTTTTTTCTTATTTTCTGCAAGACGAAGGGACAGTTGATTACACCGAAGAGCGTGCAGGCTTAAAGGAGAACGCGGCTCTTCATGGAAAAAAAATAAATTCCTACCCTCTTTCTTCTATCTGTTGTTATTCCCAGTGACGAGCGGAGCGGCCTGGGACAAGTGGAAACCTCTCTGCAGCGCCCGCATGGGCACGGCTGGGGAAGACACGAGCCAGAGCGTGTGGCTGCTGTCCCCGCACAGGAGGGGTACGTCAACAGGGCAGCCCGAGAGTGAGCAAAGGGGAGGAAGGGCTTCTTTCCCTCGGCACCCTTTTTGGTCGGGCCTGTAGAAAACAGCGGTCCACAGACAGCAAAACCGCTTGTGGTAACCAAAAAAAAAGGAACTGTCTTTGTGGTTGGAAGCGGGTTTGAGGCTGTGAAGACAAAAGTTCTCTTTTTTAAGTAAACCGCGTTGTTTTTCTCAACAGAGACCCCATCGGAGAGGACTGGATGTGCGTTGTTAGTGAATCGATGGCAAATAACATATTATTTTAATGCAAAGAGGTTCATTCACTTCTACTCTCTGTGCACTGAACCTTTAAATGTTTAGGAATCCCAGCCTGCTCTGGAAGTAACTGAATCATCTATTAAGTTACGGCTCATTTCAGATCCAGTCACTGCATTTCCTTTCTCACAGAGATTTTATATTTTTCAGGCGGGCGATAGTCTGGAAGAACGAGGATCTTGCATCTATGGTGGTTATTTTCTCTATATTGAATTTGTACCCTGTAGGTTTCCATTACAGAAAGACATAAATTAGCAACAGAAGTTGACAAGTTTTATTTTAATCAGTTGGGAAAGCCTCTGCTGATTCCATATGGATGTGGAAGTGTAGTGTCAGTAGGAAGAATCCTCTGCTTTTGTGGGTCAGCTGTGCAGCAGTGTCCTCACCACCAGAGTGAGCAGGCTGGAGCCTGAGAACCAATGCTGTGGGACAATAAGTTCTTTCATTTCTTGCACGAATGCCACCCTGGGTGCCAGCTAGAACTTTTTCTCCCTGTAGTGCCTGTTACGTGTGTCTTTCTGTTTGCCATATCTTTTCTAGTTCTCATTTTTGACCTCAGGCTGTTTACTGGAAGAAAAGTAATTAGTACTCTTCCATTTTGCTCAGCAAAGGATAACATTGATTTTGCTTTGGATGTAGAATCATACTTTGAATATGCAGGGGTACGATCTGGGCAATTCTGTTTTAACTTTGAAAGCTATTAAGGGGAGATCTAGCTCTTTTCAAGAGCTCCTTTACAATTCCTTTGTGGCCTGAAGTATATCACTTCAGACTGTATCACTCTCCTTTCCAGGACTGGGGAGAAGGTGGACCAAACAACATACTGGAATTTGAGGCATCCTCTCTCTCTTAATTCTTATTTATTGATCATTGCCTGCAGTAACTGTGGAACAGTTCTGTAGCTGCTCTGCAACTTAGAGGAAAAAGTTTATCTTTCCCCAGCCCAGCTAGCATCTAGCCTTGCATCAAAGCTTATCTTCAAAATTGTGTAGCACAGGGTTTGTTGAAACATTCTTTTTATTCTCTTTGCTTGGTTTATACCTCACCAGGGGTGTGACTTCTGAGTTTTACACCCAGCAATAACCGTGAGTGGAGTAAATAAGTTCATTTTGATTTATCCACATAGTACTAAAAGGAACTTTTATCCCTTCCTCTGTGTTTTCTGGCAGTTTTTAAATTCAATGTAATGAAATCCCCCTTCAGACATTAATCACCCACCATAAAGCTCAAGAACCTCACCAGTTAAAAAAAAGGAAAAAAAAGAAAAAGAAAAACATGTTCTTTCCTCACTGCAATCTGCAAATCCGTTGTTAGAGCACATTTCCTTAACAACAGAGATTTTGCTCTGGCTTTGAAACGTCAGTTCTTGCTTGCAGCGTGACTGACCTCCCACCCTCCCCAGCGTGGCTCTGACCAGGAAGCCTTGTCCTCACTGAGTGGAGGAGACCACAGGCAAGGGCTTTCCAAACCTACCGTTTTTACTGTACGCACTAAGTACCATGTACGTACTCCTCCTCTTAAGACCTGGCTTGGGATCAGTAGTTTACTCCCAATAGGTCAATGACCAGCTGTCAAATATGTAGTGCAGCTCAGCAACAATTGCAATTTGGATCCTGATGGATGACTTAGTAACTTTCATGTAGGTTTTCTTTCTTTTTTCTTTTTTTTTTTTCTTTTTCCTTTTAATTCTGTATCTGGCATATAACAGCCCCAGGGAACAGGCGTGAACTGCACCTTGGTTCTTGGGGTTGTGCTGGGGCTCACACCACCAGATCCTTACTGCAGCCCTGTGGTGTGTCAGGGCCGGCCGTGTCCTGCCTGTCCTGTTCTGCTGCTGCCCTCCAGGAGGCCAAAGAGCGAGATCCCATCAGAGGTCAGCCTTCTTCTGGCAGATGGGTCCAGACCTGGGGCTTCTCTGCTGCATCAGACTGTCTCTGGTGCGTTAGTACTTTTTTTAATCATCTCACCTCTGTGTGCTTGATGCAAATATTTGGGGGGGGAAATAAATAAATAACAGTCTTTATGCATCAGTGTTCTTGAAGGTGTATGGCTCCACCTCATAAAGCAAGACTGAGAACGTGAGTATCTTGATCAGCCCGATTTTTGCATTCAGGGAGTTTACTTATATCAGCTCCAGGCCAACTAGAGCCACTGGTGCAGTAAACTATATTGTTTTTGTAAGAAAAAGAGAATATGCTTAACAAATCTAGAAGCTTAATAAATATATGCTGTAGGAACTTTAACAAATATAAAATTAAATTGAGCATGCTGCAAGGTGTCTTGAGATGATGGATGGAAACCATCTATTTTATTTTTTTTCAAAACCATATGTGCAGTCAGTTGATTGTTGCTTATGCGTATGATGCGTCAACAAGAAAATCTGCAGTCTGTCCAGTTGTTTCACCTCAGAGATAAGTCTTAAACTAAATCTTTGGTTTTGATTGCATCCTAGTAAAGATAAGCAGATTTTCTTCAGACCTTAGGAATATCTAGAATTTATCACAGACAGCTGAGTTATTTTAATTGGTGCTTTCCTGGCTACCCTATTATTACTTTCAATTAAGGACTCTTCCCATGGTATGTTAAGATGGCACATACAAATGATATCAGTGCTTTAACTGGATATCTACTTTGCTCATGCTCATCAACTCAACCTGAAGGAGAAGTTGTCCTATGAGAACTAATCTAGCTGATTTTTTCTTTTTTCTTTTTAATTTTTCTAACTAAAATAGTGCTGTATGGGTAGCACAGCAGTGCCTGAAGCCTGGTACAGATTTGGTGCCCAGGTGACTTGTAAACACGTGTGAGAACCCAGCAGCTGATCGAGAGGGAGGCAACGTTAAATTTGGAGAGCATCCACAGGAGTCCATCTCTTAAAACTAATCATCCTTGAATAAATATTGATTCTGTGTGCTACAACCTGAAGTAGAGAAATTCAGTTAAGTTCCATTAATTAATTTTCTTTCTATACTTCTTTGTGACAAAGACATTTTGGAAGGTGTGTAACTTTTTTTTTTTTGTAGATGTCATGGTTCTTTAACCCTACCATCACATATTAAAAATATACATATATATGTCTTTATATGCATATATAAATATATATCTATCTTCGGACTTACTATTTTTCAAATGACAGAATATTTTTGTGGATTTTAAGAGGGCCAGAACTTACTTTATTTGAACTTTAGAGTTGGTTTTGCAGAGTTTGCTGCAATGGCATAACATACAGTGCTGACCTGCTTTGTCCAGTTAAGTTTCTTGGCCTTGAATTTTTTCATGTCTGTTTAAAAGACGAAACCAAACATCTTTGTTTAAAATACTCTCACAATAATTACAGTACGGCGAGTTGCTGTTCAAAAAACTGGAAACCTACAGCACAGTTAATAAGGCTTTCTGGGAAAATTCTTGCTACTGCTATAGCAGCTCTTTCACAGAGGTCATGGCAGGGAGCCAGAGGAGGTTGGTAGACAGCTAGGCAACCAGAAAAGAACAAGTTTGTCAGC
>JAOXJM010000001.1:23930067-23950469 GCA_026413425.1 Tringa solitaria | reverse complement strand
AAGCCCCATCCAGCCTGGCCTTGAACACCTCCAGGGATGGGGCATCCACAACTCCTCTGGGCAAAAGAGGAGAGTAGTGCCAAAAGAGAAATTCAGGGAGGCCCCCTGCTATCTGAGAATACTACTATTGACACTTTCTGTCCTGTAGCAATAATTTTGTTCACCATCTCCACTTCTACATGTTATTTCTTCTTTGTTAATTTAAAGCAAACAGTTTCTTGCTGTTAGTGATCGGTTGGTCTAACTTTCTCTAATCTCTCAAAAGCAAACTTAGTAATAAAAGCCCAAAGTTTGTGTTTCACTGTACTTGTTTTTCACTTGATGAAACTGAATAGCTAAAATTATGCCAGAAGTCTTAACAAGAAAACAAACAGAACTCACTAAACAATCTACACAAGTGAGTTGTCTTTCAACACACGCTTCTGAGCCAGCAATCAGAGATTTAAAATATTTGGAAACAAAATCAGACGTTGACCAATGCAGTCCATAAAGTTAACCAGCCATAATATACTCTTTAAAGATAAGGAGTACTTTTGCAATGGATCGTAACCCCTCTGCCCCCCCAAGCAAAACAGGCACTTTACAAGTCTGTAACGCATCAGTACTTCACATCTCATGATAGCCCACAGTCTGGAAAGCAGCACGCTCATTTACAGTTGGTTTCATTAAAATTGCTGTGTATTGCAGAGATGGGAGCAAGCATTAGTGCATGTATATATGTAGGCTTATATATATATATATATATGTATTAGTACATCTATCGTCACAGATTTTTCTTGTCCTGCACTGCTGTTCCAGCAGGGATGCATCCTGGCCACTTCAGTCAAGGAAAACTCTCACCAGAGAAGAACCATTTGCTTTCAACAAGCAGGAAGAGCATCATTTGTCTTTGGCCTTTCAAATGCATGTTATACTGGAACTTTTGTACCAGCTGAGGCTATAGCTGAACTTTCAATGTGGCTGTACTGTCCAGATGAGATTTTAAATCCCAAGGCCCCTGAGGACAGGCAGGACTTCCAAAAAGGTAAAGATTTTTCTTAGAAAGTTTTGAGTAGTTCTGCTTCCTCACATGGATTTTTGAAGTCCCTGCTGGTGATCTAAGATAATTTGAATCCAAAATCATGTGAAAAACCTTCTGCTCTCAAAGTGCTGATGTGTTTGTGAATTATGTAAGCAGCTGTAAATGTAAACTTCTATGGTAAACATTTACAATGAAACAGAGAGATCTGTAGTAGGCGCAAGTTGAGCACAGAAGATATATGAGAATTTAAATGCACTGCGAACCTGACTGGTTCTCCAGTGTGTAGTCTTATCTGCAGTAAGGTCAATGAGATTTTTACTAATGAAAGGTGTCGGAACAGTCTTGGAGCCCCAAACATCCACAGTGCAGTGTTCAACCCTTGTGTATTCTCTTTTCAGCCACTGCCTGTTTTAAGACTTAAAATTATGAATTTGATAGAATTATGACTTCTATCAAAGCCCTTTTTGATATATTACTGAAAAGACTTCTACCTCTCTTGAGCTGCATGGCAGGCAGTGAAGTTATAGAGACCTGGTAATAAATATTAAGATTTTTTTAATATATGGTTATTAAATGAAGAACTTCCAAATTCTCCTGCTTTGGCTGTGTCTTATGTTACTGTCTGAATGTTAAATAAATATTGATTGATAAATCTTGATGATGATAGATTTGCATAAATCTTTTGATGTTTTCCATTTCATGATAATGCTATTTCCAGAGTTTCTAATGCTCCCTCATTCTGCCCTGTCACAAATGCTGGAAAAGAAAAACTATATTAAGGTGTTGCCCATTCTAATACAGTCAGTTAAGGCAAGTTCAGAGAACATGACAATTAACATGGCAATCAGTATCACGAATGAAGGTGACCAAGCTTTCTGCAATTATAAAACCGGCTCTGGGTTCTCTCAGTCTCACTCCAAATTTTGTTCAAATTGATGAGGCAAAGTTTAAAGTTTAGAGGATTTTGCCACTGAAATTATGCACTTGTCTTCTTTATTCTGCAATGATGGCCTGCAAATCTGCAGGGTGCTGCAGAAACAGCTTCTACTCTCAGTGACATTTTCAACCCAAGAAACACAGCAGGAGATGAAAAGGTGGGTGGAGTGGCTCGCATTTAAATGAGCCAGACTGCACCTAACATCAAAAGAGATTCAGTCCAAGAATTGGCCAAAGGGTCAAACAGATTCTTGCCTTGCCTAAGGCAGAATTTCCATAATGATTTTGGTCTCTGCAAACACTTACCATGAATGTGGAGCCAGGCAGCCTAGGCAAACTCCTACACTTGCCAAGGGCTTTGTATTGGGCTAGGAATTGTCTTCTTTTCTTAAACATTGGACATTTGACTTCTACACAGCCTTTTTTACTCAAATTACATCTATGCTGTGTTTCTGTAACTTTTCAGTTTTCTAATACGTGTTCTCAGTTCATTGCACAAGGTTCCAGTGTCTTTCCTCATTGGGTGAATAACTGGGCTGGTTTGCTATACACACTTTTAATATCTCTTGCTTAATCTCTAGAAATTCACAGGTAGCTAATTACGGCCTTGTTAAGTAAGATTTCGGGCAAGTGTTTTCTTACAATTTGCCTTTACAACTTTATATATATACTATATGTCTTTGCGTTCTTGTGCTTCTTCACAATTAAATGCTGTCATTATTTTACAACGTGCATCCATTTAGTGTCCTGGAACATCCCTTCTCAAGAGAAGAGAAGATCACGGGAAGGAGATCTCAGAGAGGATATATCCCATCTGGGATCCCTGTAGGCATTTCCTGAGTCAGCAGTTCCAAAATGGAGACCTTATTCTCCTTGAGGGTAAAGTGTAGCATAGATGAATGATTCCCTACCAGCTTAACCTTCAAGAACCGGAAACTCTGAGAACTGTGTCCAGGAACATGAGGGTGCCAGGTGTGTCCAACCAGGTTTGTGCCTTGGTTCTGGCAGAGAATCAGAGCTGGTGGTGACAAGAGTGGCAGAGAGCAGTCCTGGTCATGGTGGGGATGAAGGTGGAAGCGCTTAAACATTTTCTGTTTTCCTGCTAGAGCTTTGGGCAGCAGAAGGCTCTGAAATGCTGTCCTGTGTCACATCAGGAGGATGGACAAGACCTGTCCCACCTCTTCCTCTCACTGGAGACAATCGCCACACCTTGAAGGTATAGGTGAACTGGGCAGCAAAACCCACCAGCCTCCCCATTTTCTCCCCATGCTTCTGAGAGCAGCTAGATCTCCAATGAGGTCAAGGGAAGGAGCTGTACCCAAATGCTGTGAAGTTCATCTTTCTGTTCAGCAACAGGTAAATGGCCTCTGAGCTTTCCTTACAAGGGGTAATGCCAATGCAGGACCACATTCTTTGCATGAGTATCTGATTTTTGGAAGGAGGATACTCATGTGCTAGATTTTGCTTTACAGCCCAGCTCATACTCTGGCACTGATTTTGGAAAATAGTTGTAATTAACAACAAAAATCTTAGGGTTAAATTGTATTTCAGTGATTAAAAAGAGCAGTTATTGTTGCTTTGAACATTAACTTTTGTTAATGCCACTTTGTATATACACTTACCAAAGGCAAAAAGAACTGAAAGGACCTCTAAAGGGAAAAACACCAGTGCTATAATATATAGTTTTTCTCATAGGTTCACAACAAAGGATCATGCCAACCCCTTGATGTAGCATGTGCAGCCCTATATTAAGCTATTTTAATGGCTCTTAATTCAGTTTTTAGCTTTAGAGCATGTTCTTGAAATCCATATTTAAAACAGTCTGTATTAAGTTCTTTGGAGTGCTGAATTAAATATCATCCACTCGGGCCAAAAAATCTTGATAATGTCATTTATATGAAGCACAAGGGGTGGGATTCATTTGACTGCGTGCAGATTGCTCCAGGAGCTATCTACATCTATGCTAATCACATCATTTTCCCTTTATAACCAAAGAAGAGAAATAAGAAGTTTAAGGGTATGAGTCAGCTGATCTATTTCAGATATCTGGTATACCATGAGATGAATTGCACATTGAAAGCAACTAGCTCCCTAGTGACTTTGAAAAGAGCCTTGGTGACCAGTTCAGGTATAGATATTTGTACTGGTGATATCTAAAGAGAGTTAGATCCCACTGAGATGACTGACAGTAATTCTGGGCATGCCTTTCAATCAACGAGCTCAAGCACTACACATCTTACTTTTAGTTCTACAGCTGCTTGCATATTAAATAAGCCAGTAATACTCTGTCATCAACAATATTCTTGGTTTTCTCTTTTCTGTCTCCACAGTAGGTTGCTGACATGTCTGACTAGTCCTTTAAAAGTCGAAGAAATAGAGGTATTTAAAAAAAAAAAAGACTGAGAAAAAGGAGTCTGCATCTTAATAATTCTCAGAGTGAAGGCACAGTTTTTAAGGAAACTGAAATCCTCTATATGTGAACAATTTTAACTCACTTCTGGGAGTAAGACATTGCCACTGTAAATGTAACCATAATTTTCCTGATAGACTTATACCGATATGTTCATATTTTAGCTTGCTTTTTTTTTTTTTTTTTAATTTTCTGGGGCTGTCCTCAAAAGGGATTTTCAAAAATCATTCAAAGACATTAGCCATGTCTCAGAAATCTTTGTAGCATGGTAAGATATAAAAATATTGTGCACTTTTTACATAACAGAACACAGCTCTGCTATAAAGTCTTCTGAAACAAGGATTATTTTTTAGACTCAAAAGGCTACTCTCCAGAATTGTAAAATTATGAGAATCAAAAAGCGGGGGGGAAGTGGGAAATGAGAGAAAAGTGAAAAACAGATCAATTTACTAAAGAAAAAAACTTTCATTTTCACCCACAAGATGGTGCCACTTCCTCAACTTAAAGTGCAATTTTCCTTTGAAACAATATAAAAATTACTTTTATGAAATTAATCCCCATGAAAAGGGGGATGGATCGCAGAAGTCCTACTGGTGGCTTTAAGGCAGCATTTAAATGGGATTTAAATGACATATGGTCCTTGCGCTGGCCCTCTCCGCAAGAGTGAGAAACATCCTGCATGAATTCAGGGACATATTTGCAAATCTGTGTGACAGAAATAACCTCTTAGTGCATATTGTCACTGCTAGCTCTTCGGAGCCACATCACTCGGTCTGAGTGGGTTTCTGCTCCTTTCCATGCACTGTACAAATAATCATTTAGCAAATTTCAGAGCGTTATATCTAAGAAAATGGACTGAAGATGGGTGACGTGCATAGATATAACTGCAATTAAAGAGAGTGGAGTTGCCAACGTGTGGCTGAGAACACGTCTGAGAGCCTTCATTGCTGGGAATGATTAATCTAGTGGAAAGCTACCAGCTACCAGCTTTCCTTTAGGTTGCTGCTGGGTTTAACAAAGTTGACAGTCAGAAAAAGAACACAAAACACTGGTAACTTTTAACCTAAATGCACAGGAAGAGTAAAAAGTGGAACATTCACAGTATCATTTTTACATACATTTTACATCACTTCAGAAAGAGAACTTTTGTGATGGCAACTGCTGTTTATTATTGTCACCTTATTAAGGGTGAAAACCTGAAGGATTAATAAACCAAGTTATGTACAACACTCCGTCTGTAAAAATATCTTCAAAACAAATACTGGAATGGCAGGAGATGGCACAAGAGGCAGCCCCTTGGCAGCTATGTGTCCCTGTCCTCGGCTGCCTTTTGCTCATCCCCTCCCAGTCCCTCTGGAGGTCTTGGCCTTCTCCCTGACCTTCTCCCATCCCATACAGCATCTCCCACCTACTTCCCTGTTTGCTTCCCTTCTCTGCTTCCCCTCATGCTCATTTAGTATCTGCTTCCTCTGTAGGGCAGTCAAAGAAGTTCAGGGGAGCAAAACAGCGTGGAGGGTCTCCCTGCTTTTATTTGGGCTTTGAGTACCCCAAAAATAGCATCTAGTGATGCGAAAACCTTGAGCAAACTTGACATGTGCATCATTGCCAGTCCAACACATGATGAGAATATGCTTTCATTTACTAAGAATAGAGGCATAATTTTGTGTTTTATCCAGAAATCCTAATGTGTATTTAAGGTGGAAAAATCAACCTTAAATTCAAAGGAGTTGTTCACCCGATTCCTACTGAGAGTCAAAATGCATAGGCTCCTACATCTCTCAGGCAGTCTTGTGAGCTTTATTTGAGAGTATGATCTAAAACTGTTTCTATTCACATGATTAGGAACAGCCGTGTGAATGACTGAGATGATTTCAGGTATTTTTATTGGCCAATAAACTCTTTTTAAATGTAGAAACTCGTATTAATACAAGTAGCTGGATGACAAAGCATGAATTTGCCTCCCCACCATGAAGCAAGTCATTGTCTCGAGGTGATTCCACACTCACACCCGGCCCCTCCTGGCCCAGGTGATACGGTGTCAGCCATACGGTAACCCCCAGTTCTTGAGGGGAACAGGTTGTTGGTAACCTGTCTGAAGCAGGTTACCATCCCAGTGGGTGTCAAACGGGATCGTTTCATTCAAATTGCATGAGTATGGGATTTTGCATAACGCAGGGCAGGATGATGGCTCCGTACTGTGTTTGTTTCGGCGAGCTGCAAGCCTAAGGATGTGTCCCAGCCCAAGTCACGCAGGGTAATTCTCCAGTGCCTTCCTTGTGGGACTTCCCCATATGCATATGCGGCCTGTGCTTGGCAAATGAAAATTAGTTTAAAGATGAGACACAAACTCTTACGGAAAATGAGTGTACTGCTTCCTTGGGTTGCACAAAAATCTGAATTTGAGGTTATGTTGCAGGGCCCTTGTTTTTTACTAGTTATGTAAGAGCAAAATGACATTACATTTTAATTAAAATACTGGAAAAAAAGGAAGATGAATAGAGAGAGGAGAGAAAGAAAAGAGAAAAAAGATTCAAAATTAAAGTTAGGATTTTCAAAGAAGTGGATATAATTTGGGTTAAATCTTAGTAGAAATGTCAATACACCATATTTCTAAATAGTTCCACTTTATAATATCATACTTTTTATATTATACCTTCTTTTTAGAGGAAAAAAGCCTCTCATTTGGTAGTCTTTAAAGTAATAATTAACGCCTCTTCTGTGAAAAAATAACTTGTTGATTTCAGACAGTGGCTTTTGTGTTTCACAGTTAAAATTGAATCATATTTCCTTGCAAAGCAAAACAAAGCCCTCTGGTAGGAAGGGGAAGGAAGAAGGAATAGCAAAGGCAGGAAAATATAGCTTCTGTATCTGGGTAGCTTTTGGAGCACATGATCCAAACTGTGTTCTTTGGGCCAGGAAAAACATTTGCCTTTTTGCTCTTGTTTTCCTTGCTACAATTCATGGAAAACTTTTTTTAAAAGAACTAGATCTGATTGTTTGTGACTGGTTTTTAGCTTGCTGGGCTAAGCTAGATGTAGCAGGGTTAAGGTGATCTACGTGGCTAAGATGGGTTCTCATTCAGACAGAAAGCAGAAAGGATTGATAAAAAGTAATGCAAAGAAGGAAAAGAAGCCGGAAAGGAAGTCCATAAATTAAAAGGATGGTTATTAGAAAGGGCTGGTGCCAGAGGCATGAGCTGGCTCTCTCCCTGTGACTGATTGCTGGTTCCTGTTTGGTGCCAGGGCTGCTGAGCATCGCCACCCCTGCAGACACAGCTGCCCCAGGAGCCTACGAACATCACCCATTTGCTCTCTGTTTTGGCGTGGTGTAACGAAGCTGTGCAATGCTGGTGGATTCAGGGTGCTGGTTCACAGTTCTTCCATCCGTCTTTCATCTTCAGCACTTTTTAGTCTTTCCTCTTTCACTTCTCCTGCACAAAGAGCTTTTAAAAGGCCAAGGGGCATGACTGAAGCAAACACTTCTGCAAATATCTTTATTTAACATATTTCTATGGGCTGGAAAACAACTTTTTGACAAAATTTCATGAGCCTGAGTGTTCAACAAAGAACAGGACTGAATAATTTCAGAAAAAACCAAATCTCTTGTGTTTATTGGTAGCTTATCGATACCGTCCTCATTTATCCAAGCTGTTTTACAGCACAGGCTTTAGATAATGAGTGTGTAGTGTGAACTGCATTTTGTGAGCACTGAGTTTCTGATTGTGTATGTCCAGATATCTTTTAGATAAACCAATAATTATTTCCCACAAAAAGTATTTTCTCAAATATCTTTTTCAGTATGGAAGAATAACATGATCCTATGTGTTTTCTATGTTCCTGCTCTTTTCAACATCATGTTAGAAAATCTATGAAAATTGTGGAGATAGGATTTGGCGACAGGTCCCAGCTTCTGCTTTCTGGCTATACAATAGAAACAGAAGAAAGTTGCCTTGCAGAAGTATGTGGGAAGTCATGGCTGTTCTTTAGCTTCCGCTTTAGTCAACGTAAATTGACATTTTTTTCTCCTTATTCATTAATCTCCTGCTGTTGCTTGCAAGTACCATCAGCCATGCAGGCCTGTGAGTCAGCCACCTCTCTGCATGAAGCTGAACAATAAATTCCATTTCTTCCTCCTTGCACTTTAAATATAACTTCATTCCTCTGTTCAGCTAGGAACAAGGTCTGTTACTTATTCTCTTCTTATGTGATGAGATTGCCAGCTCCCTTCAGTGTGACAACAAAAATTTATCTAAGTTCAGAAAAAAGTGAATGCACAACATTTTTTTTATATAAGAGAGTGCCAAAATAATGGCAGTATCACTAAAAAAAATTAGGGAGAGGTCTTTGAGTAAAGTGGCTCTGCAGATAGCATCTCAGACCTGGTGATTCTTATCTTCAGGGAAATGTGTTCAGCGAGTCAGCCCGACTTTTCTCTATTTAATAGATGTACCAGGACCTGGGGAGGCACAGATCTCGTGTTGTGAGAGTTGTTTCTCAAGCCTTTGTCACTCCAAAACTAAGTTCTGAGTGTGATAAGCTTATAAATGTTTGCAGACTTTGAGCTTTGAACATATTTTCTGTCATTGTATTGTATCTTTGTATTGTATATGGAACCATTGCTAGAGTAAGATCTCCACTAAGCTCAAAGTCTTGGTTTGCTGAGTCTGTTCTCAGGAGCTCCCTGCAAGAATACCTAAAAACTAAGATAGACCAAGCCACTGAATGCATCCAGAGAATGGCAGTAAGTTGAACGCTTTTTGCATTTACCCACAGAATTAAGTATTTGCAGAAATGCAAAGGCATTGCTATAAGAGGTTCTGTCTTAAATGGCTTTTTAGGGGCTTTAGAAAACATAAGAGATGTGAAGGGAGTTTTTCTCTAGTTTATTATGTTTTGCATTAGGCTAAGAAGGAACATCAGATGTTCCTTGGCCAGAACCTCTAACCTTATTGCAAAATTTCCTTGTAACACTGTCAAATCCCTGATCTTTCTGCTGGCATAACCAGATTCCTAGCCTAAAATTTCCATTGGTGTTGGCTGATTTGTTATTGCCTTGGTATTCACAGGTCTGGCCTTTATTTAATCCTAAAGCTGTGCACACCCACTGTCCTTTCCTGCGTGGCAGAAGTGTGACTCACACACAGGTTGTACATACGTTATTCAGAAACACTCCTACCAGATATATTTTTATATATATGGTTTGGCATCTATGGGTTGCATTGGCAATTAAGCATCAGGCAGCCTAATGTCTCCCAGCAAAATAAGTGGTGTAGGTTGGATTTGGTCCTGCATCTTGAGGGAGGTGGATATGACCCTGGGTTGGAGTCTGAGTGCTGACAATGGGGGTCAAGTGCTTTTCTGGGAGAGGTGACTTGAGCATCTTTAACTTCAGCCAGACTTCACTGAAACCCTGCCAGAGTGGGGTGTTCTTCCCTGAAAAGGTGTTGGTGATAAGCATTGATGAAGAGGTAGCTAACCCAGACTTGTCCCTGTCCAAACAGAAAGCTGGGAGAGGCAGTTTATTTTGTGTCACGGTTAGCTAGATAATTTTAGGGTGTATTTTAGTTTCTTTTATCTAGCAATAAAATCAACTGTCCAGTACTCATGATTAAATGCCCTCAGAAATGCAAGAGAGTGACCTAATCCTTTAACCCTCTAACCCTTGAAGGGATAGATTTATAAAATTATATAAGGGCTTAAAGTGCAGATAACTATCTAATAATATTTTCAAAAGCAACAACCCTGGTTCAGTGCTATCAGTCTTATGCCCAAAGATAGCTGGGAGCCTGACTGCACTGAAATCACCAATAAACAGGAGTTAAATATTTGAACAATTCTACAGTCCTATGAGGCCGACTCAGTTCAACTGCTTTTCACTGTGTCTGTAAGTGCCTGTTCACATCTTTAGGCAATGGTGTGACTTGGAAATCTGACCACAGAGGCACAAGCCCTCTTACTTCACATTAACTTTAAACAAAATAAACCCTTAGGAATTGAACTGAGTTCCAAGTACATGTATGGGCTTTAAATGAAGCCCAAAGCCCACATGTCTAATCAATTTGACAAAATTTATTTTAAAAATTAGTATTAAAATTCAGTCTGATACCGGGTTATTCCCACACTTCTTCTCAACCTTTTTTTCTTAGCTATGGAGCATAAGGAGTTATTCTGTAGGCAGCATTGAATTTAGCTTTTTCTAAACTCTTAAAAGTAATTTTGTTATTAAATGTATATTCTTCATAGAATTGCTATACTATTCCAACCGTTTAATAAACTATTTTAATAAACTTTTAGAAGCATTTATTGTTCAGAATGCATTTGTGACATGGCATAGAACCTAGATTTTAACATATATCAGGACTTTGTGTTTTTCTTGTAGTCTTTAAACACTAATATTAATACCTACTCGGTAATTAGTTAGGAAACATACTTTCTAATTATTTTGTCAGTTATCTGATAAAAAAACCACAAACCCTGTTCTGTGTTTGAGAACATACTATATTTTATTCGAGTGGCAACCCATATTCATATTGTGATCTCCTAAGGCATTTCTCTCTTGATGCCTAAGAACCTGGATCGTATTTACTGGGAATGAAACTTTGAAATAAAAATATCATAATTTTTCGATGAGTGATAAAAGGCTGTTTAAAGCTGGAGAGCCTTTCTCTTCAGCTCTAAACAAATCCCACTCTACTTAGGTACAGCTTTCTTCCTCAAATTCCTTCCATTAAAGATCTTGGTTTAATTTGTGAATGTCCTGGTTTCAGCTGGGATAGAGTTAATCTTCTTCCTAGTACCTGCTATGTTTTGGATTTAGTATGAGAATAATGTTGATAACGCAAATTGTTTTAGTTGTAACTATATAATGTTTACAGTAAGTAGAGGACTTCTTCAGCTTCCCATAGAAGCTGAGGGGGGTCTGTAGACAGGACAAGGTGGCCAGAGGAATATTCCATGCCATACATCATTCTCAGTATATAAATGGGTGTTAGCCAGGGTCAGGGATCCACAATTGCTGCTTGGGACAGGCTGGGCAATCGATCACTGTGTGGTGAGAACAATTTGTATTGCACCACTTTATTTTGTGTATTCTTTTATCATTATTATTATTTTTCTCTTCCATCACTGTTTTATTAAACTGTCTTTTCCTCAGCCCATGGGGTATTTTTTTCTTCTTTTTTCTCCCCCTTTTCCCTGCCTTACTTGGGGGGAGAGTGAGTGAGTGGCTGTGTGGTCCTAGTTGTTGGCTGGGTTTAAACAACAGTAATTCACACAACAGTAATTCAAATAAAGCCAAAGCATAAGTCTCTGTCTAAATTTTTCCCCCATCAGTCTGTCCTTACAGTTCCCTCTCTTCTGCTGCAACCCGTCATTCCTTCTGTCCCACAGAACATTTTTTGCATGGCTGAGGCTGAGGTCCAGCTGTCAAGAAGAAGGACCAGAACTTGGGAAGGCTCCTGAGCTTCACCACCCGAGTTCAGGGAGACACAGCAAGAGTCAAGTGGTATGCAGAAATATCTCTGGCTACTCTGGGCTACTCTGGGTTTTCAGATTTAGCAGAAGCTATGTACGGCACAGGAGGAGGTTGGCAGGAGCTAGACTGCAAATCCTGGCGTCATTCTTCTCCTGTCTCTCAGAATTATATGTATACATGCACAGGCATCCCTTTGTCAGATGGCAGGAATCGATAGCTGCTGACTCATGGCAATTGTTGAGCCTCCTTCGTGATCTCCATTTCTCAAATATCAAATTTAACTCCAACATCAACTAAAAATAACAACAGCAATGAAACACCGTGAGTTCTTAGTGCCCGCACAAGTGCAGGTAGAAAGAAAGGTGAAAAACTGAAACCTTTGGTGGGTTGGAGTTATACACTGGCTTCTATTAGGTATTAGTATTGTCATCAAGTACTATTGTAAAAAGAAACTACTTGTTCCCAAAGCTGCTTCTTCCATTCTGGGTTGTTTGGGGCTGTTTCATCAGCTTGAACACATGCTTTTTGCTCTTGCTCGCTTTTTTTCCCCAATGGTTGGAGGGATTTCTCTTGTCCAGCAGCCCAGCGCGCTGCTCAAATGACTTGTGATACCTTGTAGTAGCAAGTTCTTGACTTGCTTTTGTCTCCTGTTTATCCTGCAGGATTCACTTTTCTATGAGGTTCTGAGTAAAACCCTGGGCCGGGTGGTATCTTAGTAGGTGTCAGCCGTTTATTTCAAATTTGATGTTCTTTCCCACGTTTGTCAAAGAAATATGATACTTTCTACTGGTTTATCTGAGGAGTTTTTTCCACCCTACCACTCTATTTTAAGTGTATCCAGGTTTATTTTTTTACTATACCAAAGATTTAACCTATATATGTATATAAAATCAAGTACACATGAACAGAATGTATATATTTGACTCTCAGATACTGATATTTTTAATAACATTTAATTGGAAAGTTATTCTTCGTGCAGTATATTTGAAGAGACAGAACAAAGAGAGTCACCAAACTGAATTCCTTGTGAATTATGCCTCAATTTGCTTTGTATTTTCCACCCGAGCTGACAAAGCTGAGCTGTGCTGAGCTGAGGCTCCAAGGGGATCCTAACCCTTACAAGTAGGGTGACGGTATAGTAAGGAGGAGGTGGGGAGCACCTGGGTTAACAGCCACCATCCAAGGGAAAGATGCAACTCGGAACACATTGAGAAAGAGGCATTTCACACATGCTTCAGGTTTGTCTGCACTCCCAAGCCAGCCTGAGGTAACTGGGCTGAAGAGACCTTTACAATGGCTTAAAAAGGAAGACAGATATAAGGCCAAATACAAAACGCCGTCTGTTTGATTTTACCCCTATTTTACCCCTATCACCCCTGTTTTACAATTAGGTGAATAAATTGTGCTTTGTTTTGAATAAGCTGTTGCTGGGCCCTGGCAGGTGCTCAGGAGAAGCTGTACCGGCCGGGTGAGCCCGCTTGCTGTGCTCTGGGATGAGAAGTCCAAACACGGGGCTGTGACACAGGTGGTGAGGGACACCTCAGCAGCGTGGCAAGGGTCCACCATTTCACCAGTGCCATGGCTGGGAGAGCTGATAAACACACCCTCTAGCAGATCTACTAAAGTTGTTGATTAGCAGTCAGTAAAGAGAAGTTATTTCAGCCTTTCCCATTGTAGAAGGGATACTAAAGCCCTCGCAGAGCATGTAGATATGGGCACAAGTCTGTCTGTCCTTTCCCGACACCAAACATCAGCCAGACACTCAGAATGGGCTCAGGTCTCAGAGACCACCTCATCTCTACCCATTGATGGAAACAACCGGCTGAGTAGAAGGCAAGAAAAAAGGGACTCATGCTGCAAGCTGGAGAACCAGTGCAGGAGAGGTCTTCTGTATATGCCTCAGCCCTGGGAAACCTTAGGTTGGAACTCAGTCAAGGATGAGACACAGGCCCATAGGAAACTTGCCGTTGTTATTTCCAGGTCTCAGGGAGCTACTTGTTTTCTATTTAATTCAAATAGCAGTGCAGATTCAGAGGCAAATGTGGCAACAGCAACAACAAAAACATCTGTAGTTGTTCCAATAATTCTCGAGACTTGTTTCCTGTATTTATTTCAAATGTAATACTTAAATGGCAACAGTCATGGCTTGACAAGATGAGGAAATTCAGGGTTTCCTTCTTTTACACTTTGCAGTTCCCACATGGGGATGGGGGCACCTTCTCTGCACTGCTATGATGCACATATGCCCTTGACCATCATGCTTCTATATACAGGAACTCCTTCTATCCATCCCTATACATTTGATGGGGTTTTGACTGATTGTTGAGGTAAGATGTAGCTATTTAAGCTGTTGTCAAGCTGAATAATTTTAACAGCCTCTTTGAGGAGCACACAAGGATGCTGTAATATTGCTGGTCCCTCCTGCCCTGCTTTGGTCACTCACGTCACCTCACGGCACTCAGCTGCCGGAATCAGGCCGCAATCCCCAGGGGCCGCTTGCAGGTGTCCTGTTCAGGGAATAGCTTTGGGCTAAGTTTTAAGGAGTGTTATGCCAAAATCATAGAATCATAGAAACACTTAGTTTGGAAAAGGCCCTAAAGATTCTCAAGTCCAACCATTAACCTAACACTACCAAGTTCACCACTAAACCATGTCCCTAAGCACTACATCTACACGTCTTTTAAATACCTCCAGGGATGGTGACTCAAACACTTCCCTGGGCAGCCTGTTCCAATAAGTGACAACCCTTTGGGTGAAAAAATTTTCCCTAATGTACAATCTAAAGCTTTCCTGGCACAACTTGAGGCCATTTCCTCCCATCCTATCACTTGCTACTTGGGAAAAGAAACTGAAAAAGAACCTCACTACAACCTCCTTTCAGGTAGCTGTAGAGAGTGATAAGGTCTCCCCTCAGCCTCCTATTCTCCAGGCTAAACAAGCCTAGTTCCCATAGCTGCTCCTCGTAAGACTTGTGCTCTAGAGCCCTCACCAGCTTTGCTGCCCTTCTCTGGAAATGCTCCAGCACCTCAATGTCTTTCTTGTTGTGGAGGGCCCAAAACTGAACACAGTATTCGAGGTGCAGCTTCACCAGTGCTAAGTAGAGGGGGACAATCGCATCCCTAGTCCTGCTGGGCACAGTATTTCTGATATAAGCCAGAATGCTATTGGCCTTCTTGGCCACCTGGGCACACTGCTGGCTCATATTCAACTGGCTCTTGACCAGATCCTTTTCTGCCAGGCAGCTTTCCAGCCACTCTTCCCCAGGCTTGTATAGCTGCATGGGGTTGTTGTGACTCAGGTGCAGGATCCAGCACTTGCCCTTGTTGAACCTCATACTATTGGCCTCGGCCCATTGATCCAGCCCTTCCAGATCCCTCTGGAGAGCCTTCTTACCCTCAAGCAGATCAACACTCCTGCCCAACTTGGTGTTGTCTGCAAACTTACTGAGGGTGCACTCGATCCCCTCATCCAGATCATTGATAAAAATATATTAAACAGAACTGACCCAAATTCTGAGCTCTGGGGAACACCACTTGTGGCCGACTGCCAACTGGATTTAACTCCATCCCCCACCACTCTTTGGGCCCAGCCATCCAGTCAGTTCTTTAAAGTAGCTCTTCCTGAACTATTTTGTTTGCTTGGTGTTTCAAGCATCCCTGCATCTCCCGGCTCCTGTCACTGCTGAGTCCAGAGCCTGTAACTCTCAAAACACAACTTAATTCTCTCAAACACCCATCTGGTGGTTCCCTTATGAGGCCATAAATGTACATGATAAAAAATTATTATAGCAAGAGCCAGGCTGCTAACAAGTAATATGGCTAACTTTTTAATGAATTTATTTATTTATTTTGCAATGACATGGTGAGTGTTTGGGTAAAGTTCTGCCCTTATCTTCAGATGCCCTCAGTTTCTCATTAGTTAAAAGCCCAGTCATTAGGGAGAGCACATTCCCGGGACAAACACATCAGCTGTTGTAAATTGTTCCGCCAAAGTTTTCTGCTGTTCACTGATTTTATAGAGGTAAGTGCCATGTTATTTACTCAATTAATAATCATGAAATACAAAGTTTTCACTTCTGCTTACAGTCTAGCTTTTGTGTTATTTTCTATAATGTGTCAATTCTGGACTATATTTTTTTTTTTTTTTTCTGTCGAATAGCCATTTGGTGCTTTGCACTCAGCAATTTTAAATTAGAAGGTGATCTTGAAACACTGTCTGTGAATAAAATTCACATTTGAAAAACAAGAGTAATGTTTTGACATTAAAGCTATTTCAGTATTTGATGAATCAATTTAATACTTAAATGCATTGGGCTATGTATGCAACACTACATGCCTAGAAAACAGCTAATCATGTGTTGGTCATGTATTTAATCCCATATGAAAAATAAAAAAATACTTCTTTCATTAGAAATAAAACATTCGTGGCAATTGTTTCAAGATGACTCATGGTAAGGCAGCCCATCATCTACAAACTGTGTTTTAAAATAATCTCAAAAGGAGCCCAAGAGAGGATGCAGTTAGTCGTTTCACAATGAGTTCTGTTTATTAATGATTTGTGTTTATATATTTTGCTGGGTATTTGTAGATCTAGAGGTATTTTTAATTCATTTATTTGAGACAATGTAGATGCCAGACAAGCTGTGTATTGGCATGCAAATAAAGTCTGAGGTTAATTTCACCTCAAATGCTGTATGCGTATTTTCCAAATTGTCCTGAATTTCTGTTCAGCAAAGTGTAATACTTCCTTTTGTGTTACCCAAAGAATAGGAATTATTTACTTCAAGCAGAGATTTACAGTGGAAATACACAACTGTTTTAAGCATTTGCCAACATATTGGGTTTTTTTAGCTGACTAAAGGACACATTTTTCCTCTCACAAGATTATAAATGCTTAATAACTCCATTAGTTTGACTGGAATAATTCCAGATTTACACCCCTCAATTAATTTCAATTGAATTTTCTTGAATTACACCATCTGAAAGCAGAATTTATCTTTGAGCGTGCAAAAGTTAATTTAGCTTACAGCTTTTTCTCACAAATAAGCCAACGCCTGATTGTAGGAATTCTCTGTGTTATCAATTCAACTTAATTTTCTCTTTTATAAGTCCCTTTAATAACAATAAACCTTTCAGAAAATGAATGTGTGAATTAAGCAGATGGTGTGAAAGAAGCAAACTGTTTTAAATGCTTCACAACAATGTAAACTCATGTATTATTTATTGTACAGTATTACCCATTCATACATTCTTATAAGCTATTAAAATTACATGCTAAAAGGAAGGATGTATTCTGTTATCATCAATTAATGTTCATGATCTTCAGTTAAAAGTATTTAGTAATAAATTAAAAGGAAAATCTATAAAACAATAAGAACTTTTCAGAATACTGCTGGTAGGCACTTTTATTTTCCCCCATCAAGGGCCAGAGCCAGAAGAACAGTGCACTGAACACTGCTGAGGACATCAGGCTTAATTATTCAGGGAATTAAGGCTTTAGCAGCTCTGACAATCAATGTGGCTCCTAAGAAGGCAAAAAGTGCAATTTATTTTCCCCCTTTATTCTTTGCATATGGGCATAAAAGAAATATTATAATTGCATGTAAAAGGCTATACTTTTAACATAAACTTTACAACTTTAAATATCAAAAATATTTTTTTCTAAAATATATCTCCAGTTTATAATACAATAGAAGCAGATGGAAAGGAATTGAAAATAACAATACATCAAGCTTTTTCATAAAAAAATTAGATCAGTTATATAGATTTTATATAGTTTCATCCACTCAAAAATACTTCTTTTACGCAGTCCTTCAGCGATTAAAAAATTGTTTGTGGCACTTATATATTTAGTCTCCCTCTGCTGCACGGACAGAATTAAACCATATTATTTTCTCTGGCATTCAAAGTGTCATCAATAATCTGAAGTGATTTAAAATGACAGGAGAGTCTTTTAACTGAAACAGTAAGGGGAACCACGACCTGTACCTTAATTTTCTCCCTGTCACTGATTTGCTAGTAAATCACTGAAAAGTTTCAGTATCCCAATAGGGAATGTTTTCTCTCCAGCAGGAAATTGAGAATTAACATTTGCAAAACAGTTGAGGTCCCTGTGCTCAAGACCATGGGGCAGTGAGGGAGAAGAGCCAGGAGGGAAAGAAGAATGGCCCCACTGGCCAGGGCCATCTCCACATGCATGTCCCTGCTCCTGTGTGAGCATGGAGCAAGGAGAAGCTGACCACACCACAGCTATTCATGACTGAGCAGGCTGTACCTGGCCTGTAATGATCACATTCAAACAAAAAGGGGATGCAGGTTCCAAAAATGGGGTGTGAAGGTGTTTGGGACAATTTACAGAGTTGTTGCAGCACTGGAGCATTGGACTGGTAGCTGGGCGTATAGGGTGCCTAAACTGCACACACAGAAAGGGAAAGGTTGAACATCTTACTAGTGGGGTTTTGGTGACAACATGCAGATGCAGGTGTCTTTATCTGGGAGATCTGGCAGTGACCAGGGCCCAGGTCTTAACTTCATGGACAAAAGAGCACTTCTGATGACAAAGCCTAGAGGGATGAGTGCAGTTGGCTACAGATTACGCCAAGGGTCTAGTGCCAGTACCAGGGAGCTGGGACAGCCCGACCTTTCTGCCCTTTACTAACCTGCATTGTCATTTCTGGCTTTTAAACACAGCTAAAACCTCTCCCATTCTGGAAATGAAAAGTCAAACTGGAAATTAAAAGTTATGAGTCTCCTGGTTTTATGGAGGTTTATACTGGGGTGGAAGTAGCTTGAGGAGTGATTTGTACTTCTCTGAAACCAGTCCTGCAGCCAAGGCAGAGGTGAAACACCATCACCATTTATAGCACCGAGTAGTCCTCAGTCTTGGTACCAATGGGATGACTTGGTGTTAGAATCAATATGTGTAAAATCTAAGAGTCTGGCCTCTAATAACTATCCAACAAAGACGTTACAGGTAGACCAGGATAGAGCAGTACACATGAAGTACTAACATGGTTATTTTTAATAGAAAAGAATAATTACAACTTCAATGGGAAGAATATTTTTTCAATACCAATTCTTTTCTATTTCATTCCCATGCTTCCTTGCAGTCTTTTCTCTCAATTTAAGGCATGACATGAGCTGCACATAACAGAAACAATAAAGCTAAACAGGAAATGCCTAAGCAGATCTCTGGCCTAAATATGACTTACTGTAAAACTGTGATACACACACACAAGAATGTTCTCTGGCATTTTCTGACTTGAATCTGCATCTCCTTGCTCTTTTAATTTCTTTTCACAGATTTTGAACAAAAATAAAGGGATGCTACTTCGTATCTTGCAACTTGATGTCTTTGTTCAACTATTGGAAATGCAATATGAATTAGAAAGGAAAAGGTCAATCATATGTTTGGTTTCATACTTTTATTGATCTGTAAGAAAGACTGCAAAGAGTTTAGAGTTACTCTTCTGTTCGCCTTTCAACTTGGAATCTAGTCTGAGAAGTATAGCTGGAGAATTAGGAAGACATGTGAGTCAGGAGACTGAAAACTGGTAGTTGTGAGGATACAGTGAATACTTAATCTCTCTCTAATGAAGTTTTACACTTTTGGATCATAGAAAGATTCAGAATGAATAGGCAGCCTGTGTCCATCTTACCAACTTATCTAATGCAAGCCATTTTTCACCAAAACCAGAAAAAGCAAGACTTTTTTACACAATTTTGAAACAGAAGATAAACAGCAGAGAAGGAGCAAGACAGAGAGAGGACGGACAGATTTGGTCTTTCCCTTATTTCCTAAGAAGACAGAGAAGTATACATACATGTGTAGATGAACATATGGCATTTTGTAAATGCATATTGTGTGCTCATAAATCATATCTCAGAGAATAATGAATCATTGCACAAGGTTTTTCAAGTTATTTGCAAGATACTTTTAAATGTGATTGTATGGTGGAAAAAATGTTTAAATACAGTTGAAATGTTCATATTTCTTAGCCACAACAATAATTTCTACCCCAATTGTGGTCAGCCTTCATTCAAAAAATGACATTTCTTTTAGCTGCCAATTTTGCACATTCCTCAGTGGAATGCAAACAATCCAGTTCCATTAATTTCCTTTTAAAGTGCCATCATATTTAATTTCTTTTCCAAGCAAAATGCTTCCCCAACAGATAGGAGAACTGGTAGTTAAAATGAATGTATGTCTCCGGTGAAAGAAAGTACAGTGCTACACTCAGCAGTTGCAAGACAGGAGCCAACAGTGTATGTGAGAGGCTGAAAGCAAGCTTGGTCAAATGTTGTAAATCTAGTTGATGCTATGAAGCATACATGTCTGTTGGAAAAATTACCTTTCCTCTATGATATCAATGTACCTATCTCCTCTTCCAGATTTTAAATTATGTTAGTCAGATACTGGTTAATGAGAGAATCTGAAGTGGCTATTCCAGTAGGAACTCCAGATTTATATTTTTTTTTCAAAGTGTGTTTCTGAATTCTGAAATAATTACAGAATCACAGAATCACAGAATCCTCTAGGTTGGAAGGGACCTTCAAGATCATC
>JAOXJM010000001.1:23874138-23929967 GCA_026413425.1 Tringa solitaria | reverse complement strand
CAAAACTGGACACAGTACTCGAGGTGGGGCCTCACCAGTGCCGAGTACAGGGGGAAATTACGGAGTTCAATGAAAGATGTGCAGCCTAACTCCTACTTCACAAGTAAAACCACATGTCTGTGAGTTCTTACTTTCCTACTGCTCATGACATTGCACACATTTCAACAGTCTTGAAACTGAGAGTGTAGCTTTCCCTTCCCTGTCTGAACTAAAGGAGTGAGATAAGCCCAACTTAGTCATAGGATAGGGGCTTCCAGGTGTTACAATTGTAATGTCATTCAGTTTTTAAGATCATCTAAATGATATTTCAGAAATATTGAAATGTCAAGTAAACCATCTTTTTAAATCCTACTTGAAATTAGATCCAAATCTACATACCTCTCTGCTTCACTGCTACTTCTGCTTAAAATCTCTTTCCCCTTATGTCATACTTTGCCATTATAGCTGTGAAGAAATTACACAGATTTCTTCAAAATGAGTATAAAAATGACATAGATATCCTGTAAATTTCTCAACTGACAGTTAAAGAATGTTAATGAAATGAAGCCTCCAGAACATCAACTAAAGTTAACTAAAGTATACAGTGAAAGTTTTTTAAGTTTTACAAAATATTTCTTTGATTGAAGAACGATTCTTCTTATCTTATTGCCCATTGACATTAAACTGCATAGGTTGTCAAAAGACTTAAAATGTCCCACTCCTGCAAGATAAATCTGAATAGTGATTATGTCCATACAAATGAGCTGTTTATCCAGAAGAGATTATAAATCTTGGGCATCAAGAACAATTGAAATCAGCAGAAGATGAAAACACGGGATGTTATAGCTAAATGTATGGGTTATATTTCCTTGAAAAGTCAGTGAAAAGTCAGCATATGGAGGAGTATAAAATGAGAGGATGCATTTGCTGGCTGTTATGGAGTTGCACTGGCTGCTGTATGACCAACACAGGAATTATAATCTAAAGTACCAGCTGTAACATCATGTGTTACAGTGCAAAGATACCATGATAATCAATAAAACCCAGTGCAGAAGCAGAACTGGCCGTCCAGAGAACACCATTGGGCGGTAGTGGAACACATAGTGTGCAAATAGGTTTCTTTAGGGTGAGAGTCTATACTTTTACCAATTTTAAGCTGTTTATTTTGGAATCAAAGTGTGCAATTAAGATGTCTAGTTCAGCTCTTATCAATTGCTTTTGAATGGAAATATAATGGAATTCTGACCAGTGAACACAAAGGAAATAAAGGTTGGAATAAGTTAACAGCATTTGCTTGGGAAAAGTAACCTTTTTTCTTTCTTTTTACAAAAAATGAGGAAAAGAATATGAAGAAATGAACTTGCTTTTTCCATTCAAGAAATGACAGATTTCACCATGCTTATTAAAGGATATATTGAAATGCAGCCATAGCCCTCTTCATCCTAAACTGCATAGCAGAAGCTGATGCACATAGAAAACTCCATGTTATTTTGTGCAGTGACTGCATGATCCAAAGTTTCCTGACTACAATAAAAAATATCTCATCTACTTGAATGGATTTGTGATCAGGCCCCACTTCTTTTGCTTATGAAGAATTCATTTTTGTTTTTAGAATATAGAGCAGAAACACTGAAAACAGATTCTGCTCTGAAAACACTGTAGTGCCTCAGAAAGCTATGTGCATCTTTGGGAAGTTAAATTAACCATGATAATATGTCACTGAATCAGAAAAACAGGAGAATTTGTATCAAGGTTTATAATGAGCTTCAAGGAGGAATAGTTAGTGTTTGTCCTCATTAAAAAACAGGGATTAAAGCAGTCCAATTAGTGCCCATGCATGAGACTAAAAAGGCCATAGTCCAAAGGTATAGGAGTGGAAATTGTAATAAAAGAGGTTTTGTTCTTGTTTAGAGGCTCTTTTGTGCATTTGTGAAACAACAGATACTTTATTTCCTCCTCTTTCAGAACTATAGGCTTACCTGTTTCTTTGAAAACTTGTTTCACTTGGCTTCAGATGCCTTTTTAAAGAAAACGTAAGCATCTGTAATTAAATTCCCATGTGCAAATAGCATCAGAATTAATTGCAGATTAATGTAACTGGATCGGAACTTGGAATTGTCTCCTCTTTAAGGAATTGTGTCGATGGGAATGTTTCCTGTGTGTAATAGAAAGTAGCAGAAGTGAGATGTTTTGCAATGAGATGCTTACCCACCTAAAAGGTAGGCAAGATATCTAGGCACTTGTCACTCCCTTTCCTAGATTAATAGAGACAGCTGGGAGTCTAGTTCCATGTAACTTTAAATGAGGAATTTACAGTAGCTTTGGGAGATGCCCAGTATTCACTAGAGGACCATGAATGATTGTCCTTGACCAGACTCCTAACTTCCAAAGAGCTTGAACAGGATTAGACACATTCCTCCCCTTTTTTTGTGGGATTCAGAGGTGCAGACATCTGCAAGTTGTCCAGGCTTCTTCACAAAATCAGTGAAGATTTGGTCAATCCAGTCAAAAGGCTCTCCAGAATTATTCAACATGTATTGGGATAAACATTTTTGTTTTGGCAGTCACGGTGTTTTGTACGTGGTCCTGAGCAACCTGTTCTAGGTGATCCTGCTTGAGCAGGTGGTTGGACCAGATGACCTCCAGAAGTCCCGGCCAACCTCAAGCATTCTGTGATTCTGTGATTTAAAGCTTTGTCCCAGACAGTGACAAGAATTGGCCAGGAACTAAAAATATAACAAAATTATCCTGCACTATTATTTCCTGGCATATCTCTGTTATGATTTATTATCTGCAGTGTTGTAATGCCTAGGGCTGTCAGATGTAGACAAGAACTGTACTATATTAGTCATTAATACCTGACAAAATGATCTAATTATATGTACATAATAATACAAGGCTGAACAATCTCAGCATTTGGATTGTGGGAATAGGCAGCTGGGATCTTTTCCCAGATCTTTTTTTACACAGAGATTCATGAAAGGTCTTTTCTTTCTTTCCTGGTGGCTTTCCCATTTCATGTGAGCTATCACTTATTTGAAAAAATCTTTGTTTATATTATGGGCTTGTTCTCATGTGTGCAGAGCAACCCAGTCCAAATAATGAAAAAACACCTACGAATGTACTTAGTCAGTTTGTTGCATCAAAGGAGGAGCACCAAGTACTGTGATGCAGTCATGAGTTTGTGTAAAACAGGAAGGGAAAGGCAATTTTTGTGGCTTTTGATTTGTTTGTTTGCTTGTTTTTTCCCAGCCTATGACACTACTTAGATGATGAAACAAGACTGTGCAGGAAATCAGAGAAAAAGATACCAGTTGCAAGCATAAGACTTCCTTCCAGCAGATCAGTGGAGTGAAAATGACCTGACATCCTTTTCCAACAGGCACACTTTTGTACGTAGTACCAGCTTGGCTGCCTGTAGCAATGGCCCATTTCACTGAAGGATATTATTCTTAATAGGCTGTAAAGGATTGTGGGCAAAGTTCTTAAACTTGGGTGCTAAATCTATATTTAAGTATGCAAAAGCAAGCAGCCAGAGGGAGGGTGATGAAACAACCAGAGCACAAATCTCTACCTTTCTAATGAGGGCTTGCTCCTGTGGGGTCCTGTGTTGTGGCTTCTTGCACTCCTGCCCTTCACTCACTGCCCCCAGCCATTGCTTAGTGCAAATTGCCTTCCTCTGCCTCGTGAGAAGGTGCTCTTGTACCAGACCACTGGTTGGGGGGACGCAATGCTTTTCTGGGAGTGAGTATGGGAAAACACAAGCATGGAGATAGAAGAGAGAAAGGCTGTTCTGTAGGAGATAAAAAGACAAAGTAGAGACTTAAAGGAAAGGCAGAAGACCAGGAGTCTGGCAGTGGCAGATAGGAAGAGAAACATCAAACCCAGAGGATGGAAGAATGGCAAGGAAAAACAAATGACAGGGGGAGAAACCCTGGATCATATCAGTCATGAGAGCCAACAAATTTTCAAACAGTGGAAAAGTTTTTTTCCTTAGTAAGTCTGCTGGCAGATTTGGACAGGGGTACCTGCATCCTTCCTGTAGATTTGGCATCCCATTGCATATTTAAGGAGTATCCAAGGAGTACTACAAAATCTAATATTTAGAATAGTGTGTTGAGTATACTGGTTTGGGAAGCAAGAAACCTATGGTTCCAGCTGTCAGCTAATGGATGAGTAGCTGTGAAGACCTCTCTTTGTCTAGGAAAGGAGTTAAGTGATTAACTGATGTTAACTGAGCGAGAAAATGCCAGGGACAAGTGAAGCTAGGCTATTGACAATAGAATAACTTGGATCTGACTTTACAACAAGGAAAGAAATAATTAAAAATGGCTGTAAAAATAGGGAAATATTTAAAATTCTCATGGCTAGTGCTTGATTTGAACCTGCAATGCCAACAGTGATTGCAGTGATTTAACATATGACTAAAATGGAGAAACTGGACAGGTGAATGACAGAAGATAACAACTGAGAGGATAAAACATGTCATACTATGAATGCAGAAATGTTCATAAGAGCAAACAATTTTTATGTTCTCTGGATTCAAGCTGATATATCCACTGGATCCCACCATGTAGTGTTTGCTCATCAGCGCCAATAATAGTACTGCATTCTCCAGCAAAGAGACCTGAATGACAAATACAGGACAGAGTTGAGCTGTGCTTCTTGGGGAAGAGATAGGAGCAGGAGCTGACTGAAGGCAGTGGTGACTGGCTGCCCCTCGGAAGGCAAAGTGGGTGCCTGGGGTGCTTTGGCCTCTCCCAGAGTACTAGCAGTCCCCAAGCCAGTGTGACTGTCAGGGCAAACAGCAGACCCTGAAAGGAAAACTTCATACTAATAAGCCCCTACTTCTACAGACTAGGTTCCTTTTTCAAAGATACATGATGCTTTTCCACCTAGTTCAGATACGCTAGACAAAATTTATTTTCTTTAACGTATTGATATTTAATTTGCTTTCAGTCTAATAAGTAGCTTAAACCATTAAGTCATTAATAGTATCACCATTCTAGCCTGCAGACTGATCATCACTCTTGCATCTATTCATTTAGAAAATGAAAATTAAATTCAGGGGTAGATAACAATACACTTTTTTTCAGATATGCTGAAAATTGCAGTGTTCCTGAGGTGTGAGGTAGAAATATCTGCCTTTTATTTAAATTACCTTTCTTATTGAGACCATTAGCATATACATATAGTAAAGAAGGCCTTTCCCTAACTCCAGTGATATTCTAGGCAAATCAGACTGACCATAGCAGAACACACGTGGAAGCTGAAATTTCAAATGAACAGCACATTCTTTTTTATATTATATTTTAAGATAATCCTTTATTTATTCATTTTTTGTAGACATTAGGGAGCAAACAGGTGTTAAGGAAAGGTCTGAATCAACTGTGGGAAGTGTCTGAGTGAACAGGAAACCAAAAAAAAAAAAAAGCTGAACATCAGAACACACCTCCAGAGAGTGAAGTCTATCAAAAAGTCTTTCAAAGCATTTGAAATTAGACTTAATTTTTACAAGATCACAGTTTTTCACTTTTCTCTTTTTGCACTGGGTATAAGCCCTTTGTTATCCTATCTGACTCCAGCGTGGCTATTGCCCTTGTAACATGTCTTCTCTCATTTTTGTTTTCAAGGACACATCATAACAATTTGCCAGAAAAAAACCCATGGATGTTTGGGTCAAATGGTTAGCAGTGACATCGCTGCTTACTATGGTTGATGCTCAGCTGCCAAAGCCAGCACGGGCCCCTCTGGTTCTGCACAAGCCTTTCATGGTTTTTTGGAATGCTCCGACTGAGCAGTGCAGGCTGCGGTACAAGGTGGACCTGGATCTTGGTGTTTTTGACATTGCATCCAACACCAATGAGACTTTGAGTGGATCCAATGTGACAATCTTCTATCACACTCATTTGGGATACTATCCCTACTACTCAGATAACGGAGATCCTGTCAATGGAGGGGTGCCCCAGAATGAAAGTCTTACCAAACACCTTAATAAAGCAAAGTCTGACATTGACTATTGCATACCCATGAAGAAATTTCAGGGACTTGCAGTCATTGACTGGGAAAACTGGAGGCCCCAGTGGGATAGGAACTGGGGCAATAAAAGCATCTATAGAAATAAATCTCTTGAGATGGTTAGGAGACGGCATCCTCAGTGGTCAGAGGACAAAATTAGGAAGGTGGCTAAAGAGGAATTTGAAAATGCTGGCAAGAGTTTTATGAACAACACTATCCTTCTGGCTGAGCATATGAGACCAAACGGTTTGTGGGGTTACTATCTTTACCCAGACTGCTACAATTACGATTACAAAGAACACCCCCAAACATACACAGGCAAATGCCCAGCCATTGAATCTTCCCGCAATGACCTCCTGCTTTGGCTGTGGAAGGAAAGCACTGCTCTCTACCCTTCTATATACCTGGATTATATACTGAAGTCAAGTCCAAACGCACTAAAATTTGTTCACTATCGGGTTAAAGAGGCAATACGTGTTGCCTCAATTGCTAGAAAAGACTATGTTTTGCCTGTGTTTGTTTACTCCAGACCATTTTATGCCTATACTTTTCATGTTTTAACAGAGGTAAGCAGACTTTCTTTAGAAATTTGGAGATTAGACACACCCTCTTAGAAAAGATGCTTTCTAAAAGTTTTCTTTGTATAAAGCACTTATGCGTTTGCTTTCCATATTTAAGGCAGCCCTTCTAAAATGAAGTACTGTAGTCATAGAACAACACTCTACACCTTTCAAGAGTTAATACTGCAGTGCTTTAGTCTACTTCTGTAGGATAACATTGTATATTTTTAATGAGGGTAATTTAGAAAGAAAGTACAAAGAAATCATTTTCTTGAGGAAGTAATTCATTCCGGTATTTTAATTCTTCAGGACAGCTTGTGAAATGAACTTGACAAATTTTTGTAAAGTTTAAAACTAATTAGTGTAATGGAAAGATAAACTTTCATAAGAAAGGAGCCTCAGGGCTTTTTTTTTTGTTTCTTTATCTGAATGTAAATTCATTCAGTGTAGAAATAAACCAGTCGAGTAAACTAGTCTGGCCTGGAGTTCCTAACTCCTGCATGATGAAGATTGGCCACCTTGCTTTTCAGATGTACAACAGCTTCACGTATTTTCATGCTAACACTGTGGAGCCCTTTTAATAAAGAAACCAAGTTTTTGAGTCACGCAATGTTCCTTCAACCAATTATGAAGTGCAATAAATATAGAGTGGCCACAACATTGACGGTAAAGACATATGCACACAAATCCCAGACTTTCTGGATATGTAATGGTGATTGTAGCCCTGACTTTGTTTATGCACATAAAAGAGAGGCACAGATGCTTATTCATTTATCTTGTAGTTGTCCCAAGTGCTGAAAGTTTTGCTTTGATCACTTTCAACTCCACAAGAGGGGAGGAAATCTTGGGCAGGGAGCTCATGGAAGCAACCCCTCGATGGCCAAAGGGGTTGGGGGGTGCTCCCTCCCTTTGATTTACAGAGGGCTGCATGGGAGCTTGCTTCTGCTGCTGTTGGAGACAAGTTCATGACTCCAACCAGAACAGAAAAAGGGAGAGAAGGGGCAAGGGAAAAGTCAACGCTCAGTCCAGGAATCCACAGGCTGCACGTGGCTTCAGCCTGGAGCTGGAGCTGGAGCTGGAGCTGGGGAGGTGCGGTGGAGCCCTAAGAGCTTGGGAAGTGTTTCAGGCTGCCCCCAGGGAGCAAATGGTACACAGAAACAATCATGAATTCAGCCTGCCTCATTTTCAGCAACCAGGGATTCTTTGGAGCTGTCTTCTGTGTGATGTGGAAACTACAGGTCCTAGCTGTCTCAGAAATCGTGGGCAAATAGGCAAGGCTGGGTTCCACTGAAGGCGAGGTGCCACTGGGATTGGCAAATGCAGGATTTCACCCAGAACACCTTCACTGAAGAACTCAGGCTGCAAAACAAATGAGTATTCCTCAAATAAAGTCTGTAATGATACAGTTTTATAATACAAATTTGTCCCTCAGTCAATATAAAAATACCACAAATGTTACTGAAAGCTATGAAAACTAACCTGCTGTTACCAGTTGTGCATGTGTTCAAAATCTGTGGTGGCGTAGAGTTACTGTTTTACCTTAAGCTATTTTCTGAACAGTACAGTGGTAAATTGGAGTGACATTCCTATAAAGTTATACTTTCTAACTCACTGCTCTATTTTTCAGTTGCATGTAGCCATTTACCTTTGGATGCTTTAACCATCACTTTACAACTCTGCAGCCAGGGAAGTTCCCTGCAGAGCCAGAGAAACATCTCTGGGTTGGGCTCCGTTACATATTTTCTAATAAGGACAGTCCCCAGCTCTGCAGGCAGCCATGGGGACAGGGCTTGGTGTATCTCCAGATAATACACATCATCTGTGCGAACAGCTTGGGACAGCCAGGAGCTTGCAGGGTTGCACTTAAGAAAAATTTAAATAAGAATGATCAGGAAAAAAATGTTCTTGTTTTCCTTCATAGCCCTGAAGCCACCAAGATATTTTAAATATGGATTTGTGTGTTCAGACTTCAGAGTATACTGGAGCTTCTTGTTTGACCTGTGATATGATCCCTGAGTGATGCTCACAAAGCTAAAAACAAGACATGAAACCTCTGAGCTCCAGCAATGATGTGCGAGAATGTGACAAGGAAAGGAGCTAGTGTAGTACAATGACATCCAGGCTAAATGGCCGTAGGAAAATTGGGATAACAGGCTAATAGGTGCTTCGGGTCTGACAAGGGCTGGGCCAGGAGAACTGCTGTCCTGCTCCATCAAGCTGTGAAAGAGCTGTGACATTCTGGTCCCGCAGAAATAATTGCTGACACATTCAAGCCTTGTGTGTAAGCCCTTCTGTACACAGTATGAAAAATATAGTAAATATCACAGTGGAATTAAATAGAAAGAATGGTTGTCAGTCAGAGTCACTGAGGGAGAGACACAGGCCTAGCAGACCTTCAGAAAGACAAATCACCCAAGTCCCAAACGGTTGCTGTAGCTATGTGTGCTGTGCCTTTCATCCTGACTACACCTGGAAATCAGGTGAGTTGTGCACAAGGTAGCTGAGAAATTCATCCCGCTTTTTTTTCTTGGAAACAATTTATAAATTCTGAATTGGGATCCCAATCATTATGAAAGGTTTCTCTATTTTCTAGAAACGCGTATCAGCAGTTTGCCATCCGTAGGGTATTTAGAAACTCTCTGCCTTGATAATTCAGTGCTAAACGTGTGGGAGAGGGAAGTTGCACATTAGCATCTGTGCTTCCTGACTAGATGGCTGAGGTCATTAATAAAGCAGGATGACAACTAACAAATCATGAATAATGGATAACAATTCTCTCGTTCACCTACAGATAGTCTTCTCTGATGACCAGGTGTGCATTTGTACAGAGACCATTCCCAGCAACCACGCCAGGCTTGCACTACCATTCCTGAACACAGAAAAAGCATGTCTGTAACTAAGACTCTTTAAAATTTAAAGGAAAGATTAGAGATGTACTTATTTTTCTTTCTTCAACATGTAACTAAAACTGATTGTCCTCTTTCCTCTTAAACTCTGCAACTGAAACAGCTTAACTCACCTCCTATTTTTATAGTGCCCAATGCAGTGACTTGGCTGATCAAAATATGGAGAAGAATTGATAGGAAATAGAGCCTTCTCCTCTCTGCCAATTAGTTGTCCGTTTGGAGACAGCCCAGCACAATCTCTAGGATCTTTGGTTGTTGCACACTGCCCCCAAAAGCCTGAATGAGAATGAGCATCAGAAGGGAAGCAGCTTAGTTGACTCGTTTATCACTTGGAGAAATACCAGAGGCCAAAGTGACAGCTGACTCACAAAGTTCTTCAGGACAGTCCTCTCACGTGGATGGATGAGGGTCTGATACAAGGAGTAAAATAGGATTCCCCACCTAGACAAATGCCAAGATGCTCATACTTAAAATTATATCTGCAATTTTTTAAACTTGTATGTTTTCTTTCATATGAGGTACTTCTTACATGGCAGAGCCGTGACAGGGAGCCCTCACAAATGCCAAGCTGTGCTGTGTAAGGAGTGGCGCTGGGTTCAGTCCTGAAACCAGGACTGCTGTGTCTGAGGCCACTGGTGGACCTTGTGTTCCTCACTCAGGGCTTCATGGAGGCACCTCCCTATCTCTGCCATGGTGAGAAACACTTACCTTTTCTCAAAACACACAAATGGGCGGAGAAGCTTTTATTTTCTAACCCTCTCTGTGGTAAAGGAAGGTGGTAGTGGTGCCTCCCTCTCTGTGTGACCATCTGGGTGGTCAGAGCACACAGCTCTCGCGTGGGGGTCTTGGCTCACTTCTCTTCCCAGCCTCTTCAAGATGAATCCAGCACCCTGTGATAGACACCAGGAAGGAGCTGGGGAATCACCAGATCAGAAAGAACAAGTGTGTGAGAGAGCAAAAATAAAAGAGAGGGTGCAACCTCCCGTTCGTAAGTTATTCAGGGAAGAGCCCTTCTGTCCTGGTGGCTTTTGAGGTACTGAACATGAGTTGGTCATTCAGTAAAAGAGCTAACTATACCTAGAAATTACCTTAATTCTTTCCTTGCGGGCATGTTACCTAATTATTAAGCTGAACTCATCATAAGCTGTACTCAAGTTCCCACTACTTTCTCTTGATCTTCTTTGGACCTTCATTGAATTGGTCCAAAGTGAAATGGCATCAAAAAGAGAAATGGCACCCCTCTAAACGTTGTCTGTAACTTCACAGTGAAGGTGACCCCTGCTGGTGGGTTAGCTGGAGATCATGTATCTTTTAAGCATGGAGGAAGAGAGAAAAACTCAGCCCATGTCTTCCTAATTCTCTTTCCTCTTGGAAGGACACTCAGCACTCAAACTTTTTTTTAAAGAAAGCAAAAAGAGGAAACATAAGGTGGAAGGAGAGTGTTTAAATGAAGTCTCATGCATTTTTATTTTTTTTTGCAGTGAGCTATTTTCACCAGCAACCAACACCTGTGCAAATGCTATAAGAGTCCTTTAGGCATCCCTAGGGGTATACGCCTCCCAATCAAATGCCAGATTTTGGCCTTAGCCTGAGAAAAGTTCTGAATTTCTCAGCATTGATAAGGCAGTGATTCTAGGTGTGTGGGAAAGTGGAAGCACAGGTGGCTCGGGAACTTTAGTTGTGAAATTATCAGTGCCATTGGACTTCACACACCCAGAAGACTAAGTGAAATTTAAGGGTCATGCTCTCGGTTTTGATTATTTTATACCCATATGCATTAGACATGAAGTGCTGAAATCCCTTTGTGGATCTGAATCTAAACAATTTCTAAAAGTTACAAAAGCAAGATGTAGAATACAAGGGAACAAAAACTCGATTTACTGACTCCTGGTCAAGCACCTTAGCTCCTGAAGCATACTACTTATGAAATCTTTATTTCAGGGTTTGCTCAGGTCTTAGTTCATCCAGCAATGTTAAATATATTGATTATTTGTTTTGGCTGTTTGAAAAAGTTTCATTAAGTTGTTAGTGAGATCTGAACTGGGTTAGTGCTAAATCACTCAACCGTCGTGTGTTTAATGTAGAATTACAGTCCATCCTTTGTAACTGGGTAATCTTCATAAAATGCTTTGCAGATGAGGAAAGCCTGGGAACCCTCATTACCAAGACATCAGGCTGTATTTCACATTCTCTTAACATTTGATATTTTTCTCTTTAATTCACATACTTTTTTTTTTTTTACTGATAAATTAATTTCCACAGGAAAAAAACCACCCCTGTTTCCCACCTGAAAGTAACACCTGCAGCCCATACCACTAGCCTTTCATAAAACTAGCACTGAACTATACACCTTTAAGAGTAATGTCATTGTCTAAGAGACTACTTGGATGATCAGCAGCAACATGAACTTCAGGCAAGACCAGTTATACTTTCTATCATCCTGGACCCTACAGTAAAAACCAATAGGCAAGCTCTACTGTTTCAGACTCCTGCAAATTTTCTTGCACTGTTCAACCTTTAGTTGAGGGTCAAAGTCACTGCTCACTCCGACTTCTCTGTAGTTGTCTTCAAGACTTCAGCAGATTCTCCCTTTCCCAAGGCATTTATTTGTGCCTTCTTTTCTATCTTTCAGGCCATAAAAGTTTCAGGAATGGGGACTCCTTAACTACGCATTGGTGAATAAACAGGCCCATTTATGCAATGAAATATATTATTTAGGAGTAATTAACAATAATCATATGGTTCTTCCACTCTATCATTTTGCATTCTAAGGTGCCACCACCATACTGTGATAATTTGGCTGGTCTGTTGGATTTTTTTCTCCTAAAATGAGGTGAGAAGATTGGATCAAAGACCATCGCTAACGTTTTAAAGGAATTTGCTGTTTCTTCATCAGATCAAGAAATATTGTTATGTCATTACAAACACTGATCAGGAATTACTTTTTAATAATTTATTGTAGAGAGAAATAGTTTTAGATGTAACTGATCATGCCTTGAAATTTGGATGTGGAAGAAGGTCTTTCTTCCGTATTTTCTAAGATTTAATTGCATTTCTCTAGAGACAATATTCAGGGTTTCAGGCTTTAAGACACTTGTAAGGTACGTTGCTATGTTGTTGTTTCCTGTTCCACACACAGTTTGTGCTCTGGTAGAGCTGTGTTACTGTTGTCACTACAATTCGACTGCTTATTGGTGCAGCTCTAAAAGTAGACATGGTTAAGTCAGTACCCAAATGTGGGTTTTTTTCCCCATTTGGCACTATGTAGGACTAGGAGAGGCTCTTTTTTCAAAGGTATGTTTCCTGGAATAATGCCATTCATGCTGGTAGGAACAGCAGCTCTGTAACTGCATTGGCATGGCTAAAGCAACACAAGTTAGACACCTGCCTAAAGCCTATCAACTGCAATTAGACACCATAAGGGTGATCCAATGATGTGTGATTACACTTATCATCACTTGCCAAAAATGGTGCCTGCGTAGGTATGGCAATCATCCAAAGACTGGTAGATAAAATGGCTCATTCAATTCTTACTCCACCAGTTTGGTTGGAGGACCCCTTGTGAATAAACTGTAATGATTTCATTACTTATTTGTCCCACTCATGAATGCAACATATGCAAACATTTGAAGATACACAGAAGATCTTTCTAAACTAAATAGTGATTTTATTGTGAAGAATATACCACAGGACCGATGTTTCCCCTGGAAAATAATAAAAATAAAAAAGGTGATGCCTATATCCTAGGCCTTTTTTATTTTTATATCTTTGATTTCCTGATGTCTGGTTTTGGCCTTCTTTTTCAGACGGATCTGGTCAATACCATTGGTGAAAGTGCGGCTTTGGGAGCAGCTGGAGTTGTTCTCTGGGGCAGTATGCAATATGCCAGCTCAAAGGTAGGTCGCATTGATTTATTAGTATTAAGAAATCACCTTAATACCTCTTGTCTGCCACCACACCTTCGATAGCACCTGAGTCAATGTCACCAGCCAGCAACTGAGGACGATGGCTCAGTAGTACTTTCAGGTCTCGTTAGTTCTATATTTTTATAAGGCTGAGAGGCCCCATTTCTTCAGAGAACGTTGCTTTGGGCAGGCCATTTGTAGCACTGTGGAATCATGAGTCTGGGTTAGAAGAAAGACATATTTTGAAACAATAACATACCAATATAAGCACAGCTTGTTTTTCAGTGTTCTGCGTTGTAGCTGTGGTGGTTTGTACAGATCCACAGAGAAGGAATGGAGTCTGGAGGAGGGGTATTTTCTCTGGTCACTAGTGTTGAAACGACACGTGGGAAATAATGTTACCACAAGAAAAGGTCTAGTCCTCCCAGGTTCTTCTGGCTTTTGCAAATAATCTTTCTTGAAGAGGTGGAAGAGGCAGGAGGCTGCACTGGGGTTTCACAGGACTCAGGGCCAGCTGTCTCCCACTCCTGAACCTTGGCTGGGCTTTGGTGTTCTCTCTGCTTTTCATATAGTCTGCTCTCTGCCTCCTGAAGTCTCTGGCAAAGTATCACTGACTTGGGCAGAGGAAGAGGGAGATCTGAACTGGAACTTTCTATCCACAAATGCAGCTACTTCTGTGCTGGTTTCTGAAAGTGATGTGGCTCCTTCTAAACTGAAGGAGTTGGAGAGGTCAGGACCAAAGTGGTAACTCCATATGTGCCTTAAAAGCTATTAGTCCCATGCACTGCTCCTCATCAACAGTTACCAGAAATACCTACTTAAGGGACTAGTTAGTCTCAGATTAGCATATAAACTCTTTTTCTGTTTACTAGGCTCCTCTCTAGTCTAATACTGGATGTTGCTACCAAACACCCAAATAGACAATATAGTAAAGGTTAATATTTTGCTAAGCTTACCCATGGAAGTAAACTCACTTAAATGAATAGATTACTCCAGCTTGTAAATCCAGCAAGATTTATCTCAACAGGTTATTTTAGGCAAGAACAGTTTTGTACTAGCATCTTCTTAGATAAAAGAAATTTGGAGGTAATGCTAGCTACTGATAAACTTGTCACGGTCTTTTATTATCTACAGGAGAGCTGTTCAACTGTGAAACAGTACATTGATGGACCCTTAGGACATTATGTAATTAATGTGACCTCAGCAGCCAAACTCTGTAGCAAAGTCCTGTGTAAGAAGAATGGAAGATGTATCCGCAAAAACAGTGACTCTTCTGATTACCTCCATTTGTCACCTACTAATTTTAAGATCCGAGCCCGTCACTCCAAGAGGGGCCCCAGGTTTGAGGTGGCTGGTGAACCCAGCCTGGAGAGTATTGAAGCCATGAGGCAGAGATTCATGTGTCAGTGTTACCAGGGCTGGACAGGAATATTTTGTGAATTGCCTGACCAAAGGCTAATGGAGGGCTGGGTTCACATTGTCTTCAGTAGATCGAGAAAACAGAAGTTCTATGTCTTCCTCTTAGGAGCCATGCAGCTTCTTCTGCTTTGTACTGCACACTAACATCTTCTCAGGCAGTGCAAGGAAATAGGAAATGGTGCCACTAAGACTTCTGTTCCTTAGCAAGTTTTAATTATGAAAGGAAAAGGCGTTGTTGATTAAATAGTTTCATTATGTTTTCTTCATTTCCCACTTCTGGAATTGCTTCAGACACTAAACATTTGGAAAGCAGCCCCTTCTTTTTTACCAGCTCCTTTACTCTTAACTCATGTTTTACTCATACATTCAGCAGATAAAGGTTGTCCTGCGACAGTAGATTTACTTGAGTAAACAAATTGAATAAACCTGTACAAGGATTCATCCATGTAGCAGCTTAAAAAAGGACACTGAGCCTTTTTGTTTCATAGCTGGATGATTTAACATATTGTGATGAGGAGAGTTTTCATGTGGACCAGGGATCACAAAATGTTCACTGCAGCTCTTGCTGAAGTCAAATGGCATTTTCTGTGAGCAGCAGCACTGTGCCCCGATCTGTATCTGCTGCAACTCATTGATCCCACTGCTTCTGCATAGACAATGTGAAGACTATAGAGTTAGACATCAGTGCATGCTTTAAAATAACGAATATTTCAGTATTTCAAGGATTAATTTTATTTATGTTACTTCTAGAGGTATTTCCAGTGGTAGTTTTGTGCCATCAGATTTAAAGGTACCGGCTGACTGGAAATCTCTGGAACTGCCAGTCAATGCGTCAAATATTCAAGGTTGGCTGGAGCCTGATGCTCGACAGGACCCCAGAGGATGCACCACCCTGCCAGCTGCCATGGAAGAAAAGAAGGCGAAAAGCTCCTGTGCTCCCTTCCCTTCGTTTGTGGGTGCTTTGTGCTCATGGGGGGAACTCAACACCCTTCCAGTGGAGGGTTTACTGACATCCTGGTGTCTTTATTTTCTCTTTCCTGTGGATAAATGTGAAATACAGTAAAAATGTTGGTAACAGTCATGTTTTATCTTTTGTTAGCATTAAATTAATATTAGTCTTCAAAATTGATTCATTTAATCCAGGTCTGCTCACTGAAATAAATAAAAAATGAATAGGCTTTCTTGCAAAGCCCAGCTACCTAGAAGTTAGGGGAAAGGTATCCTTTTTTCTTTTTTCCCCTACTTCCTTGATCGTCCCAAACAGTAACATACAGTTACAATCTTGACAATTTATTTCTTTATAAGTGCTCTCCTGTCTTTGATGGTACTTTGGATCAAATCAAACTCCAGCTGTTACTGTAGTACACATAATAAATAGCAAGTAAAGAAAGCTTTGCAAAGTGTATTTTTCATTGCAGCCTATTTAGTATTGTTGTATGTCTTGCCTGGTTATTCTGATACATGTAATTTTACACTTTTTTTTTTCTGGTCTAGTTGTGTGGTCCAGCCTTTGGAGAGACAGGATCCAATTTCTATCTGCGTTAGAATTATTTGGAGGAGCAGGGAACTGTGTTCTCACCTTTATGATGATGTCCTTAGCTAGAACCAGCTCTTAAAGCACAGTTGATCCTGGGAAGTGGGCACTGGTTTCTGGAGAGAGTAGGAACAAGGATTTTCTGTATTTCCTCTGAACCACCTCTGCCTCAGGATGATAATGGACTCAGACCTCATATCTTTCCTCTTCCCAAATGCTGATCTATAGAGTCCTCTAATCCTCTGCTTTTCATCAGAGGATAAACAATACCAACAGAAGCACAACTGACAGGCTTCCAGCTTTTCTCAAATTTAGCATTCCAAAACTTTGAAATTTGGGGAAATGTGCTTGTTTCCTTTTTCTCTCTCACCATTGCTGGTTGTTGCACTTAATATAATGTTGTATGTTCTGAGCAGCTCTTAAATGTATGGAAAACTAGGACTCATTTTGTTTGACACTGCAGTCTGACAGGTAGATGTGTGGGGCTGTGGTCCCAGTTTTACCAGCTTTAGATGCCACCGGCATCTTCTTCCCACTCCCAACCTTTCCTCTCATTCCCATCCCTGTATCGTGGTGTGTTGTCCCCTGCTTGTGCTGGCACAGCTGTTCAGGTGACCTCATGCTGATCTGGATTTCGAAACCATCCAGGTCAAAAGTTCCCTCATTAAAAAAAAAAGGTGCCTTCCCCTGATGCTTTTTTCTAAAGTCAGATTAAGTCCTCTGTCTGACTCACATTGTGCTGCTCACACAGCTGAGTCAGGGCTAAGGAAGTGGGCAAAACCCATAGAGAAGTAGTTGCAAAGCCTGTAAGTTGAGTATTGCCGCTCAAGACAACACATCATGAGTAAGCAGCCTTGGTATGTAGTTGGCAGCAATGGTCATGGCTCACCCAACCTGTCCTTGGCAGGAGAGAGGCAGTGCCTGGCAGCCTCTGCCCTCCTCCATGCCCCCATGGGGGTCAGTGGGTGACACGTTGGTCCAAGGACGAGGGGTATTGCCATGCCAGGGCGCCTGTTGGGCTCCCCCAAAGCTGAGGGCTCCTTCTGCTGACCAGCCCAGACCTCGGTGACTCACCAGGTTGCCAAAGGCAGGGCAGGTAAAACTTGCCCGGAGTGGCCCAACTTGGGGATGTGGATATTTGACATGTTTTCTGAAGTCTCCTTTTGCCACTGAGTCTTTAAGGTGAAAAAAGATGAGAAAGGCTCACTGGCTGAACATAACCATACCGGCATTTTTGTGTTTCATCAGCTTTTTCCAGATGCAATGTTCTCTGTAAGGGTCAGTGGCTCTGTAAAAATGGGAATGATATTATTAAAAAAAAAAAAGTGCTAACCGCCCTCACAGACAAAACCAACAAAATGAAATCTCAGACCACTTTGGATTTATAACACTGTGCACAAATACCAGCGCGTACATTTCTTCTGATAAAACTCCTTGCTGAGATAAAACAATGTTGCTTAAATTAAAAATTACCTCAGTTTTGCACTGAAAGCATTTGTTGTAGATTGTGAATTAAAATTGCACATTGAGCATAGTAAGGAGACACATGAAAGTTTTTTACCAAAGAAACTTTGATAGACTTAAGATGCTGTGGCAGCCACAACTACTTTTTTGTTTACATTTCAGGAAAAGTAATTTCCTGTCAATCTGGCCAAGCTCAGAGAGTGGGAGTATTTGCAAACACAGGTTAATCTAAAAATAAGTTGGAAACGATAGTTCTGTACACTTCGAAGAACGACAATGGCTGGGAACAGTACGGCTTCTCAGGGACAAAAGCCCAATCCTTCAAAAAACTCAAGGAAAACAAATGATGTCATATACTGTTTAATGAGATTAAAGCCTCTAAGTTGTTCTTATTCAGCAATGGCACCACGTGCTTTCCACACACCGTAGCACGCAGCCGTAAGGAGCAGTTAGAGGTCACACTAGAAAAGGGGGGAGAGCTCTTTGGGGAGCTTCCCTAAGTAAGTCTGCGTTTGAGATTTAACTTTGCTGCTTTTAATAGCTACAGCGCACCAGCTCATCCCTTGTTTAATGTCACCAGAGTAATTCCAAGGTAACATTTTTCCAATTCAATGAATACCTTGTTGAAGCTGCAATAAGAAAACAAGGGGGGGTGGGTGTGTGTGTGTTAATATACACACGTATCTACATGTACATGTGCATATGAAAGAGCATGTGTGTGTGTGTTTATTTGTGATACACGTGTCTGTAAGTCTGACCCAGAAGCAGCAGAAGAGTTTCGAGGGGCGCAAGGCTTTGTTTTCTGCCTGGTGGGAAGAAGCTGGGAGGCAGCTGTGTAACCCTATAGCTTGGCACGTATGGCTGCCGCTGCCGCGGGGATTATGTCTATTATGTAACCGCGTTTGGATGGGAAGCTAACAGCATCTAACAAGCTAAAAATAAGCAGACTTCTGTAATTTCAAAGGACAGTATTTTAAACTTCGCTCATGCGCCTGCTCCTATTTCAAACAATAAATGTGGCCTCTTCAAACATCTTCTTTATTTTTTTACTAGGATGATATTTTACCACGCTGGCAGCTTGTTTTCCCAGAGAGAGTCAGAGCTCCTTTCTCATCTTTCCATTACAGCAAGAACTCTCCTGGCTTTTATTTAAGGTGCTCTCCAGTATCTGTGAGAAGCATAGCAGCCGAGAGTATCAGTCCTGGTTTTTCTCCTCTGACAGCCAAGCAGCCTGACATTTGTGGGCAGCTTTTGGAAAAATGATGTTTGTTTCCATGCTAGTAATAACCTTCTCAGTCAATTAGACAGCAGATTATTAAGAGCATTTTTTATATTGCTCCTTCAGATGCTGGGTTTCCAGGGCCAAACAAAAAGCATTTAGATTTCACTTTCCTGAAGTTGCTCCTCACCTTGGCGTTGTGTCCACTCACCCTGTATGTCCCTATGGAAACCCTATGGGGCTGATGCCTCATTTCTCCCCTGCAATAGGGGCAGTGGGTTGTGTACACAGAAGGCAGCTGGGTTTTCTTCAGCTGACACTCACTTTCACCGTATGTTGGTACCCCTGTCCCCCATGTATGGCTGCTCCTGCCTCTCCCCATAGGGGAGCTTCAAGAGGAGCATTTTAAAGCCCAGGGAATCTGGCTCTCCATTTCTGCACAGGGTTTCCCTATGAGGATGCCAAGACAGGCTAATGCCAGGTATGCCCTCCCCTGTGCTGGGTTTCCTTGGCTTCATGGGCGTGGGGAGAACCAAAGAGTGCCCTATGCGGGAGAGCACAAGCCCTGACGGTGAGGTTGATCTTCCTCCTGTCACTCCTCACCCTCACGGCGCTACAGTGGGACCTGGGGATGGGGGACTGCTGCCCCCAGGGGAGTTGCAACTGGCCTTGTGAGGACAGGAGGGAGGCAGGGCCAGTGCATGTAACTTCACAGCTCTTTTGAAGGTGCTTCTTCAAGCCTGGTGAAACTGAGTCATGCACAAAGATCCCGCAAAGTCCTTGAGTACCTGCAACGGTAAGTGATGCTGACTGCAAGGGGTTAATTAACACAAGCATGAACTGAAGCCTTTCAGAAACTTTGGACTGCTCCATGGACAAGTACTCTCTTCTTAAATCTCAGCATCAAACTTTATTTTGTGGAATTTGGACAAATAACAGTTTTGCTAAACGTAGAAGTAGGGAAGAAGAAGACAAGCTCTCCCTGTGCCTCTGTAGGAATTCAGGTACTGAGGTACTTTGATTTAGAAGGAGTAGTGATGTGTAAGCACCGTTGTTGCATTCATATCTCATCAGCAATACTCAGCTCTGAGTATACTTGGATTAAAACCCAATAATAAACAGACCTGATTGCAGTAAAGATGCTAATTTGAGCGGTAGAGTTACCTCACTTTTGACAGAAAGCACTTGATTTGCGATTTTCCAGAAAGCAACCTCCTATTTTAATTTGGTTGTGATTTCTCCACTCTTAAAGGGGCACAACCTCATCCAATGTGAGATGGTATATCTTTATTGACTTCCAGTAGCTGAAAAGCAGGCATGAAATATTCATGTTTGCTTTGTTCACACTTGGATTTTTCCCTTTAGACTGGAAGTAGTCCATTAGTTCCCAGCACCCACCAGCTGCCACGAGGACAGTCAGCAGCAGTTCCTCAAAACATCTCCTCTGTGCTCCCTGGGAAGCAGCAGGTTATACGGCAGCGGAGGAGAGCTTGAGGGGGAGGCTGCGGGGGAGCACAGCCACTGATCGAGGCTCATTAGGTTTGTTCAAAGTCTCCATCCATACAGGGGGCTTATCGAGCTTTACATGACTCCCGGCTTAAAATAATTGCAGTAATCCCTTAGACTGACAACACTGAATTGTTGTATTTCCTCCAACAATAACATTTAGTTCCAATGTAATACTCAGCTGCTGGTGGTGGGAAATCAAATGGTACTTTTTGTTGTTGTGCTACAGCTATTCTGTAGGAGTAGGAAGAAAGGAATGTCACCCGAATCTGCCGGTGCTGGGTGCAAGCTGTAATCGCCCCAGTGTGCGTGTGGGTGTTTGCTCCGCACGGTGCGGGGGCACGACCTTATCCCAGTGCAAACACAAAGCAACTCCGCTGGACTCCCAGGAAAGTTAGTGGGAGGAGAGGCAGCTCCTTCCTATTGTGCAGGGGTTAACCTCTTGTTTAATTTCTGAGGAGGACATGCTCAAAACGCCAACCGTCATTTGTTTGGTTTTCAGTTAGGATTTACCATACAATTCAATCAGGAAAGCTACTTCTTAAAAGAATCAGTTCAATACCATTTAAAATGATATGGGGAATAAGAGCAAATCTACACTAATCTGTTGGCATTTGATCTTTTCTCTCAGTAACCTCAGAAATATAGGAAAAAGCAGATGGTAACAACCTACCATGAAGCCCGTATCTGGTCTGTGCTGAGCGGATGCACCACGTACTCAGGAGCTCCCTGGAGAGAGAGAGAGCCCAAGCAGATCTGATGCCTTAAAATGGGCTCCCACTTTTTTCTGACCTGAAGTCAGGTAGATGGCTACGCTGTCTTGTGGTCCTCTAAGCACATTTCCCAAACGTGGCTCTTCGCAGTGTGGGTATTTTGAACTGCAGATAAACGAGCAGCGTGGCAGGAAACCTGGGCATCTTGGGAGTCAGCTTAAGTCAGCTCCTGAACACAGTCTTTGCATCTTGAGGCTGACGTACTCTCAAAGAATGCAAATCTCCTTGCTTTGCTCATAGTATAACGCATATAATGCGATAACAGTGCAGACCACCCAGACTATTTGAGGATTCAGGGCATTACGCTGATTCTATAGTATAAGCATCCATAATATAGTTCCTAGAGCAAAGGCTACCCTCTTTGGAAAAGGGGGATACTTGGAAAAGCTTTGGGCTTAAAATGAGGAAAATCATGGTATGGAGCACTGAGAATCTTGCCAGGCTGGACACAGGCCAAAGAAGATTTGTGGTTATTTCAGTGTATGCCAGAAAATGACCCAGTGACTGGCACCAAGAGCATCAGGGAAGTACAAGCTAAGCATAAAGACTGATTTTGTGGATGTTTCAGTGAGCCATTAGCTCAGTCCATCAAACCATCTGCCTTTTTGCTAACACTAAGTATAAGTCTAATCTTCCAGGCTGGACAACTGTCAGGTGTAATTGTCTGCAGATGAGAGACAACTCTGAAGCATGAAGTGGAGGAGAAGTAAATAGCATAAGGAGACTTGATCAGATTTGTTCATTTTCCATATTCAGGAGTCCAGCTATCTAGTTAACCACCAGAATACAACTGGTCTCACGTACATAATGAAAAAGTCCCCATTGATGGCAAAGGGAGCTGAGATGATAGAGGCCAGGTGGCTGACTGTCCTGATGAGCCCCACGTAGGCATGGAGCTTGTCTGCTAAAATCCGCTCTCTTCTGTCCAGCAATCCCAATCTTTCCCCATAATATGTTACATTTTACTAAAAAATTGCTATCAGTACCTTCCTCCTAACTTGACATATGTGTTTTAAAATGCTGAATTATGGCTTTTGATGCTTTATTCAGCTTATTTCTTACAGGTGCTACGGGAAATAGCTCTGCTGCAAGAATTCATACTTTAATTTGTAGCATTTTGAGGGTGCCCTGCCCTAAATTTGAAACACTATAAAATGTCTCTTGGCAGCCCATGCACTCCCAGCACCTTCATAAGGATTAGTGAATCACTGCACTAACGGGGTTAGAATCTCAGCTATAATAAGCCATCGGTGTTACTGGGTCAGTCAGATAATAGTAAGATGAGGTCCTGCTCCATTTTTATTATTCATTATGCTGCATATTGAGTCCCCTGCATTTACTAACATAACAGAGATGCTCCGCAGAAACTCATCAAGGCAAGTCACTGAAGGATGCCCTGGTCTAATAAGCCCCCATCCATATGAAGAAAGGTAGAGGACGGCAGCGATGCATCCTCCCATACTGTCCTCCCTGAGGCTGCTGAAGCTCTGCGGCTGTCAGGGTCATCTCCTCTGTCACCAGACCCCGAAAATATTGCTTCCAAATCCAGACAGGCACAGAGAGCAAGATTCGCTGCTGAGAACATGGTTCCTACTGGGCAAACCTTGTTCCAGCCCATCAGACTTCTGAGTGTATTAGTTTTAGCTTTGCTGATAAAAAGTCAATGAAAGGATTATTCCATAAAAATCCAGGGGTTTTACTGGATGTCTGTGGCTGTGAAAATTCTTGTTTCATAACCCATGCACGTCTTTGATAAGGGTATTTGGCAATCGGCTTGCCTGTTGAGACAGACAGGGTAAAGCCCATCCAGGTTGTGCTGCGTCAATACCGTGTTTTTGCAATAACATTAACCAGAAAGGAGAAAAGATCATTGTCTTTATTCATCATTTGCAATTTTTCTAATCCCTTGGTATGAATAGTATAACGTCACCGGAGGAGGATTACTGTTACAAGATAAATGCCAAAGCTTGAAAGTACATTCTTGAGCTCTAGATTAATTGGGGAGAGGGATACAGGGTTTGTATAATCTGATAAATGCTTTGTCTTTTTCTTATCATTTAGCCAGCTATTTTTTTCCAGCAGTATCCTACGATCTGGCTTGAGTGTTTTCTATGTCTATTTGATTCAAAGCTCCCTGTTCTAAACCGATTTTGCTTAGTCTTAGTTAGAACTGTTTGTTGTCTAATTAAGACATACGGTTTCTAATTTCGCCCTGTTGGGAGAAAATGCCCGCTGTACATTTTTACTCTCAGATGGTCACCAAGATGAGCTGCCTCCATGTTGCTTTGGTTTACAGATTAAATTATAATTAGCAGAAAGGGTATAAATGAATACATTCATCCTGTTTTTTTCAACTGTGAGAGATACAAATGAAAGAAATACCAAGCAAAAAGAGGAGGAGAATTTGTTTAGTGTGTTGTAATCCTGCACAATTGGAAGCAAATTTGAAAAGCCTGGATAAAGGGAAAAATACTGAGCAGAGCATAGCTTGGGCACAGGACAGCCTTTCTGCATGCTGCAAACAAGTGGCTTCGGAGCCTGCCCCCAGCTGGAGTGAGTGTGCTTGTGTGATGCCTAAATGCATCAAATGGAATAAAATCACAAGTTGGTAAACCTCAGTCATTTGTTCTTACACAGAGTATAAAACGGTAACTGTTTCCTCCTTAATAATAGAGCAATGACAAATATCCTTTTGTGTTACGTCCCTGTTATGGTTTGAAGAACCCACAACAATTTATTATTGTTTAGACAATTATTTTATCCCCGGTGACCCCTCCCCACCCAGGAAGGGGAATCAGGAAAAAACAAGGAGACATGAGGGCTGAAATGTAAATCCATTTAACAGAATAATACTAAATAATTAACATTAATAATAATAAAGAACCAATATTGATCGCAATACCAATATAAAATACACAAGGATTACACTCAGCAGGGGACAGCAAATGTCAGACACTGCAGGCGCTGCAGCTTTGGGAGACAGGGAAGAGCTCAGGGGTCCGGCACCGGGGCCAGAAGTTCTCGGGATCACAGCCGTCAAGGGAGGGAAAAACTCCTCAGCAAACTTTCTAATTTATATTGAATGTGACGTTCATGGTGTGGAATAATCCTGTTGGCCAGACTGGGTCAAGTGCCCAGGTCTCGCTCCTCCTCATCTGTGCGTCTGGTGAGAATGAAAACACTGAGACCTTGAAACCCGATTACCATAGCTGGCTATAAAGTAAATATTTTCACAGATTTAGATGCTAAGGCCTTCTAAAAATGCAGTTTTCCCTAGCATTAGAAGAGTCCCTACTCAAAAGTAAAATTACTGAAAGGGAAATTAATCCTGTGTTGCTCAAACCAGGACAGTCCCCCATGACAGGGAGATCTGCCACTTCCCTGCAGCCTTTAGTGGTATTATTACTGTTGTTGTTGTTTTACTATTATTGTTGTTGTTATTATTATTATTAGCTTTAACAGCAGCTTGAGGTTACTGCCTCTCCCGTGTGTCAGCTCCGAGGGCCTTGGAGGAGCAAATCAGCATATCCAGTAAAACGTGGGGCTAATTACACCCCCCTGAGGAGGGACACACTGACCCACGGCATGGAGCAGTGCTGAGCCTCCCCACTTCCCACCAGTGGGCAGACCCCAGCAAAAGCAGCCCCCAGGGAGGCAGGTGAGCGATGCCATGAGATGCCCCAGAGCATGGGTGGTCGCCAAGCAGGCTGCTGATGTGTTGTACCAAATGACACAGATCCTGCTTGGGAAGCATTCCCTGAAACCTGGAGTAAAACACCTGAGGGATGTGCCCAGCCTGGCTGGTGACACCTCCCCACCCAGGCTGTGATAGGCATGGGAGCAGAGGGGCAGGATGGTGGTACGGCTCTTCACAGAGCGAGCTCAACAGGCTGCAGTTTAGAATCACATGCTGCAATTTGAAAGATAAAAAACAATTGTAGGGATTTGCTGCCCTCTGGCAGGATTTTCTTACGGCTCTGATTCTCTGTGAACTGTGAGAGCAGTACCCAGCGATGATGCTCCAGCACAGCGAGGTTTCTGTGTTTCGCAGTTGGTTGTAGGCAAAGCAGAGTGACCTGCTGGGCACCACCGGCCTCCTTGCAGCCCTCCTGGAAAGCCCATGCTGATCCCACACAAGGGCTGGTGTAAGCTGTTGGGCCAGCAGGAGCCCCCCCTTCCTTCTCTCCAGTCCTCTGGGGGAGATGGGTCAGCAAGCCTGACTTTCTAAAGCTAGTCGTTTGGTTGGTTGTCTCCTTGCAAGAGGAAGCCCACCATCTTCCACCTTTGGCTGTACATCTTTCTAGCAAGAAACTTCAGTTTGGCCTCCAATCCTGACAAGCCCTGAGTGGCTTTGCTGAGTTTGATTTGTTGGTATGGTATGCTTTTTCTCAGAGGTACTCAGCAAAATGAGCCGATTTCCATTAACACCATTTTCCAAAAGGCCTATTAATGCTGATATGGCACCTGTGGATATGTGGGTAGTGGTTTGGAAAACCCGGGCCTTCCCTTCACTAAACACAAGGTATTGTGAGTCTTATGGGGTGAGATTTCTCTGATGAAACATTCAGTTCTGCAGTGCCTACACTGTACTGCATTGGTTCTACAGACTGTCTGTCTGATCAGCAGAAGGAACTGGCACATCTTGAACATCCCAGAGCACTGTCTCACACTGTCAGATGACTGTATTCTAAAAGCACCCATGGCTTATTAAAAGTACCTAGGCTGGCTACCTTGGATGTTGATATTTTTGCTGCAGGTACCTGAAATCAGGTCATGCCAGTCGTATCCTAAAATAACAAAGAAATTGGGGAATGAGGAGGTCCAGAAAATTACCCCACGTACACAGCTATGACTGATTGGTTTTCTGCTTTGAGATAAAAGAAGGATAACATAGATGAGCTATACCCATTAGTATATGCAACAGTCTGGCTGCCCATATGAAACCCATGGTCCTCACCTCCAGCAGGTCACAATCCCAGGAGAGATAAACAGGTAGGCAAGGACTGAGGAAGAAGAACAAGCTCTATGGGATTTCCCTAGGGTTTTGAACGCAGTGGGGAGCCTGGAGTTGGAGGGTGGATAAGACTCTCCCTCTCTCTTATACATAATATAAGTATCTAGTTTTTTGTGGTTTATCTGAGGTTTTTTCCACTTAATACACACAGAATCAGCAGAGACCTTGTGACTAACAATTCTGCTAGTAGCACTGACGACAGGCCTTAGCATCAAAGCCCACATTGTACAATGCAGTACTGTGCAGAGCTAGCATGGCTGGTCTGGAAGGCACTAGCTCCATGTGATAGTACAGCCAGGGTAATAAATAGCACAAAGCAAACATTCATGTATCTGCTTTATAGCTACCAGGGGTTTGAACTTATATCCCTTTATGGTACTGCACAATGACAGTGAAATATGTGTGCTTATTTAGAACTACTTGGAATATCTCTGGTTGGCACTGTACAAGACAGATCAGGGATGTTCATTAAGCTGTGAAGATGGTGATAAAAGCCAAGGTTTGATTTTATAGTTACCTCTGTTATTATTGAGAGAGCTTGAAGAATAAAGAAACCATTTCTTCATCAACCTTTCCAACTGCAACAGCCCCAGCCACTAAGACATCCTGAGGCCCACTGAAGTGATGGCAACATCTTCGGTGATTTTAGTAAGACCTGGATTGATGAGACAAACAACTGTGGGTGCACTGACTTCCACAGACCTATGCTGATTTATTTCAGCTGGGAATCTGCCCCTTTATTTGAGTTAGATTGTGCCTTCTTTGTTTCTTCAGTGTTAGCCACAGTAGAAGTGGCTGATATCAATTGATATAGTCATATATGGAAAAAGTACTAATACCTGTTCTGTTATACCCTACAGACAAACTGGGAGATCTGTCTCACGTTATTTCTTAAGTCATGAAAATACTGCCTGAAAACGGGATACCGTTATGCATCATTCACCTTCCAGTCTCTGGCATGGCTCTGCATAGCACTCATCTGGATTTCCCTTGCTATGAAAACAGCCTGACCACTGGTTTGGGAGAGGAAGACTTTCACAGTCACCTGGCAGACCTCTGCTCCCTGAGGTATGATGTTGTACTGAACCTGAAAACGTTCCCTATAACTGGAAGCCCATTAGCTAAAGCAAGAGGGCAGAACATGACCATATTTTACTTCAATAGGCTCCAATATTATCCTTGGTACACATCACAGGAGGTCCCTGTTAATGATGGCCCACATAATTCCAAACTTCAGTTTGCAAACTCGTCTGGAAAAAGCGGGCTGGGACATTAACTATCACATCCCAGCTGAGGACTTAATGGATTAGCTGTTGTAGACTGGGAGTGCTGAAGACCTCAGTGGGCCGGCAACTGGGATACAGAAGATCATCCAGGAAACTCATAACTGAAATGGAAGGGAATATTTCAGCAAATTGAAATGTTGAACATTTAGCCAGACTTTCCTTTGAAGACAGTGCAAAAGCTTTTATGAAGGAAACAACTGCATTAGGAATGAAAAGTAGACCAAAGGTCTGTAGGGATGCTATTTATACCATAACTGTCACAATTAGTTTCTGTGATCAGAACTACACTGACTCCTGTCCAAAAAGTGAAGTTTTGAGGAACAATGAACTTTCCTGGCTCTGGGATGCAGCCTTGTATCCTTCCAATGGCATTAAGAAATGCCTTGGAAATAGTCAAAACATTTTGAATTTTTCTCAGTTTAGGGTGAACGAGTCCATAAGGATTACCTCCATGACATCCCAGGATTATGCTTTGCCAGTATTTGTGTACCCTTGACTAGGTTATAGAGATGAACCTTTATTATTTCTCTCTGTGGTAAGCTTTTCCTGGAACAATGTGGGCTGCATTTATGCTTTAACCATTCTTGCAGATGGTGCATCCGAATGGAAATCCTCCTACTTGTGCCAGCTCTGCTGGTTCATGTTAATTGTCCACATGCCTTAAAGAGCACAATGTTCTGAAGAAAAAATGCAGCCCCAAGTACCTATTTATTTGGGGTTTTTTTTGCTTTGAATCATCACTATGCTATACTCAAACATGCATTGGAATGAATTAAAAGGAATTCAGCATTTTGATGTAGTATGTAGGAAGTGGTTAATACATTAATCCTCCTCAATGTACTTTCTTCTGCTCAGGTGTGCAATCATTAACTAATCCCCAGACAGCTGCCCCTTTCATAGTAGGGAAGCTGAGGCAGAGATATTAGCAACTTGGTCAGTGTTAAATCAGAATGGGAAATTGAAATCAGCAGTCTTTCTATTCTACATGCCTGCATCTCAAAAACATTTACTTTAATCCCATACCTACCTCAGAGCAGGCAAACGGTGCAGCAGAAACAAGGATTGCTCACAGCAGCTGAACATACACACAGTATTTTCAAGATAAGTGCCTTACCCTAGTCCTTCTTTATGTGATTCTGGACATCCTCCAGAAATTGGATGAAGACTGTAGGTTTCCTGCAGAAAGGCCACATAAACTATCTGTCACAGCTCTGCCTTCACTCTCCCCTGCAGACAGTGACTGCATGACCAGCAGGTCCCAATTTCTGTGTTTCAGAGTTTAGCAAGTGATCTCTATTCACTTTTTAAAGGCTATGTTCAGTCTTTCAGCCCAGGTATAGAGTCTGAAGACGGCACCTTGTCTAGGAAGAAGTATTAGCTCCCTCTCCTTTTAGGTCCCACTACTCACCTAGCACTGCCATGGCCCACCACACTTCCCAGTAAAGGGCTGCGCTTCTCTCCATCTTGAAGGCAAATGCCTATTTTTAGGCATTAAAGGAGGTGCAGACCTCTGCTTTGGTAGTTTTATCCAGCTTGCCCTTCCTTAGCTTTGCAAGAAGAGGACAGACGGACATCAATAACTGCTGCAGGCCAGTGCGCATCCCCTGTGCCCTTTTATGCCCAGTTTCCCCTTCTTTTCCCCTTCAGCCAACTGATTCCTGTGAAGATTTTCTACTTTGATTCTTGATGCACTGTGGCCCTCAATCTCCCTTAAACTGATGAAGTTGTCTAGGGAGTCACTAGCACATCAGTGGTCTTTCATCTTCAGTGTTTGTGGCATAGTTAGTCACTTGTTGCTGGTCCTTAATCAGTGTTCAAGTTAAGGATAAACAACCGAGCACCAAATACCCTCTCCTTACAGCCTGTGATATGAGGAAAAGGTACAGCAAAAGACATGTCTCTGAAACAAACTTAGAAAGAGCATGAAAATGGTAACTGAAGATTTGCCAAGTGTTGCATTATGCCTTTCATTTAAGGTTGCACAATGCCCACATTCTCCCTCCTATAGTGCGTGCCTATTTACAGTCACTTTTTGGAAGGTTTTTATAAGAGTGAGCTCCTAGGGAAAGCAGCAAGAACAATGCATGCCTTTGGAATCAGAGCTTTCAAATTGGAGAGGGACTGGAAAACAGCTGATTGACATAGCAGAATGGCTCCCTCCTTCCTCTTATCAGCAAAAACAAAACAGAGGGAATGCTTTGGGGAATTCTCATGTTAAAAATCCCACCTTAATGAAAAGGTTTTTGTTGCTTCTAGTAATTGATGCCATATCAAATAATTATAATTAAATTTTGAATGAAAGTAAATTAAAATGCATTTTTTCCCAGTGTTTGTTCACTTACTTATTACCAACATCTCAGGCGGTACGTAAGTTTGCAACTTTTGTTTAATAATCTTTGTACTCTAGACAGCAAATCTTTAGCCACAATAAAATATAGTTCACAGGGACAAGAATGAAAAGAAAATGTAGTCTGAGGGATAGCCACATAATGAACCATCGGATTACTTTAGAAAAGCTGTGAAATGCTGAATTAGCCTGACATTGATGTCTTTACTCTTTTCACTGTAGCAAGATCTTATTAACGCTATCTGAGGGAGTGCCCTGGGAGCTGCAGGTATTATTATTTGGTGAGATATGAATTTAACTTCTTCAGAGGTAAGCCTGTGCCTGATTTAAATGCAAACGCGTAAGTTCCTCATTTTATCCTATTAATAGACACTGTCTGGCTGCAGCAGCTGTGAGTACTCGGTACCAGCAGAGCTGACTGCTTAACCAGCCTTTGTTGTCCCCCTAGTCAGAGTGACCATGGAACATGGTAAATTCTCCCAGGCTCAACAGGGTCTTGTGAGGCTTACAGGTGACCAGTGGTAGGGAAGGAAGCCAATGACTAACACCAGGCATTTTGTAAGACAGTTCCTCAATAGTTATCATCCTGGTCAGGTTCCTTTCCAGCTGGATAAAACACTAGGAAGTCACCTAGCGCCTGATTAGCACATCAGTCAGACCAGATTAGGTGTACCAGTGGTGCCCAGCAATTTGTCAGGTTATAGGAACTTTATTTGTGCCTGTCTGTGGGCAAGTAAAATGAAGCATGCTGATGAGATCAGATGGAGAGGCTTTGTATTACTTGGTATCAGTCCTAGCCACATTAAAATCAAAGATTGATTTCTGAGGCTCTGTCATGTCCTGGAGTTTTCAGACAGCCACGCATCAAACTTTGTCATGAGAAGAGACTTTGTCCTTAAAGCTGTGTGAAATGGGTGTTGTGAGCTGCATTTCTCCTGGCAGATAGTACAGAAAACGCAGTCAGCATGAGAATGAATGGCTGAAAATAAGTGTTCAGTTGTCCTCAGAAAATTACTTCAGCCAAGTTTTGTAAATATTTGGCTGTGGTTTCTGTCAGAGTCAATGTGAATAGGAGGGTGAACTTCCTTCCAACTCAGCCAAGTGACAAAGGCAAACCACTGCAGCATGTCCGTCACCTCCAGATCCCCCCACTCTTGCCGCACAGCCATGTTATTGTCGCCTGTGTTTCTTGCATACATCATGGCTTCTTCATAGATGAACAGACAGTGGTGTTTTGTGAGGAGTGCAAGCTGTTAAAGCCCTTTGAACTTCAATTGGCTTCTATTTTCTATATAAAACTTCCTAATAATCCTTTAAATTCATGAAATTTAAGTGATCTTGAATGAATTCATTAAGGCGGGCTCCTTACATATTGCATACTTTTCAGAATGTAAAAATCAAAAATAGAGTGGTTAGTTTCACAACAGCTAAAATTTCATTTCTATGATTTACGGAGTGATGGCGCAGAAGTGCAAAACTGTATTGATTCTGAATTAGGGCCCTACGTTATCAATGTCACAGCAGCAGCTGAGGTGTGCAGCGGGCATCTTTGTCAGGACAATGAATAACGTGTGTGAAGAACCTGGAGGGTCTTGACATACCTACATTTGAATCCTAAGAGCTTTCAGATAGATGCCTTGGAGGACCAAAGGTTTATTGTGAGAGGAGAAACACCAAATGAAGATCTGGAAATAATGGCAGAGACATTTTTAGCACTGGTTAGCCAGGGTTATGAAGGAAATGACTGTGGGGAAGACATAATCCAGACATAATTCATACCCTGCAGCTGTGCCCTGAGGTTTAATAAGACACAGAGAGAGTGGGGCACCTTGAAAGTCTACCCATATCTACCTCTTACTTGATGGCATTTGGGGTGGAGCATCCTCCCAGAAAAATGAAAGATGAGGGGAGGTTTCTAGTTTCTTTTCCATTTGAGTGAATTCAAACCCATGTTTTCCTCTTTCGTGTCCTGCATGATGAAGGTGTTCATACTTTGAGCCCTCCACAAGACAGAAAAGAGTGAGAGAGTCAGGAGATCAGGAAGAAAAAGGACAACCCACATTCTGTTGATTAGTGTATTTACTGAGAAAGGAAAGTACATATTCTAATCCAACAACAAAGGGTCTTCCTGTGTTTTTTTTTAATGCCATGACTATTTAAAATATAATTAATTAGTCCTGCTGGGAGTAGGAGTTCCATCTCAGCCAGGTCTACTTCCATACTGAATCTATGCCAATACTCCAATGACTTTTAAATTTAAAGCTAATGAAAGCACTCCATGGCTATTATAGAGGTGCAGTCAACAAGGATCAGGCAAGTTTATCATCTTTGACAAGAAACTTATTTATGCGCCAACTGCCATTGTAAGATCTGTCCTCTGGAAGGGGTGGAAATGCTCCCAGGGCTCTCCCTCCTGTCAGCAGGGAGAAGAATGTCTTCTAGAGGTGACCATGAGCAGAAAGCATACTTGGCATGTCTCCAGAGCACCCTGTGAACCTCCAGCTTCTCAGCTTCCCAGCTTCCCAGAGGTTAAGTGTTCTTGGAAGAGAATTTACTTGAGCGAAACAATTACAAACCATTTATTAACAATATACAATAAAAGATGCATATGCACACATATAATATAAAGTGAAATAATTGTGTCTTTATATTAGAATCTCTGTAACTGGAAAAAGAATAGACAAATAGCCATAAAACAAATAAGTGATCTATGAGACCTATGCCCAGTTACCCGCTTTTTTCTGTTTGACCCAGGCAAAGGTTTGAAACATACCATCCAGCTCCCACTGGCCTCCATTACTCCTTTTGTCTCAGACCCTTAAGGACCCCATCAGGCTTAGACATTTGTGATTTTGCACCTCTTAGAAGCTTTTCATTCTTCAAACATATGCTATTATCCTCATATCTAACCTGAGTGAGTTATTGCCACCATAACTATGTTAAACAAATGATTGTAAGGTGAACAAACACTATGTTAATAGAGCTCTTAGAGAAGCTCTATTAATAGAGAAAAACTGTCATTAATTTTTTTGACAGAATTCCATTGTAGAAAGAAATATTTTAAATTCCATTTAAGTTAGGGGAGACTGTGACTAAACCACAGCCAATCAATAAGAAATAAATTGAGTTTAGAATGATCCTTTTTTTAAAAAAATAAGTATAAATTAAATTCAGGCTATTTCTTTCAAAAATAACTGAAGGAGATCCACTAAAAATTTCTAAAGCATATTTTTATAGTGAAGAAAATTAGAGTTATTTTGGTTGAATATGTTTTTTTTTATGGAATGACTTTCTCAGAAAAATGCAGTTTGTTAAAATCCAAGTGCTGATTGTGGTGGATTTTTCAAGGGAAAGGTGTAAAAATGATTCATTTGACATTCTGCTTGTGCTGTAGGACTAAAGTACACACTAATAGGAAACGAAATGTCTCTGAATGTGTTCTGGGCAGCCTGTTACTAGATGTAAGTTTTGACTCTTTTTGCTGTCTTCATTAAGGTCACACCTTACTGCTCATAGTAACTAAACAATGGCAAAGAGAAACAGTGTCTTATAAAATCAAAGTTCAAACTTGTCTGTGAATGTGTTGAATTAGCAATTGTCTGTAATACATTAATGGATCTTCTACAAATGTTATGATATTCCTTTGTGTCCAAACATGCGTCCAGGTACACAGGCCCAGATTTCTTCCACCCAATGCATCCACTGAAGTGGGACAACTAAACTAGAAGCTAACCCTTTGGAGGGAGGGAGGGCAGCTCCTGAGGACCACTTTAGGTGTGGTGGGGTTTAGCTGGTTTTGAGGTAAATAGCCCTTGGGCAGATGTTGTTGGAGGTGGCAGCTTTGGTCAGAGGGCCCTATATCCCACCTCAGTATCAACCCAGGCATATAAGCCCTGGTTTGGATCTGGGCCACATTTCCTCTTTAGGCAAAGCCTATTTATCAAAGCACAAACCAGCTTTCTCATATCGCTCCTTCCATTGAGAGGCAGAGGGTTGTGGGGTTTTTTTGCAGCGACTCAAGTAATTTTCTTCAAGTGCTCTCCTGCTATTCTGGATTCAGAGAAAGACCTCAAAATCCAGGTTACTCTGAGAATTGTAATCCTTAACTATTACAGCCCAAGTAGGCAAACAACAAAGCACAGGGCAGTACAATGGTACTGAGCTTTCAGATATTTCAGAAGTATCTCTCTCTCTCTCAACAGTACTGGCAGGCCGGATGACTTGCTGACATTCAAATATCCAAGATCTGCGGTGTGACAGTGATGACCTGCAGGAGGAGATACTTTCCAAACCACAGCAGTGTACCCCCCCCCCTCAACCCCCAGCAGGGTACCCCACATGCAGAGTCTGTTCTCATGGGGAAAGCTGAACCAAGTGCTCCTTCTGACTCCTCTGCTGGCATCCCTCTCCTTTGGAGGCTGGACACTTAAACTATGTGAGATCTGGTATTTATTCATATCAGCTGCACCTCTAAGATAAAACCATCTCTCTTCTGTTCTCCTGTGAGGAGATTTTCTTATTTCCAGTTCCAAAACTGTTTGGATTTCTGTTTTCTTCTCTTTACATTTCCTACTGCTTACATTTCATGACCCTCGATTGATGTGCTGGCACTGGCAAATTTCTTTCCCAGGATTTAACTGTCATAGAGCATCTGGTCAAATCACTTAAACTTCAGACTGTGGCCTCCTCTCAGTGTCCATAGCCTTAAGATTTAGGCATGCCAAAACCGAGCATTATGGTGAGTAAGATATTTTATGGATTTCAGTATGAGTTAGACACTTAAATAGGCCTGAAAATCTGCACCTCGGCTCCCAGTAGCTGCATGGCTAAAACTGTCACACGTGGTATTGTGAGAAACTGGATGTGAGAACCTGACAGAGAACAGGATGTCTCAAAGCTCGCTTGCTGCAAGACATCTACCACCTGTGTACATGGTATAACGTCAAACGAGGTTCTCAAAACAACTATATCTTTTTTGCCCCGAGAAACTCATCTGCCATGCAGGCCCCAGCACTGCCCAGGGGGCAGAGGCAAGGGGGGGTCATGCAGCAATGTGTCGGACAATAATTGGATGAGCACAGGTAACTGTCACATTAATTTGTCAAACCGTGAGTCAACAGGGACTATAAATTACCATTGCCTCCTGCTGCAAATGGGACCCTCACCACCGTAAACCCTGGCTATCATCGCAACTTGAGAGACCTGAGACTCACAGAGCAATGGAACGCTGTTGACTCCAGGGGACCTTGAAGTCGTCACATGGTGCGGACCAAAGCAGACCTGCTGGTGATGACCTTTCTTGCTTTGCTCTGAACTACTGCCTTTTCTATATCGCCATTTAGCATTATTTTAAGGTAACAGTAGTAAACCTACAGCAAACAGCATCTGACCTCATTTGTGTCTTAATCGCACCCTCGGAATCATTACAGAATCACAGAATCACAGAATGATATGGGGTTAGAAGGAACCTCTGGAGATCATCTAGTCCAACCCTCCTGCCAAAGCAGGTCCACCTACAGCAGGTTGCACAGGAACATGTCCAGGCGGGTTTTGAATATCTCCAGAGAAGGAGACTCCACCACCTCTCTGGGCAAACATTACAAACCCCTCCTGCACCAATTGGACTAGGACCTTGCATCTACTTGGTGCAGTGAGCAGGGTGGGTTCTGTGGTGAGCAAGTGCTGTTATTATTATTTGTTTTGTGTGTATTGGAATAGTAGAATGTAATGCAGCATGTCATAATAAAACTGGCAGTGGAAAAAATATTCTAGATGTAGGCTTTTTCCCTGAAGAGGATTAAAGTTCAATTTATGTTATTATACCTACTAAATGGTAGTGATAAAATGAACTAATCTCTGTACATCCATGAGAATGGATGTTTTTAAGTACAATAAACATACTTTCTCTTATTGTAGTACAAATTGTGATTCTTCCTTTCATGTTCTGTGAGTCTAAATATTTCTTAGTAATATCATGTGAAAATAATAATATATGCAACTAAAACTCAGAGAAGAGATGATAAGCACAGAAATATTTTAGCCAGTACTTTTGATCATCTGACTCAAATTCATATGAAGTCAGTGGCAACATTCCCTTCATTTCAACAGGCGTTGCCTTGCATCGAGCTGGGGTTCCTCCCAGGGAATTATACCACAAGGGTCTTGAGACCTTAATAGGTGCCTCTTCTGTGCTAGAACATTCCTAAAATAGATCAGAAAAAGCAAGTTTTGAAGCAGTTCGTGTAGGCACCTAAACACAAAAGATATCAAAAAGCATTTAAAAAAGCTTATTATCTAGATTGGTAAAGGTTTTGATAAGGTGCTAAGCATTTAGATAACCAAGAAATATTCTATGTAATTTGGTATTTAACAGTATTTATTAGTATAAGGAACAAGAATAACCTTCAATGTTCTTTCAGCTAGTCAAAAGATTAGCAAACAGTTAGCTAAAAATGTGCAGGTATCTCACTAATAATTGAAATTGTGTGCAATTTTCAGTACATCTAGTCTTTTAGCAGAGGCAATCAAGGTTATTGAAATGGGATGCAGTTGTGAGTAAAAGCAGGATATAAGGAAAACTGCTCTAACAGTATTACCTGCTGATCACCCTCCTAGACTCTTCCATGAGTCATTTCGAAATGGGAAATCTGATACTAATTCTGAATTTTAGGTTATTTGGAACTTCATTTACAGTAATTCTCTGGTATTGGCATGTTGTACTGTATTTCCCTCTGGCTTTATGTTGACAAAGATACCTTCTCTTTTTGCTTCTACTTATTGCCATTTTGGCAACGGACAGGTGTTTGAAGCTGGCACCTGGTTGCAGTCATACCCTGAAGTGGCTGTAAAATTCATGGCCTTGTTCCTTCATCTAGATCCAATGAGGCAAACCCCATCTGCATGCGTAGCCGGTAAGGAGGTACAGATCCAAGTGACAGCAAGGTTAAGTTAGTGTTTCAAATTAAATCAGAAATTCTGATCTTGTGTAGGCAGCCCCTGTCCCAATCACCCTAACTTATTCAGTACTAAACTGTTTTCCTCCCATTAGCCTGGAGGCAGCCGAAGGCTAATGCTGCACCTTCTTGCCCATTTCTGCTGCTTGATCTTACAGACAGGAATTTTTCTTTATCACTCAACCAGTTCCAGATGTCTGGATGTTGATCTTAATCCCAGGCTGGGGCTTTGCTGCAAATCACTTTGACGGTCAAGTGCAAAATAGATTTGCCTTGGCATAATTCAGGTGCCTGACTCCCTGAGATGATGGCTAAACTCAGCAATAACGCTGTTAAATACAGCATTTTAAACACTGTACAGCTTGCATTGCACATTCCTTTTTAATTGTATTCTGTATTGAAATTGATGGGAATAGGGCTCCTAAGTACATTTAACATGTCAGATTAATAGGTGTTTGTTTCTATGATTCTCGTTTTCATGTAGAGGGGATTAAAGAGTAACTACCTATCTGAGCCCTAGTACTCTCAGTTATGACAGATTATTTTATGCTTATATTGAATAATGTAATCACCACTGCCATTGTATTAAGAATAGTGGAACAAATTACAGATCTCCTATATCTTTTTGCATCTGCTTCCACCTTGTGCTCCACTGGTGGAAGTCTGAGCTATGTTATTTTCTGGAAATCACAAAATTACATTTAAATCTAAATTTATCTTGAAGCCTAACCCACTGAATTAAGTACCTAAATTTTGTACTGGGCTCCCACATTATTGCAGGATTTTCTGAACCAGCCTGCCTTTAAAAACCAGAACCAAACCAAACAGGGATTCAGAGGTATTGTGGCTTTCCTCTGCTATGTGAATTTAGTCAATGGGGCTGCTTATTCAGATCGCTTTTTACAGACTGGTATACCCTACAAACTCCCTACAGAAAATGAAGTCTCAGCTACACATAGCTTCCTCAGTATTTAGAAGTGAGATATTAACTGCTGTTATAGACTTGTGTTCTTCTGATTCTTTGAGAATTTGTGTATGTGTTTTGCCTACAAACATATTTTGAGAGAGTGGGAAAGGATTAATACAGTATGAACGAGAACAGCTGATAATCACTTATTAACACACGTGGCAGGAGATTTGGATTCAAGTTCTTTCCTTGTTTTGACAGAGCTGTCACACAGCCAACCTACCCCAAAAAAGATGCTTCAGATCCTTATTCAAACAAGATTTGTAGTTCGGCCCATGCCTCCCTGTAAAGTAAAGGTAAGCCTTCTGAACAGAAAATCAACATTCTGCTGTTCCAGGGATAGTAAAACCGTATGTCTTAATGATGGCAATGAATACATTTTTTGCTAGGATTCTGGCTAAACAGTAATTCTTGAAAGTTGGAGCTTATTGGCTCTTCCTGAAATCTGTGTTTCTGTAAGGATTCTCTCTCAGCTGGCAAGCAAGATTATGTTGAAATCTGCCTGGGCTGGCTGCAGTTACACCTTAGACCTGACTGTGGAAAACATGGCTTTTTCTTTAACCCTCTACTGGATGTAGCTGGCAAAGGCTTGAGCGTTGGTTCTCTGAAGCTTTGTTTAGAGCTGGAGCAGCTCTGCAGTTTCCTGATGTGTGGGGAATTTGCTCTTCAGCAAAGAAAAGCCCAGTCTTTTTCCAAATCTTCAGGCACAGGTCATTGAAATGTTCACAGTATTGAAAGTGAAGGCTTTGCTAGCCACTGCTGTATCTATCAGAGCCACCTATGTTAAACAAATGGGACACTGGTTTGTTTCTCCTAGAGAGTGGGAGGAGGAATGGCAGCTGAACATTTAGGGAAAAGTCCTTAGTTTAAAAGCCTGGATTTCTGAAATAAAGAGTACTACACGCCTCTGCTACCAAGAAAATCACTCTTTATTAGAAAGCAACACAGACTTAACTAGCATTCAGTTAGGGCAACGTGAATACAAAAGATTTACTTGTAATTCCTGGGGACGAAGAAGTGGGTGTTTGTATAGGTGGTAAAATTCTTTTCTCCACTTTCTGAGTATACTGCTTTTATTTTAATAACACACATTTTCTTACACTTTTTTATATTCTGCATCATTGTATTTGAAATATAAAAAAGGATCTGATTCTATTAAAGTCAGAAAAGGCCTCGGTTATGTTTTAAATGAAGACAGGATAAAAGAAAATCTGTAATTTACAGCCTGATCTTGCCTTTATCTAAATGATTATTAGAGATTCTGGCTGGTAAAATGAAGTATCACCACTTTATGGTCTTATCTTACTTGTACAACAATGTGGAGCAGATGGAGAAAACTTAGTACAGTTGTACTTCTGTCCAGAAATTAGATGTGTACCCTGAAAATCAGCAGCCCCAAACCAGTTCTGTTTCGTCAGGCAACCGAAGGAAATAGGGAAAAATTACATGCAGAACTACCAGATTTACAAAAGTTTCCTAAAATATATAGATGTTAGAAACAGGCCTGACATTAGACTTCCTAGAAGTTACGAAACAAGTCCAGGCAATGTTTGTTGATCTCCCAAGACAAAGTCTTTGTCTGTTACCAGAGAAAAGGCAGATTCTGGAGCTTCCCTCGCCTTCCTTCGCCACCCTAATTCTCCCAAGGCCGTTCAGCTCCCAGGCCTTTAGTTTCGTTAGAACATTTGTCCAGGACAGCAATGTGTTGAATGTTTTGAGAAACAGAACTGAAAAGAGAAAGGAAACAAAAATGCAACAACTGTGCTGTGCACATAGGTGATATCCACACCTGCTGGGGAATCGGGCTGAGGCAGCCCACTCCCACCGAGAGCTAGCAAAATCCTTCCAGTCACTTTGACAGGAGCAGCAAACCTCCATCCAAGAGAAGTGCAAGACTCTGAAAAAAATTTTGATTCATTATAATAACTAAACCACATCTATAAAGCATGAAAAAGGCTCAAAATGTAATGTTTGGTTCCACATTTTGACTCTTATTGCTAAAACTTATGTTGACCAGGTCCGCGGGTTTTTTTTTGGTTGGTTTTTGGTTGTTTTTTTTAAACTTTCAGAATGTTTGCTCTAGCACTTGTATTGATTATATGTGGTCCATAAGGAGTACTTAATGTCAAAGAACATTACAGAAAATGTGCTATCTTTCTGAATTTTAGCCAGCTGTTTGATGTATAACATTGCAGTTTAAAGCTCCTGCTGAATTTTTAAACCATTTGGAAAATAAATCAGAGACTTCAGTGGGACTTCTCTGATTTACACCAGCTGGGAATTTGACCCTGAGTCTTTTAGAACAGGCTAATTGCCAATCAATAGGAAAAACTTTCAGTCAGTATGTGAAAAATAGCATTCGACTGCCAGTTCAGTCCCTGGCTTTTCCGGTGGAATTTTTGCAAAGAAAATTGTCTCAACATTTTTAGTGGCTGCGCAGGTACCAGTTACAGGTTCTGCTCAAAGCAGCTGCTATGGCCTCGCGTGCTTTTGGGGCAAGGTGAGGAAGAACATGAAAGGGGGAGAAATGGGAATAGCGCCACAAGAGGTTTGTGTGCTGGGATCATTCCTCTCAGCAGAGGGGTAGGGAAAGGCAAAGCATTGACTATTAACATGGAGCCAAAGCAAGGAGCCCGGATGCTTGTATCAAACTGACATCCCACACACATCATCCTGGGAGCTGCTATGAGTTGAAAGAGATCTTACTTAGCACAACAGTGTACCTAAAAGTAGCATCATCTCTCTGATGCTGACCACGTTCCTAAATAGGCACAGGAAGAAGGGTGGTGCAAGTGAAGGATGATCTCTGTAGGATGTTGAGGCGTCGATGCTCGAGTGTGTGGACCAAGAATATAACAAATAGCAAAAGTTAAATACCCAACCTGAACAAGGGCTCAGCACAAGCCTGGTCACCTTCTGCCCCCACTGAGGGTCCAGAGCATTACCCAGTTACAAGCTCTTACTGGAGGTGCTGACAACCACCTTTTGAGTAACAGCCTCAAAAGCCTTTATAGTATTTGCTATAAATGGTTATAGCATTTGCCTAGGGGCTGGGGATGATCTCAGCAGCAAGCTGTAGAATTTACCTCTATTCCTGCTTCTGCTGTCTACAGTCCTAATGTTTTATTTTTCTGACTTGACAGATTAGGCCTATGACTGCATGGTATTTGGGGGGTATATATGTATATATGTACATTCAAGGCCAAACAGAAGGCCTGAAGTAATCTCATGCCTGGTTTTCTACTTTTCCCCAATGTCACTGCTGGTGAGCTGTTCTCATCAGACAACCCAAAACTGAAATAGTAGCCCAGTAATATTGTGCATTTCATCTGTTCTTGCTAATGTTTTTTGGTGGCTTTTTTTTTTCAGTCATATGGAGGGTAGATGGAAAAGGCTGTTTGAAAGATGGTGCATTGGCACCTCCCCATCTTGGATTCCTACCTCTCAGCAGCTTGGTTTGTGCAGCAGGTTTGCTCTTCTTGGCTGGGTCTGGAGCAACAGGCACACAAATGGCCCAGGTGGAATTATCTATTTTTAAACTGTTTTCTGCATCAGCAGAAATTGGAAGCTGATCTGTAACTCCAAAAGAGCATCAAATCTTTCTCATACCCACTTTTGCACCGAGCTCACATCCTATTTCCCTGAAGTTAAAGCTTTACTCAGAGAAATCAGCTCCAGGTCTATGAATTTCCTAGAATGTACATTCATTAGTTACTGCTGGCATAGCACAGTGAAGGTGGACAGAGTTACACAAGCAAGGAATAATGCTACTAATGTGTGCTATTATTAAGGCTGTTAAAATAGCACCTGGCATTGCAGAAATTTTGGTGTCTTTAAATACTTATTAGGGCTTTATAGTAAACTATCAGCATGAGCGGTCCTGTACAACCTTGGCAGACAAAGTTTTAGAGGAACCCGTTCACTTCGCAGCTTTGTAGTGCTGGGGCTGTACTCTCTGGTGGGATTTGACGCCCGGGCAGCAGGGGCAGTGGTGACCATCACCGTGGAGCCAGGTCTTGGGTGCAGCACTGCAAGCAGGCTGTCCTCTCCAGGGCTGCTCCGTGACACTGCCACACTGGTGCTGGTGCTAGTGCTGGTGAGCCCCTGGGCAGGGAGAGGAACGGCCATGACTCCCACCCGAGCTGTGTGTCCAGACGGAGTGTCTGAAGAGTGCAAAGCTTGGGGGAAAGGGGAAGGTGAGGGTGAGAAGTGACCTCTGGGCTTGGGGGTCCCATCTGCTCTGCAGCGGGGTGAAGCACTGGCAGAGTTCTTGTGAACTCAGTGCAGTTGTGGCAGCGAACGTCTGTTGAAATCCAGATCCTATCTGTTCTCAGCAAAAGCAGCTAAACAAGAGGAATGGTACCAGAAATGGCCGATGGTCTGTCTCTGGTGGGCACCTTCATTCATTGAAAAAAAAAATAAAAATAATGACAGACAGACTTGCATAAAAAGAGCTAAAAACATGAATTGCAATCAGCAGGGGTTTTCAGAGTTTGCCAAGTTAAGCGCTGAGCGGTTTATGTGTCTTTACATCATATCCTTTCTTAAATACTTTTTAACTGGTAAATTCAGGTTTAATTCACCCAGTCTTCCTTTAATCCTAAAGTGACCTAAACCAATTTGAGCAAAGGCCCTTTACTTTTGAATAAAAGTGCCATGTAAGAGTTTTAATATAGTCAGTCCCGCTCACTTTAAATGCACATCTTTAGCTAGTCCACAGCATCATTCCCAGCTCTCCCCATCCACCTGTTCCCAGTTCCAGCTGCTGAATAGAAAAGTCCTGAATTACTGACACCTGAGCCTGTGGAAGCAAGCCTCAAAAGATGGTCCTCGGGTTCAAGATCTAGAAAGCAAGGAGGAACTCAGCTGAAAAGCACCTCTAAAACCTCTGTAAAGCGAGGGGCTCTGGTGACCCGCCTCGCTGTCACAGGCTGTCCACAGACAAGCACTGCTCCCGTACGGCCCTCTGCAGTTGTGGGAACAAATCCTCAGCTTCAGGGGGATGGCACCACTGGGAAAAGAGCTATGAACCTCCCATGTGGTGCCTGGTTAATATTTATTTCATTCATAGCTTTAAAACCTAAGCTACAGACATATAAGCACTGTGAAAACTGCCCTGTGTACTTGCTGAAAATGTTCTTGCATATACAGAATTCAACATAAAGGAAATACACTCTATGAAAAGATTGCCACCAATCCTATGAAACAGAAATCTGCTCTAGGTGTAGCAGATTAGCTTTATTTACGTGGTTTGCCTACTTCTTGAATATAATGCAGCACTTGAACTTTGCATTCAATTCTTTACATTTTTATGTTCTGCCCTTTTTTGTGCTAGGTTAATGAATAATAATACTCACAATTTTACCATGTTATCCGAGTGACTTGATCTCTCTGACCAGATCAATCAAATTCTTTTAATCAAGCTTCAAGGCAAGTGTTAATGAGGAAAAATGTAAAATTTACTTTTTAGAAATTTTCTCTCCTTTCAAATAAAATTTGCTGTTTTCTCAAGAGGTACTTCAAAGAAAACTTGGTCATTAAAATATTAATTGGAAACAGACAGAAAAGGATCACGAACAGAGTCGTATATCTATTGAAATCTGCCTAGAGGAATGTGATTTCCTAGCTTCTCAAATAGACTTTGTAGCGCTGATCAATTCATTGCATTGAAAAACATGGCACGATAACCTTTCTGATCTTCTATTTGCTCAGTGGAAGATTTGATGGTGTAGAAATGAATAAATATAGTGAGAGTTATGACTTTTTCATATTATCTCCTGCGAAAGGACCTCTTCCAAAATAAGGTAAAACTTTCTGGCGATTGAAAATAGAAAGGTGACATCGCCATTCCTTATTCCAGACTTCACTATTGAGTACATATTTTTACACAATGCAATCCAAATCTTTTTCCAGGATGATTCAAGAGATAGAAAACAAGAAAGATGTTTTCCAACAATGTTTGCCATGGTAACTCTACGTCCCATTGCTGGCTTCCACGGCCCTGCTTTCCGCATAGTTCTGAGTCCCTTCCAGTGTCAGGGTGCTGTGATTTGATGAAGCAGCACAGCAACAGGGTCGACAAACCAAACTCCTCCGTGCGATTAGCCCGGCCATGCAAGGAGAGGGAATCAGAAATGCAGCCCGTTTACATTGGCAGAGGTGGGCATGCGTTTCCTTTGCCCCTGCTCATGATGAGCAGGATTTGTACAGTTCTTTGGCATCTCTGCCCTGCTTCTGCTGAACGGGCTTTCAGAGGAATCAGAAAAGAACATTGCTGGGTCTGCAGCAGCGCACTGGCATATGGGCAGGGCTTCCATAAATGTGCTAGGGCTGCCCAAGCATCCCTGCCGTTACATAGCATTGCTTGCCAATGAGTTATGTCTTGCTTGACTAAGGAGGCCTGGTGCCTAGTTCAAGAAGAGTCCAGTAAAAAGCACAAACGCACTCACTTCAAGCCTCCATCTGCCTGTCACACTTCTGACTCGTGCCGACGTTTCAGAAGCTTGCAGCTTTTCCAGTGGTTAGTTTTCACTCTATTTACATCTCTGACCAGGGACTTGAGTTTTTACAAAGCCCTGAGTGCTTCCGTCTGCGTACCAAGTGCCCTCACCCCTCTTGATTTCAAACACTGGGAGGAGGTTGGCATCGCTTTGTTTACCGTGCCAAAGAGTACATGCTGTAACAAGTGAATGTGGGCATAAGTGGTATGCCACAAACTTCACTCTGTACCACTCAGGGAAGGACTGGAAGAACTGGATTTCTGCCAGCCAGTATAAAGGTAAGGTAGCCTGGGAACAGGCAGTTCTAGTAGCTCTCTCCTGCAGAGCCTTGTAAGCAGCAGATCTCATCAGAACCAGGTAAAAAAACTCTGCATGAATTTGCTTACTTTGGTTTAAGCCTGCTACTGTTTGAGCTAGGTCATTCTTAAGCTAAGGGTGGGGTTCAGGTATATCCCACCTGGCCTCCAGCCACTCTCCCAGAGGGACATGGGACTCCTGTGCATCCTGTGTCATACCTACTAACCCCATGGAGATACCTGGGAAAGAACAGGGCAGTCATAATGTACTGTACATAGACAAGTGAATCATCACCAAATGGATTTACAACTCTTTGCACTAGGGTTTTGGGGGTTTTAGTCTGCATAAATTTGCATTTAGAAAAGAAATATCTGTGTCCTAATGCACAGGGACACTCACAAAGGTGGTCTGTTTTGCTATGCTTTCTAATAGATGTGCACTGGTAGCAACCACAGTGAGCTAAGATGCTTACATCTAGCACGCAGGTATTACTGAACTCCTAAAAAACCTCTGCTCAGGTATTTTCTAGCACTCTAGACTGCTACCTTACTTCAGCAGATCAGGCTTTCCTAGTAATGTCTCATCACCACCTGACCCTTCTTGCTACCCAGCTACTTGGAGACCTATTTCATACTTATGACTTGGTGGGATTTTCTGGAAGTCTCATCTATCTGACTGCCAGAGGGTGATTTGCTAAGTGTCCTTAGAGCATAACTCCTGGACACCTGAGGGAGAGCCAGGTGATAATACTAATACTGATAAATCCCAACTCTCACTTATTTTAGTCAACTGGCTAGTGTTGTAGGAGATATGTTTGCAAGACCTGTTTGACGATCTTTTTAGGGAACAGAGACTTAAACCCAGGCCTCCTACACTTCTAAGTTTGGTGTATCTTTAGATAGTGATGCAAAAATAGGAAATACCTTTGATGGAACGTTACGGTGGTGGAGAAAATAGAGAGCTTTTGGGTTTTGTACATGTAATGTGAATATTTACTCTGAACAGAAAGCCAAAGATGAGGGTGTTGGGGCTGTGAGGGCCAGCAGCTTTAGGAGGGATGGGCAGCCAAGGCCAACGTGAACATAAGCCATGCTCTGATGAAATGGCACAGTCCCATGGGGGCTGGACATGGCAGACAGAGCCAGTTGCTGGTCACAGGGACCACTGACAAGCCCAGATGAGGCAAGTGATGAACCATGTCCAAGGGCTCTTCAGAGAGTCCGGTCAGGATCAGCAGGAGATGAGAACAGAGATGAGACAACAGCATGGACCCAAGGGATACACTCAGGGGACAGGGCCAGAGACAGGGCTGGAGATGGGCACCCCGGTCATGTCTCTCAGGAAAGGACTGATAACCTCAGGCTGAGGTGAAATGGGGCTCCTGGGCCACGTGCTGGGGAGGAGAAGGCCTCAGGGGAGGCTGTACAGGGCCAGAAAGGGCTGTGTCTTCAGGGCTGTGATGGAGAAGTGTTTTAACTCCTTTTGTTGAACAGTCACCAAGACATGGAAGATAACGTCTTCAGGCATGAGATGAGCCATATCCATCAGAAGCTTTGGACGTGTGGACATAGGCATCCTCTCCTCACTTCTTGGTGCAGCAGGAAAAAGGCTAAAGTTCCCTAAACTTCCAGCAATGTGCCATAGCTGAGTGTTTATTTTGAGAAAGGCAAGGCAAGAGGGTTTTTTGAAGCCTACAAATAATACATTTAAAGGCAGATCTTTCCCTGTAAGGTGAGAACTCTGAAGGCCATGGATGAAGTGCTGGATTAAGACCTCTTGGAACTTCTCTGGCTTCTATCTGTAGCATATTTTGTGGCCATACAAAAGCCTATGATTGTTTTTCACCTTCAAAGGTTTTCTTAATTCATCATCTTCATGAGATCTGCTGTGGAAATACTAGCAACAATTACTCCTAATACAATTTCTCTTTCTGACTGGAATTTACATATTTATTACAGCATTGTTTGCATCATTTAACTTTAGGATCAAATATAGAGAGATCAGGAATGTAGAGAAATAGAAATACAAGGAAAATGAGAATGGATATAAGACAAGTTAAATTAAGCAAAAGAGTAGCTCTACCACACAGATTCTCTGCTGACAAGCTTGGAAACCCCTAAAAATCACTTAGCATCTACAAGCCATGAAATTCCATTTGTTTATGCAGTCCCCTCATTTTTAGCACATTGTAGCGCAAAGCCTCTAATATTGTAAATAGCCAGAAAAAAAAAAGAGCTTTATGTGCAGACATAGCAAGCAACTTAAAATATATATTGCTTCCTTTGGGAGAAAAATAGCTGAACTATGTGAGGAGTATCTACTAAAAGATGTTCTGGAGGATACTGAGCATCATTTCACAAATTCATTGTTCAATCTGTCAAATTTATTTACACGTACACAGACAGGCCTGCTATAAACATTACAGCAGTGGTTACTGCTCTTAACAGTGTTAGTGTTGATAACAAGGCTGTGTGTTTGAGCTTTATCGTGTACATTAATTCCCACTGGTCTGGCACTGTATGCATTAAAATATCTATTTAACAGACCGTAACTAGGGGATACAACATAAAAAATAACTCTCAGAATTGACACACACTCAAGATGTTTTCTTCCTAGTAAATGAATGACAATAGCAATGGCAGCGAGATTTGAAAAAGTCATGTTCTTCTCTCAGAGAGACACAGTTAGAGAAGGAACGTGGTGCTGGCAGGTAGACAAACTCCATGGGTACAAAATGGTAGAGCCTGTTAATCTTTGCCAGATTATTGTGTTTGCACATGCTAATGGCAATAAGCAAAGTGCTGTCAGTTGTATCAAGGTACTACAATCATCTTTTATGCAGCTGAGCAAGGTACAAAATAGAATATTTTTTTGGCTGTTTATAACAGCACCTATTTTTGATGTAAGAAAACATCTTACAGCCTGAGCAGGGCCTGCCCTATCCCTGTTTGTCAACACGTTGGGGTGGCATAGGTTATGATAAATCTGTTTTTACCATTAGTTCAACTTGTAAGCAGCATAAAGCAGCCCAGAACACAAATCAGCAAAACAAGATTTTAGAAGTGAGAATGCAAGTGTTTGGTTTTTTTTTTTTTATTAAATCATAAATAAAATGCTGCCTCTCAAAATACACCTCCTCCTTTGCCTAGGGAGATGAGTAGGGAAAAAAAGTGCAATGGCAGGGTAGAAATGGATTAGGAATTGGTCACTTTTCCCCCAGGTTAATGCCCTGAAGGGAAAGACTGTAGCCATGGCATGACCTGAGCTTAGAGCACCCGCCAGCTGCAGGGGAGTAACCCTGAAAGAAGCCCTCAGGTAAAAGGCAAGGCTTGTGGGAAAAAAAGAAAGGATTTGGAACAACCGTGAGAGATCTTAATTTTCAGCTGCATATTTCAGCAGTTATGTCCTCTTATTTCCAAGGGATTCAGATAATGCAACCCAGATGCTTCTCTGGCTATCACTCTAAAGACTCCAAAGTTTTTTTTTCAGTCAGGAAATGAAAAAAATCCTTTTATAGTGGTTTCATTTCAACAAATGATTTCGCCTTCTCTTTTTAACTTATAAATACATACAAAATGAAAATGAAAATGAAAAGTAATTTAAAATGGCAAGCAAACTTTTTTTCTCCAGCGTATTTTTATATTGTTGCAACTTTCCCTTTTTTACTGAGATATTATGTTGGAGAAAAAGTAAACAATTTAATACAACTCAGAAAAGTAGTGCCCCTTTTAACTCAAAACAGCTTTTCTAGCAGCTCTACCTCCCACACTTTAAATACTAAAGTCAAACTACTCTTTAAAACATTTGCTCGATGCATTCTGCAGAACGCTACCTATCATTTGGTCATTTCCACCCGTCCAGAGGTTCTTTAACATCTCAAAGCTGGAGATGTTTAGAATGCAAATAAACATGCAATGGGGGTATTTTTTTCTAACATTTACACTGCCCACTCTATTATCTGTGTTTAAGAATGTGTTTTACCAACCAGCTCCAACCAATTTAAATAGAATTCAGGTTTTGAAATCCTTTAAGCCGTTAAGTGGTTCTGTGGGCCTAAACCTTACTCCCTCTGGTTTCATTTATATTGATATTTGTAATTCAGAGAATGCAGCACCAAAAATACTATCCAAATTTGAGTGAGAACTGGGGCCAGAGAAGCAGGTTCAGCAAGAGTCACCTGCTCCTTTCAGTGATCCTCGCTCATAGCCTAAAGAAAACTAAGTTTGAGCTCTCGGAAAAAAAAAAGGAGAGAGTTTCTTTCAGCCTGTCACAGTCCATGCTCCTTGCAATAATTTCATTTTCTTCAACTGGAAATTGAAATAGTGAAAAATGCCACAAGATATCCTACCCCGATGATCCTACCAAAACCAATAACAGAGAAATTACTGGAAATTGCATTATAAAACCTCACCTAGGAAAGTTGCCTGCTTCAGGAAACTTAGATGAGTTTCAGTTACAGTCGGACAGCTTTTTGCAAGCTGAACAAAGCTTCTGAATATTCATGTCTCTGAATTTCCTCTTATTTATGAAAACACTCTTTTTAATATTTATACTTAGAAACGTCAGATTTTATACTTTAACCATCAATTCAGGCAACATAGAAAGTCTAGCATGTAGAAAGGTCACAAAACCAGACACTGAATTTACTGGCTTTGGGCAGAATTGAAGGTTCTTCCCTTTGGGGCTTGAATGCTGTTTACGTTTCCACACTGCAAAGAGCAAATATCTCAAAAACCTTCTCCTCTAAGTGTCACCAGCCAGCTGTTCCTTTCTACCACATATAAGCTGCAACACTCAACAAAACATCGCTATCCCCTGCTACTGTTGCTTTTGCTACCGCTTCAGCAAATCTATTCTTCCCCCTCAATTTTCTGCTTTACTTCTGCGAGAATTCTCTATATCCCCTATGAAGAGGTTATACCCAGCCGAGTTCAGTGATAGACATTCGCCCATCGGCAAACACAGCTGCCTCTGAAATTCTGCTTGGCTGAGATATATCCCTGTGAGGTGAGCGGGATGCTAAATAAGGTTTTCTTTCTTGTAGCAGAACCTTTGTGTGAGTCTGTTCCCCATCGTCCTGCAGGACTAAGCCAGTTAAGAATACCAACAACAGCCACAATAGCTAATGGGTTTGTAATCTGATTTGCATAAGGACAAATCTGTATCAATGTTAACTCATTAACTTGGAAAAATGACATTTGAAAAAATATATATGTTCTTCCCTTTGGAAAATAGTGAAATATATCGAAAGTTCATACGGTCACTTTATTGCCAAAAAAGGCTGAGGATCAGGCTAAAGGTATAGGGGGAAATTAATATTATTGGATTATGAAATATGATGATGCAAAAGAAAAATATAGGTCAGATGATAGGAAATTTTGAAAACGAATCCAGCAACACTGCAAACTCTTTGTGCAGAAATCTTTAAACTGTTAATTTCCATGCAGACATGTCAGAGACATGGTTATCAACTCTTCAGGGAATTCAGCTTGCCCAGGACTGCAGGCTGCTAGGGACAGATTTCTAAAGAAAAAAGTGGGGACAGGACAACTGGATGAAGTCCTTGCACCAGGACAAATGCCAGCCACTCAGTACCTCTCTTTGAGGGATTTACACACCAGTGCCCCATCACTTCCCTCCATAAATGTAAATCCCACTCTTCACCAGTGGAGTAATAGTTGCCATTTCTCTTGCAATCGTCCATAAGGACGAAGATGACATAATGAGAAAATTAGAGGAGTGGAACCAGAAAGGAGGTGTTCAAACAGACTTGGAGTGGTTCCCTTCAAAATATCTCACACTTTCAACCCTGAAAGGGCAGGAAGGAAGCAGGGATTTTGTCTGATAGTCACAGGTCTTGGGTAGCCTCCTTGTTGTGGTAAAGAACCTTCAAAGAACATCCTGTCCCCTCACCCAGGGGCAGCTGTGACCAACATGGACTGTGAAAGACGCTTGAATGATTGTGGCTTCAGGCATTTTGCTGCCTGACACATCTCATCTTTTACTCACCTAAATTCCCATTTTTTTCCAGTTGCTTCAGGGCATTCACAGGAGGCTGCCTCCACTTTGAAGATGGAAATGTTATAAATGTCAAACACCCCTGTGATTATTTGCATGTAAATTTACAATGTATCACTCATTTACATTGCAGCAATCAAAACGATAAGGTCAGAATTCAGCAAAAGATTAAAAGTCAGCATTTTCTGCATGCAGATTATGTGCCACTGAAAAATATTTGACCAACTCTAAGCTGAGCTCTGGTAGAAGGACTGATAGATATCACACGTCCTTTCACATGAAGCTTTCAAAACTACAATGAAGTTGTTACACACTGCCTTCTTGTGGCTCCTGAAAACATTTTCACTCCAAGCCTCACCATAAAAATGCATCACTGCAGAGCAGTTGTTTCTGTGAGCCATTTACAAAGTAATTCTCTCCCTCAGCCCATGGCAATTTAACAGCCCCATTCCACTAAATTCTTTACATTCTAAATTTTCAGGTAACTCTAGGGCCTGGTCCTACTCATAGTATAGTCAATGAAAATAAAATCATGTTAATTTTGATGGTGCAGGATCAGAACCTGTAGAATAAGCCATTTTATTAGCTTTTTTTTTTTTTAGAGCTAGTAATAAATGCAGTAAATAAATATACCGACCACCTTAGTCAATATACGTTTATTCTCTGTCCTTTGTTCCTCTCTATTAGCAACCTATAATTTTTTACCATTTGGTTCCCTTTTTTACCTTCCCATCCTATTTCTGAACTGCTCCTTAAATCTCCCATGTAAGGCTAAGTCCTATTCCTTTCTTTTCATTAAGAAAATTTGTGGTATAAGAAGGTGCTGATTCTTTTCAACCTACATTTCCATTCTGCAGTATTTTAGTTTTACCTTGCGTGAACAAACTCAGAGTTATTCACAAATAAAAGCAAGATAAGATCTCTCTCTGCTTGATTTTCCCTCAGAGACAAGAAGAGCCACTGAATAGGTAAATTGTATTCACTGAGAACCAAGAGTACATTTTCTGAGTTAGTAGCAGTTCTCAGGGAACCAGTTGCAGCAAATTGCTGAAGTTTCACAGACCACTGGGCATAGGGTAAACCTAGTGGTAGCAATCAAAGGAGGAAAAATCTTTCTCCCTCAAGGAAAGAAAGATAGTTGAAGAAAAACAGTAAAAAGCATTTGCTCATTGGAAGCGTTGTATCTAGGAAAAGAAATGCTAACGGAGAATTACAAATATCAGTGGCTGACAAACTAGTGCCTTCATCTGACTGCAAGAAAAATACCAACCAAATTTTATGTAGCAGTGGGACATCATGAAGTGGTATCCCTGCATTTGCAATATTGTGCACTGATCTGAGCAGGGCCCTACCTCAAAAATATGTTGTGCATTATAAGCAGTTTAGGGAAAGAGAACATGAACAGGAACTGCAGACAGCACCATATACATGAAAACAAAAAACCAACACCCAAACTGATTCATGGAGAAAAAGGACAAAATCATAGGCTATAATAAAAATTGCTATAGATCCAAGGAAAGGGAGGATCTATCTTGTGTGATGTCAATGGTTATAAATAAAAACAGTGGATTAAACCTAGGAAAAGAGGGAAAGTCTGGTGAATATTAGGGTAAAGTGAAAGTTATAAGATTATTTTCTTCTATAGAAAGTATTTGAAATGAATATTTTGACTGTTAAAGAACAGAGCAGGTGACCTATTAAACTTTACCTCACTCGTAAGTCTCTGACAGCTATATTCAGAGAATGAAATGTCATTAACTTCAATATATATTTACTTTCAGTAAAACAAGTTAGTCTGCCATCTCATTCTGTAGAAGAAAAACAGAAAATCTTTTTTTTTAGTATGCAAATTGTCATTGTCTGAATTATTTTGGATGAGAACTACAAGAACTGGAGCATTTTAGGCCATCAGAACTCGTTCTGCAGTTTTCTAATCCCCGCAGTGTGATGCAGAGACATTTGCTTGGGCCGTAACGATATGATCTGCAAAAAAGGTTGTTTGCTATCATCTGTCTGAGTTCTCCCTTCCTCCCTTTGCAGAACCGATGAGGGGAATGACACTCATTGCCAAACACACTTCCATGTGCTGGGACAAAGTAATTTAGACAGGACTTAGGCTGGTTTAGACCCGCTTAGGATCCAGCATGTGACAATGCTCACTATGTTGGGAAATGGATGACGAGAGCTACCCTACTAACGTGTGATGTAACCATTGACCCAAGGGCAGTCACAGAGAAAGCTATAAAGGAGGTAAAATCAGTAGAGCAGAGACACTATTTGCTGAGTGCCAGCTGTTAATCCCGGGTAGTGAGTTAATTTTTAAAGGAAGAATCTGTCATGAGAGAGTCACGCATGCTCCCACAGCTCCCCGACGGGTTGGGTTGCACTTTGCTGGGACGTGGAACCCGGTCTGGGAACAAAGACAAGGGTGGTGCAAACCATCTTCCTTCCCGAGCTTGTCTGTTGTCCTTACATATTTTGCTACATTTTCTGACTCCTGTTTCCAGATGGCAATTTATAGCTCAGCTGAATGAAAAAAAGTGTGATTTTTCTCCCTGTTTTGCAGTTATATTCTTTCATTGTGATATGCAATGTATATCACAGCAACTGTATATTGTGTTTTCAAGTGCTGCTGAAAAGGCATGGGCAGTACAGAGGGGTGAGTTTTTCCCTGGCCCATTTTTAGCTATGGTGCAGAGAACATACTGAAGAAATGTCAGCTTCTTTCTTCCTCCTCCTGCTTTATGACTGGCTGATATACCATGTATTGAGTCACATGCCACGGCCATATGGAAGGGCAGCCACCTCATACAGATCAGGACGGTATCTGCTGGTGGGTTTCTACTGGGCACTTCACTTTGGTTTGGTTCAGCATCTGTTTTCAAAAGTAAATTAATTTAGGAGGCTGGTTCCTCTGCTTGCAAGGTATTTCAGTCCCATCTTCGGGTAATCAATCTATTTCACAAACCAGTTTTCAGCTGTTTACTTTGGTTTATGTCATGGGGAGATGAACAAGTGCTTGGTGATGACATACCTGAAGCACTCAGGATTTTTCAGCATTCCTAAAATTAGATTTCTCGTCCCACTAGTGTAACAAATGAAATGAAAGGGTGTCTGCATTTGTTTTCTTTGAGTCACTCGTTACCGAATCTGGCCCAGTTGCTGCTCAGGCCCTATTAATGAGCATGCTGATATTTGTTCTTTATAAAAACAACTTGCACAGTATATTATTGCAGTAATTTGATAATAATTGTTTATATAGTGGGAATTTTTAGAGCTACCTTGGTACAGGCAATGCTTTGATTAAACAGCCTAATGCTGTATGCTCTTTGGAAAAGTTATCAATATCCATGTTTTCATTTTACTTTTTGACTTTTTTTTCCTTTTAAGTAGGTAACTATTGGAATTTATCTTTATATAATTTTATTGAAAATTAGGTTAAAGATCAAGTATTCAGTTATGCAGTATCTTTGAGAAAATGTAGATGAGCCTCTAAACCAGACGGTTGCAGCCCCAGTGGGTCCCTAGCCTGCCTTCAGACTGTGCACTGACTCTCAAAATGAGTAATTTTGTATGATGATATTCACATTGTCCTTTATCACATCCTGAGCAGTGCAATATAGTGCAGAAGGTGCTTCCATCTCCTAGGGAAAGAAATTACTTCTCATTTTCTGTGTGAATAACTGACTTACCTTAACTTTCATGCACTAATTAGAGGCCTGCTCTCATTAGGTACCATCTGCAGGCAATGGAGAGACACAGGCACTTCTGCAGGGTGATTCCACCCCCTCACCCACAGTTCAGGATTTGAGATCAACTTGAGAGGTTCCTGCAGAGTAAATCTTTGGGGAGTGCATTCCTAAAGTAGGCACCTCAGGCAAATTACCTCAGTAAACTGCACTGTAGCATTAAATTCTAACCTTTTTAACCATTTCTGTGTGGACCCAGCTATATATCCATGATTTACTCAGTCATTACAACAAGAAGGTATCTTCTGGCAAGGATAATTTTACTAGATAGATGTTGTACATAGATGGGATGAGTCATGCTCTAGGGGTTTCTGTCTTTTCTGTCAGTGATAAAGAGTTCCTGTCAATGATAAAGAGTGTCTGGAATAACTAACTTGGAGCAGGGACCTAACTTTTAGATGGCTGGGAGAAATCCCATCCTAAGTGATAAAGTATCAATTTGGCATGTCAGTAGTCATCTTTTAGCTTATTCAGTAGGACAAAATAGGCAGCAGGATGAAAACTTCCCTGCAATGTTCTGTGAGTGTCATTCAAGGCTATTAGTCTCTGATTTGCCTGAAGAGTGGGAAAATAGCTCAGTCTTCATTACTCAGTTTCTTTCAACTGTACCGCAAATTTTATGACAGAGTGCTGAACAGTCACTATATCAATTTTATGTTCTGCAGCAGGTAGCTAAGATCCTAACTAGATAGACTAGAACTGAACTTTCAACTTATTTGTGATGCCGTGATAGAGAAAAAAAAAATATTTCACTGTAGATACTTTGAATCTATTAAGAGAAGGGATGGAGAAAGGACCAGTGTTGTTTAAGTATGGAATAAAGATTATAGGTTTCAGGAAGATTTTAACATGCTCAAGTCTTGACCATCTATTTTTGGTAACAATGCCTGTAATGAATTCTTAGTGGTTTTTATGTCTTATATTTATAGAATTTAAAGTCTTTTAAAAGTGCTAATAATTCTGTAACCATACTGCATGCAAGAGTGAACAACTGGCTGCTACACTGAAACATTACTCACAAGGCTATGTAAGCCAGCCTTGGACAAGCTGCTTAGTATTGGCTTGTGGCAGTGCAGAAGCAAGATGAAGTGCGATGTTTTCATGTAGGCAATTGGAAGAAAAGAAAAAAAACAAACATTCCTTCATCCTTTTTAGTCCTTTCCCCATTTCTGGCCTATAAAAACTAATACCATGTTTTTGTTTTTCTAATAATCTCCTTTAAAGAAACATCTTTCGTTTCTCCAGTTCTACCACGCTGTATTTCCTAGACTTGTATTAATTTCCATGTTCTGCTGCATCTTCGGTATTATACTTCTTTGGTTTCTTCTACCTGAGTATAAATTTTTGCATATGTCTCTACTGAGTTGAATCCAACTTCTTTCTGGTCGTTCCCTCTATATGAGAATTTATTTTTT
>JAOXJM010000001.1:23841208-23873711 GCA_026413425.1 Tringa solitaria | reverse complement strand
TTTATTTTTTTTTTGCATCCTAGGCCATACCTCTGACAGAACTGTAGGCCATCTGCGTTATAGGCCACACTAAGCAAAACATAAATACTTGTCTGAAAACACAGGTAGGCCTCTAGTAGGATTCTGAAGAGGCTGCACGTGCTGATCTGGCATGTAATTTTAGTGCATATCAACATGCACACATATGAATATATACGCCTTTCTGCAATTTTAGCTGTGATGCATGTGTTTACATGTCACACTAATAAAGAGTCCTATTGCTACATGCCTCTAGGAAACACGAGCTATCAATTAGGTGAACGAGCATTCCCATTTGGGGACTTTTTTAACATTTTTTTAATACCAGTGTATTTTCCCCGTTTATTTTTCTGTATTTTCTTGGCAACAAATTACTTCAACATAATCTTCCTGCTTATATCTAACTAGTAGGGAAATATTTACAAACAAGAAGAAGCTGTTGTAGGCCAAAGCAAAGCTATAAATTAACCATCTCATAATTGAAACGAGTGGTATGTTTTGGATTCACAACAATCACCATGGCCCAAGGAGGCTGACATAGACTGAGTTTACAGAAGGCAAATCAGTAGCTCTGGACAAGTTCTAATCAAACAGCTTTCTCTTTCTGCTGTGGATAGGTGCTGCATGCTTTACCAGTAATCATGTAAACACTTCCTCCCGTGCAAAGCTGCAGCAGGTATTTAAGGCAGTATCAGAGCAATTGTATATTTACTGACTCTAAGATAATAGACAATTGTTTGCTATGAGGCTTTTTGAAGTGGCAAATAAAAGGTGGTTTACTGAATATGATAGTGAAATGATTGTGTAGCCTGTGAAAATTGGAAGTGATTGACTTTGCAAATTGATTCTGAAAATGAATTATTATTCCCATAATCTTCCCTGGAAAAATTAGTATGATAAAATCCCAGTTTAAGAAATAGGAGATTCTAACCCTTGTCTAATCTATTTTTAAGTTCCTCTTTTACCTTAAAGTCAATCCAGAAGTAATATGACAGAAGAGGAGATGTTGCTTAATTTTTGCATTGCTTATATAATACTTTGAGTGGAATTCCTACAGTTGTAGGTTTTCCCCAGCTTTCAAGATCTTTCCCCTTTTCAGTGAACCGATTATTTCCTTTATGTTCCAGGAAACATCTGTCCTAGAAGATTTACGCTAACGTTGCTCAACATAGAAACAAGAAAATATCAAATAACCCCTACCATCTAAAACAATCCTACATAAAGCTTTTGAACTTTTTAATCTCGATCTCACTTCCTCTTTGTTTGATAATGATCTAGTTACAGGTGGTTTTGTCAGCAAGTTCAAATACCTGTAGTTGGGCTCTGAAAGATGGGATTGGAAATGAATAATTCACTCTGTTTTACACAGGTGTTCCAGAAATTCATGTATCATCTTTATATAGACAGTTTCCATGTAAAGTCAAGCATAGAAGAAACTGTAATGGTTCTCAAATGACTAGTTGAACAGTATAAAAAATACCCTCCAGAAATTCTATTTCTATATTGCAAAGAATTAAACTATTGAAAATCAGATATAGTCTAGACATGAAATACTCATGGAAATTGCTATTTCCCAAAGCTATTCATTCGGGGCCTAAAAAAAATTGGGTAATGCCATGTTGAAGTGTAGCATAATTTTTAGAACATACAACATTTTAAGACTATGTAAGATAAATAACCCACGAACACTGACACTGGCTGCCCAGAATCATCATTTCACTTGCCACAGGTCTTCCTGAATTTGTTTTGGCACTGGTCTTTATGACTCCAAGTAGTTCTTTTTATGTCTTTAATATGTATATTACTAGCCTGGGAAGACACTTACCTTTTCTATGCTGCTTTGCAATCTAAATGAACTGCTACCTCTGCAGCTTTCAGCAGTCATTTAAATTCGTTTCACAAGTAGGTGAATCAGTTTAGAGGCAGTTTATAATGCAGATTGTCTTTAAGGCCACATTCCAGCTGTGTTAGGTGTGGAAGCTCACTGGTATGGGAGCTAGTTGGTAAGCAACCTCCTATCCCAGCTCTTGTGAAAAGCCTTGATTTTTTTGTTTTTAATTCAAAGTCAGGTAGTCATCTTCACACAGAATGTTCATGACCTACTTTAATTAGCACTTTTCTCAGCAGGCTTAATAAATTGAACTCTGATTTTTTTGAGGGTAAGAGACAGGTGGATCTGTGTTTTCAACTATTCTAATAAACTGAGATTCCTATTTATTTAAATAGTTCATTTTTTTCAATGTTATTTTATAAGTGCATAAAGGCTTTGTCAGACTGGATTTACAGTTACTTGTATTGTTGTTCTTACTGTTGAAATTACAAGGAAAATTCTGTGGGTCTGATTCTTTTATCACTCTGGCAGAAACAAATCAGGAATATCTGGTAAAGTTTGTGCAAGATGGACAGACTGTTTTTAGATAGGTCTTTTAAGAGATACTTAATAATCTATTTCTGACTTCCACAGAAGTGATATGTAAGCCAGCAACAGGTAAATAAAGCAAAAAAAAAAAAAAAAAAAGATAGAGAGGGGCTTCTGGAGCCCTTGAAACTCTTGTAAAACTGGGCAAGGACTGATCATCACCTTTTACAACCTGTATTTCAGAACTTTCTTCCAGTGCACAAATAGTTACAGCAAAGCTGTAATGAGTTGCTCCTCTCCTCGACTTCACAAGCAGGGTGGGTGAAGGAAAAAAAAAAGCAAACTCAGCAGGGAAGTTTTGAATGCAGAGAAAAAAGAGCTAATTTAACTGCAAGAAGGTCTCAGAAGAAAATCCTTGAGATCAAAGTCCAAATCAAGTTCAATACATGCAAAGGTGAAGAGAACAAAAACTTATCAATCAAACACACTGTAAAGTACTGCTGGATGGGAACTGTTTGATCAAACTTTTTTTTTTTAATACAGAAAATTCCAATCTATTTAAAAAAACAAAAGCAGAGGAACGAAATGGAAACTAGTAGGGAATATGGACTGTATCATCAGTCTCGGCTGCACATGTTGGGAGCTTCCAGCTGAGGGAAATATGGGCGGGCAGGAGGGGACTGTGACACCTTCAGTCACTCCAGCCAGAGCTGCAAGAGCTTATTTCCAGGCACTCTCCTTCCTCCTCTCTTCTTCCTCCTTCCTCCACGTACACAACCTGTTGCAAAGTAATAGCCAGGAAAAAAAGCCTCCTCCCTCACAAGCCTTGCATGTGGCTTTGCTTGGGGCAGTGATAAGTTTGGGGTGGAGGTCGATACTACTTACCAAAGATTCCTAGGCGGTATCATACGTGATATTTTCTGCTGCATATTATTCTCTGTGACTATGGCACGGTTAAAAAAAATCATTAATATTTTAGGAAAATGTGGGTGGAGAACATTAACATGGATTTTGCATGTCTTCCACATGAATGGCTTCCAGGTGGATTATATTTCTGTAACAGAAAAGAAAGGTTCTGGCCCATAAGACTCATTCTGGCACATAAAAGTAAAGTCTGGCAGCTGAGAGCAAGAAGCAGGATTTGCTGGAATCCAGTGACCCTGGTATCCCAAGTGGCAAGAATTTAGGAGTACGGGAAGACTGGTAAGTGCTCTTTGTACTCTCCAGTCTTTACAAAGGAAAGGGTACGGAGTGGTTTAGCTCCTTTTCTATGCTGTTGTGGTGAGGTTGTGTGCTTCTCTCTCTTCTCCCCAGGTATGCTTTGAACTTATCTGTGTGGAAAGGATCCCTTTCTAGACATCCACATCAGTGCACATGAATAGGCCAGCGGGCTTATTCTTGCTAATTTGGCATGATCCCAAATGTCCACTATATTAATGAACGTGGGCTCATAGGTATAAATTTGCATGGGTGCACCAGAGCTACCTGTGCTGTGTGGATTTTCATCGGTGGGAATTCGGGACTAGGTAAGGTTCAGAAGCATCCTGTGCTATTGCCACTGGTTTAAGCTGGAGCTGAGTTTCCCAAAGCTTTTTGCACTTGAATTGGGTGAGGGAAGGGCGTCTCCTTCTTCACTCCTTTATTAAAGCTGTTGCTTTCAATATGTACACATGGCACACAGGAATATATCTTTCTTGACATAAAACCATTTCGCTCAGATTGCTTTTAGCATTCACGTTTGAAGATACAGCTTAAAAGTGCCTTGGCATAGATTGACATAAAGGACAATGAGACATGAAAGGCAATCAGGTAAATAAGAAAATTCTTATTTACTAATTTCTACAGTGCCTATTGTCATGGCAGCTTGGCAAGGGATTAGAAAGGCTTAAATGTAAATTAGATATTCTTAAAACTAAAATGAGTTAGTTATTCAAAATTGGAAGGGAAAAAATAAATGAAAAGGCAAAAGAGCCTTCTATGTTGCCTTTAAAAGCTTAGATCTGAGTCCTGGAAGGCACTGAGTGCAAGCCACACTGTAGGAGGCTTCCCAGGGGAGAGCTGTGCTGTACATCATAGGACTTCTTTAGCCTGCACAGAGGAGCACAAGTCAGAGGTAGCCTTGCATATGCAAATGTGCCAGAACAGGAAAAATCAGAACTGCAGGAGTGTGGTGCTGTGTCCAAACGAAAAGCTCTGCAGAGACAGCAACAGCAAAGCAACTCTGCAGAACCGAGTGTGGGGCTGACACCTGCCAGTTCCGTCCACGTGGGCTTTTAGGCTTAGAAGGTGCAGTGCAGAACTATCCCACAGAGACCAGCTCAGACCCCAAAAGTAGTCCAGACAAACTAAAAATGTTCCATGCCAAATAAATATGCTGCAGTTTTTTTCATGCTTTACCACTTTCAGGACGTCTCTGCATTGTGTTTTACCGTGCAGGTAAACTGCTTTATTTGGAAATGAGAAGAAACTCTTCTCTTTCTGTCCACAGAGCAGTCAAATGCCACAGTGGACAAGGGGAGTTTTCAGAATGATTTTAACTGCTGGAATACAATAGAGGGCTCTGGAGCTTAGATGCCCCTGTCTGGGCAGCATTCAGGAGATGCTTCCACCTGGAAAGTTTTTGCAGACATAGGAAGGAAAATATTCTCTCAGGTTATATGACAAATATGCTCCCAAGCTCCCTGGATTTGTTATATGCTTAACCTACATCCTGGGGCAAGGCATGAGAGTGCTCTGATTTCTACATCTCTTCCCCAGTGCCCTGGTTCCTATGATATGGAAACCTGGTGACAAAGGCCAGAATGAATTCAGGTCAGATCCCTGACACAGATGCTCAGAGAGTACGATTTGAGGATGTCTGTAGTACATGCTTGTTGATCAGACCTCAGCCCTAGAAAAAGTAAGACTTGCGGCTTCACTAGCATCTGAAGTGTCTCCTTCAAGCAAAAGAGCCACTTCACAGTGATTATGGTGGCCCACCTCTGTGGGTAGCTGAACCCTGTACTGGATGGGGGGGTTTGGTTGAAGTTAAGCCATAGTTCTCCAAAAAGCAGTTTGAATTCTTTAGGTTAGAATCAACAAAGTACTGTGGAAAATATCTAGAAAATCTTGACTAAAGAGGTGGTAAATCATGACAAAGGCACGTGACAAAGTCACGTCTATGTGCAGAAGGCAAATCCCAGATGCACACAGGACATGCTGAACATACATGGTGCTAAACAAAATTACCAGTGTGACCTGAGCTCCCAGAGTTTGCCTGTAAGGGACACAGTGTTGTCTGGGTGAGGTCAATGCACACCACCATTGAGAATTCTGGGAGCGAGTTAGGGGAGTCAGCTCTGTATGGGGAAGGGCTGAACGAAAAGAGCATCCTGAGGGATGCATGTTGGAGGACAGGCTCTGTCCCACAAACATGGTGGGTGAATGTACTATAGAGTAGATCCTTCTGCCTGGGGATATGGAGGTTAAGATGGGCACTTTGGAGAAATGGAGGTTGGAGGTGGGGAGTCCCAAACTGTGCTGGAATAGAGAAAGAGAAGGGGACTTCAGTGAAGGGTGGGCTTAGGAGAAGGAGATATGGTGCATGCTGGGTAGGATCTGACATGTGTGACTGAGGCTTAAAGGACAGCTGCTGAGAAACAGCCATGGAGGTGGGATTCACCTCTGTGGAATCAGACTGGCTGGAGAGCAGGGGAGGTGTCGAGAACATGGGAGACACCACATCCTCTGCCCAGCCCTCTGCCTCCCTTCACTCCACTGAGCGCCCTTAGCCTTGCAACCCCCTCTGCCAAAATGACAATGTTGAGTTTTGCCACTGGTTAATAATGGAACCAATTCCTGCATGCTTCGTTCTTGGGGCAGCAAGAGTTCAATTTTTGCCTACACTGCTTAGAAGCTTTGGGCCACCTCTGCCTTTGCATATTACACACCATATTTTTTTTATTTGTAGCATTCAGTGGTATAAACTGGGTGGTATTTGCATATCTTTGCATAGCTTCTCTTCCTGCCTGGCTTCTGACAACTCCTCTCTTATTAGCTACCTGCTGTCGCTTTTCTATTTTTCCATCTTCTCCTGCTGGCCCACAGCCAGCAGGAACACCTCCCAATTTGTGTTATATCAAAGTGAAATCAGGAGCCACCCAAGAGCCCTGGAGGAGCACAGAAATATTTAGCAACCAGGTCATTGGGTTGAATCCATCTCATTCAGTAGCAACTGGAAATTGTTAGTGTCTGCTGATGGGCTGGCAGCTGTGGGGCGTGACACTGGTGGCTCTCCTCCAGTTGCTAATGGACAGATGTCCACATCATAAAAACACAAACAAAATTAACGCTTTTGCTGGCAGCCTCAGCAGAGGACACATTCAGTGGAGAGTGAGGCTGTTCTTAACGTGGGGCAATGCCCACAGAGAAGTCCCAGAGTCCTCGAGCGAATAATTTAGAGACCACCCCCCTGTTGGGCTTGTTCTGGGGATGAGTACCTTCTGTATCAGTGACTGCTGCTCTTGTTTTGAAAGAAATAGTCTGATGATAGAAGCCAGAGGGGATGTTGCTGGCGGACTGAGACAAACTAGTAGGTTAATGAGGTGTGAAGAATGATTTGGTCATAGTTCTCTGCACCTCTTCTTTTCCTTTTGTTTCCCACACCTCTGCAGAGCCATTTCTGTATCTCCTCAGGCACCTTGACTTTATTCTATTCCACACCATCACATCCACCAAGCACAGCAATGCCTCCTTCAAATGTTGCGAGTTATTTCAGTTATTTAATATTGCAGCCAGCAAGAGCTGGCTTGTTACTCTGAGAGGAAATTCCTATTTGACATGGGAAGTGGATGCTAGACCACAAAATGAGTGGTAACGATGCTGGATGGGATTCTGTGGAGTGGATCCTGTACCATAAAGATGCAACATTACAGGAGAGAAAACCGCTGCCTCAAGTCAAGTGGAAAAGCTTTGTAGTCTATAGCTTGGGCTGAAACAGCAATGGCTTCTGGTACCATGAGTCTCTCAGCAGTAATTTGACCTACATAGTCTCATTATTGTGTATCTTATTTTCCTTGTTCTTCTGACACGTAAAGCTGGCCCCGAGTTTTCCATGAAGAAGGGTGGTATTTTCTTTCACAAAAACAGCAGGTGGAGGAATTCAACCCAGACAAAACCAAATTTTCGCATTAACATTAAAAATTCCAAAGCTTTATTTTTTTCTAGACTTTTCCCAATTAATATTGTTTTGAAATTCTTATGTAAAATAAAAGTACAGTAATGTATTACTGAGGAATAATGTGAAAATATTTATTTTGAAAAATTCTGTTCCATCTTCATTCTTCATCATAGCAAACAACTTTATTTTGTCTCATAATTTTAAAAGTTTTATAAATTATTATTTTAAAACCATTTTTTCAAAATTTTTATTCTTCTGATCTTAAAATTTAAGATAACTGAGTATTTTGACTATTTTGTCATTTTTGGGATTTATAATTATGGACATTTAAGAAGGATATGCAATGGAGTACCAAAACTTAGTAAAATACTACACAAAGAAAACACGACAAATGACAAAAATGTTACAATATTGAAATGGAAGTCTTGAGACTGAAATCAGTTCCAAAGACAAAATTGTTTTTTATGCTGAGGGAGAAAAGAAAGAGTTTTAAAATTGCCATATTGCAAGAATAACAGAGGGTCCACAGCTCAGAACAGCTCTAACCTCTGGCACAGCCTGCCAGACCATTGCCGTGGGAAGCCCTCAACTCAAAGTGTTGTGTGATTGTAACCAGAGCTAGGAGTTTAATGACAGATAGTGGAAGGTTGTTTAATTACCTTTATTTCTTGAATGAATCCAGAAGATGACAACAAAGCTGGTGAAAGGGCTGGAAGACATGTCCCGTGAGGAGCAGCTGATGACTTTGGGTTTGCCTAGTTTGGAGAAAAGGAGGCTGAGGGGCCACCTCATTGTTCTCTACAGCTTCCAGAGGAGAGGAAGTAGGGAGGTGCTGAGCTCTTCTCCCTGAGATCCAGTGATAGGATGTGTGTGAATGGTTCAAAAGCTGCACCCGGGGAGGTTTAGACTGGACATTAGGAAGCACCAAGAAGGTGGTCACACACTGGAAGATGCTTCTTGGAGAGGTGGTCGATGCCCCAAGCCTGTCAGTGTTTAAGAAGCATTTGGACAATGGCCCTAACAACATGCTTTCACTTTTGTTCAGCTCTGAATCGGTCAGGCAGTGGGACTAGATGATCATTGTAGGTCCCTTCCAACTGAAAAGAGTCTATTATCCCATTCCATTCCATTCTAATGTAGGTGTTAACAAACCCTACATCAGCATCTGCTAGGGATGCTCCAGTGGTCTTGCCCAAAGCTCTACGCGAGCAACCAGAGGGCCAAATGTGGTGCTAAGTTCAACAATCTCCAAGCTTAGCAACCTCAGTCTCCACTCCAGTGGAGGATCTTCTCCTGCGCCCTGGTTTCTTGCATGGTGTGGATGGACCACCTGGGGGTTCTCCACGCTTTGCCAATGCAGAACACAGTTTTGCTCCTCTCTACCCCATTTCTGCATAGTCAAGAAAAAACTTTTACCTCCATTGGTGAAACCACTGCTGCATCAAAGAAGAAAAATTAAGTCAAATTATAAAATATTTCTTACCTTAGAAAGAAAGAGATCTCTTTCAAAGCATTTGTTTGGCATTTGCTCAGTAGACTATAAAACATGGTGTAAGATCTCCGACAGGTAATGTGTTGTCATACTACTTACTGCAATCAGCTGTGACAGGAGACACCTTCAACCAACTACCCTGTAATTATGCTAAGGTTTTCACCAAATGACAAACCCCAATTGGCTGGGCCAGAGCCCTGCCTTTCCAGACGAGGCTAATTATTTTGTCCACTCACCTGTTCATTCACTCCAGCAAGCCCTGACCCGTGGAATCATGTAGGTGAGTATTTACTGCTTATTTTTATATTGCTTAAATTTTTACTATTTTGAAATTTAAATCTCAATGAGGGAAGGTAAATTTTGGCAGGACTTTCCAGAAAGATTGTCAGGAATCATGAGGTGCAACCACCACTGTCATGAACCATATGTGATACTGTCACCTATTTCTCTCTCTCAGCACGTTTTAACTTTTTTTTTTTTTCATTCCAAGTGATTCATTGAGCACACAAAACCACACAAAAGATTACTTATAAGCTGTAACTATATAGCTGTGATAGGAATTGAGTAAAATTATTGTCTCCATATCAACAAAATTGCTAAAACAATTTAAACTAAATAACATCTGTTTCAAGCTTTTTAGGTTAAGTTGTTCATCTAGGCAATTTTTCTCTAGGGGTGGGAGTAGGGAAGAGTAGTCTAATATGGATTTTTGTTTCCTTAGGAGTTTATGGGAATAAACTTATGCTTGGGGAAGTTCAGTAAAAAGTTATTTGTCCCTAGTGAACGCTTCTAGTCAGGGGTGAAAGAAAAAGACACCTGAATGTTTTCGGCCTTTCAACTCAGGTAAATTATACGTTGCAGTGTAATAGTTATTTTTGGCAGAGGTACAGATGGGCAAGGCAATCCACAAAATATCCACAAAATACATGCCGGGCAGTCCCTGCCCAGGTGCGGGGTGGCGCGGGGTGGTGTGGGGCCCTAGTGAAGCCTCCAAGGAGGAGAAGGCTCAGAGAGGATGAGGAGGTAAGCAAGGGGAGCCAGGCCTGGACAGCACACACTGTCCGAGTCCCAGTTCCCACTGCAAGTGGTCCAAACTCACTCTCTCAGCATGCAAGACGTTAAGGCCTTTTATCTTTAAAAACAATAGACTTCAGTGTGCCTCTCAACTTTGCTGTTTAGCCAAAATCTGTGAGGGTTTGCCTGCTATTTCAGTTAAAAGAAGACGTGGTGGTGAGGTGGGGTACCCCGGCGGTTTGTTCGTGAGGCCCACGCCAGTGGCCGGTCCAAACAAAAACTGGTGTTTGCTCAGAGCTGCAAATCCTCTGCTTTCCAGCTCCCTCACTGCAAATCCTTCTCCTTAGGCTTTCTCCAAGGGTTATGCTAATGTGCTTGCTCAGGCAGGTCCAACCGCTCCTTTCTTCTTTTCAGTTGAAACTGTTAATTCTTTGCATAACCGTTTCCCAAAACAGGGCTCGATAATGCTAATGTCTCCTTTATAAATCAGCGGTGTTCTGCATAGCTTTGTACTCACCTTTGTTTTGAGCCTTTGACATCTGCTTACCCATCTCTCTCGCTTATCTCCAGGGATGGGTGGCAATTACACCAGCTCCTCGCTATTAGTGGGTTTATCAAAATAACAAAAGACTATGAGGATCGTGAAGAAACAGCAGGTGAAAAGGGACACTGCAGGAAAGAGAAATTATTCTTGAGGGAATGTTCATTTCTCTTCTGCAGTTTCATATTTTCCTCCGATAGTATTTATTTATATACGATCAGGTGGGAGAAAGGAATATGGAATGAATTACGGTCCCAGGAGTGGAAGTTTAACAAGAGAGAGCATTCAGGTATAGCGCAAGAGAACTTGAAACCACATACTGTGAAGACAGATGTTAATATATAAACCGGTGCTGAGATTAATAATACATATTTATTTCCAAGGATAATTCCCTTCGAGGGCCTCTCTACCTCCACCTCCTGTTGCTCTAGCTATGAAGTGCTGCTGCTGAAAATTCAGGAGCTATTTAATCTGTGCCGGTTGGGTTTACTCCAGGGGTACATCTGCTCCCCTACTTCTAAAAGGGAACATAACTATCATCTTTCTCCAAAGAGAAATAAAAGAGAATAATTTTTGGAGTGAAACTATTTCACATTTGGAATTGGGTGCTGTGTTAATTTTAAAACTGTATTATTTCCAAGGATTAAGAAAAAAAACCAATTCTGTCTCTTCTGCAGAGGTCCTCTAGAAGTGTCTCACTTCTTCCAAAGGCACAGCTACTTTTGTATAACGTAGATAATTTTTTCTCATTAATCCCTGGAATAGGGTAATGATTTGCTGGGGGGAAAAAATGTATTTTAAAAACAGATGTGAAATGCCATCCGCTTTAACCAAAAATGTAATGCAGTTATTTATGCGCTGTGTGAAGGCTCAGAAGGAAAGAATATCCTGTATTTTTCTGTTCAGTTCTGGTTTTCAAAATAATACTCCTACGGGGGATGATGAACATACATCCTCCATCTTATGGGCTCCCTTTGGTACTGTTTATGCACATGTAGGTATAACAATATCTTGTTTGGAAGAGCTCACTGAGAAGATCTAGTAAACTGCTTAGGAAGCCTGTTTTCATACTGTAACTCCAAGTGCCCAGTGATGTGCACTAACAGCTCTTTGTAAAAATTGCTGTCCACAAGAGTTTAAAATGATACAGGAATACAAGACACTGTTGCAAAAAAAAAAAAAAAAAAAGAAACCCACATAGGGCATCTTAGTTGGAATTTCAAAGCATTATCTTGATGAAACCTTTCAAAGATTATTTAATTTACTCAGTTGATGTCCCATAGAATAGGGGAATCAATGAAAATTTTGCCTATAACTTTCTGAGGTAGTCGGAAGAAAGAACAGGTGCAATATACAGGCTAAACCGGAGAAAATAGGGATTGGATTTTTTTTATTATTTCAAGTCTTCTAATCAGAATTATTCAAGAGGGTTAAGCGTGATACAATGAAAACTATTTGACTAAGAACAAACAAAGAAAACCCCTAGTTGCTTTTAAAAATTAGGCTGTGACTTGTCCCATATTCTACATCAGGTAGTAGAGAAATGGAATCCAAATATACTCCCAGGTAGATCTGTGCTTTAATTAGCTGTATACTAATTAATATTAGTGATAGATGTATGACTATATTCTTTATATAATATTGACTAGTAATTGATATTTTTAATGAATTCAAATCTTGCTATAGAGAATATGTTTGGATTTGTTTTGCTGTAAAGCACTAGAGATTCAGCAGACGTTTTGCAGAAGAACCTTAGCGAGACGGAATACTCTGCAAAGTGACATGTGATGGACTCTTTATCTTGTCCCTGATTCCTCTGCAATGGAAACTGTCATTATAGAATCTGAGTTCTGCCAAGCCTAATTATACACAATACAGCAAAGGAAATTTTCCGAATATGCTTGGAAATGTGTTCAGACAGTTTATTTGGCTAACTCACTAACAAACAAATTAGAACATCAATAAACAGGCTGTGAGGGTATTAAGAATTTTTATAAAATTGAGAATTAGGACTTGGAAGAGAGAAAAATGAAAATTAAGAGGATAGTTTTTCTTAACATTTGAAATTAGTCATGGAACACTGCAGTAGTCCTCGAAAAAGTATAAAAAATAATTGGGACATATTACTAAAAACATACAGAGGACTCAAATTCAAATAAGTGAACAGTAGCTTGACTAAATCTTGTACATACACGTTTTTAAGGAGGACCGTCTACAACCTGGATGCTCAGCTCCAGACCTTTACATCATTGGCATATTTTCGCTTCTTCCACAGGCAACAGTGAGGAATGCCAGCACAGAAATTTGTTTGGAGGATTCCTCAGGCTTCAGGTCCTCATGCACTCATTGCCCTGTTCTCTGAACTCAAGAATGGGAGTAAGCAATGATGAAAGAGGTGCTTTGGCAGTTCTTGATGATAAGGACAGCCACGGCACTGGGGTGTAGCTTGACAAGCATTTCTTGAATCAGACATGCTGGCTACGCTAGCCAGTTTTGCTGGTTCAGGTACTTAGTCATAAAAAAAACCCTTCCTCTCTTTTCTTTTGGCTGAGGTACTTTTAACCGGAACAATTAATTATGTGGCCTCATAAGCAGTTGCCTTGCGCCAACTGAGAAGATTTTAGTGAAGTGAGGGTGGAGTTCTAAAAACCACTGTCAAAATAAGTACTTACCAAACTCTGGCTTTACAGACCAGTGTGGTTTAATGCATCCACAACAACAGGGCTCCATCCTACTACGCAAAGATCGTCCTTCACACTCAAGTGTTTGGCCAGGTTAAACCTGCCATGATCTGGGCAGCACAGATGTCTCATACTTCCAGAAGTGGACCTTCTTTCTGAGCAGCTTCCTGTTCCTCATGAATGTAAATGTTATCCTCACAACACTGCATGTGCTTTGTGTTAATTGAATATCATTGCCTTTTCCTTTAGAAATGCCAAAATGACCCGAGTGGGGAATGTAATGTAACTACAAGGTTATTCTTCCATTTCTTCTGTGGCTGTTTCATGACTCTGACGCCTGTCTGTAATGAACAGCCAACCTCTACCCCAGGACATAAACCCCTAAAAAGAGCAGAAGGGTTTAAATCCTCTCTAAGTTGAAGTTCCAGCAGCGATACTGTTCCCTTCATCTAGAAGAAGGACCCCTCCAGAAGAGAATGGAAGAGAACGGGGCCATTTCTCTCAATGGCACCATCCGGAGCAGCCAAGGGCAGGGCAGGAGGGATGTCAGACACATGAAGTATTTTCCACTGATCCATGAAAAATACAAACGTTGACGTCAGACAGCTCTTTGCTAGCAGTTTGGGTTGCTTTGATCCTATTAAGAGAAACTAAGTCTATGGTCTGCATCAGTATTGCTGTACCTTTCTTTTAGGGAAAAAAAAAGCAACAAAAGAGCTTTGGATTCTGCTCCAGTTTCCAAGTTTAAATCTGTCAACACTCAATTATATATATCCTTATTCTCTTCCTCTGCTCCTTAGGAGTCTATTCTATTTCTCCTTAGGACTTAATCAGTGCTGATCTCCTCAGAGAAGCTGGAATTGAGTCTTTAGATATCTTCACAAAATCATATTTTCATAGCGTTCAGATAAAGGAAGATACAAAGAACCTTGTCCCAAGAACTTAAAAGTTATACTCTCTAGTACTGTATTTTGTCTGAAATGTTGGGACTTATTTTTTACATTGCAGTAGCTAATGTTCATATGAAAATGAAAGAATCTGGAATAAATCATCAGTATTCCACTGCCGTCTGTATATTTGACCCTGTATCCGACACCACAGCTTTACAGGGATTTAGAGACTTAAATGTAAAGATTTAAAGAGCTAGATCCTTCTGCCCTGTCAAAAAAAAGCAGTTTCACATGCAAAATTCTCTATCTATATTTTCCTCAGCCAAGGGAAGAAACTAGCCAATTTTCACGTCAGTATTTTTTAATGTAGTTTCACATCAGTTATTATTTTATGTAATAATAACCAATGACACACACATTTGCAATGCAAAAAAAAAGTTAACACACATTTGTAAACTACGCCATCTATAAGATGATTGTTATATTGATCATCTCAGCCTTAGAAGTGTTCTTACATGCTGCTGTTCAAACAGATACCACAGGTCAGTAACACTCATCTTCTCCCTTAGAAGTCACAAACAGCATCCCTGCTTTCTCAAACTAAAACAAGGAAAGATTTTATGGACTTTTGTTTGAAATTCGAGAAGTGTGGTTAAGACTATTAACATAAGAATGTCAGATACTGCTTGTGCTTATTAGCTTAAGTTTATTTTTAATATTAGCAGGTCTGACTTGACTAAGAAATGTCTAGTTATTTCAAGGCTAAACATGGACTCTCATGTCTAATTTTCATTAAAAAAACCCAAAGCTGAATTCTTCTAACATTTAGTGGCACTTGCTGAATAAAAGCCAAACAGCGTAATTAATGATTTTTGATGGGGACACATCATCTGGTTGTGATGCATAATATCTGTGTGAAGTTCAAGCCTATGTATAGTACTCCTCTCCTTTTTAGTTTCTGTCTTTGGCCAAAGATGCCGAGGCATCATTTTTCAGGGTCATGTAGCATGGCCCAGATCTATGACCTTGTAGCTACCACATACTTCCCTTTTCAATTATGTGTGTTTCTGCAGTCCAGTTTATGCTAAGAAAAATGATGAAATAATTAAACCAAGACAATTCATATGATTTCCTCTAATATGTAACCTTTACAAATGCCAAATTCGGGAAAATGTAAAGCATAAGCTATTTCCCTAGAGCAAGGGCATTTAGATCCATCAGTATGTACTTCTAGTCAGGTAGCCCCAGAGCTATTAGTGTTAATATATTGTAAAGATATTGACTTTTTGACAAAGACAAGGGCAACTTTATGACTCAGCTCACTTAGACCAACATTCAAGGAGACTGAAAAGAGTAACATTTATCAGAGCTGTCATCGTTAGGCTGGGCCAAAGGCAATCCTTTTAACTGGAAGCTATCAAGTAAAATAATCTATTAACTATACCCAGCAGAGTACATTACAGCAAGACTTGAAGAAGAATCATTTCCCAACAATCAGCTAAACCAAACTTTTCAAGATAAGCCAATAATTAACCAGTTCTAGCTAAACCAGCAAACGTAGTATTCTAAACAATGCTTTGCTCTTTTCTTCTACATCAAATCAGCCTATTACTAAAATCCACTTATAAAAAACATCTTAAAAAGAGTAAGATTTGTGTCCTGTAGTTTTCTTACTTTGATGGAGACAAGAAATGTTTCATAACCAGAGGCACAGTAAAAGCTGAACTACCCTTACAACTCCTTTCTTAGGTGATCCCATTTTATTATGACAAAACCAAACCCATACCGGATCACTGTCCTGGCAAATATCAGTGTATCTCAGCTCCTTATGTGTGATAATTTTATTTCATTTTAATACGCTCTACTTACCTAAGTGAAAAATATCTTGCCTCAGAATTTCTGTATGGAATTATTTTATTTTTTGTCCTGGAAGTCTCAGACTGTACCATCTCAAGAAATGTCACTCTGCAACCAGCAAGGGGAGGTGTTCTATCGGACCCCATAGTTATAAACAGGGAAGGTGAAAGTTGGGAGCAGTCCTGGCTGCAGTGACTATGAGATGGTGGAGTAAAGGATCCTGAAAAGAGGGAACAAGGCAAATGGCAGGATCACAACCACTCACTTCAGGAGAACACACTTGGATGTCTTTGGGGATCAGCTTGCAAGAATCCCATGGGATTCTCCATTCTTGGAGAGAAGAGGTGGTCGATTTTCAAGAATCCCCTTTTCCAAGCTCAAAACCAGTTCATCTCCACATGCAGAAAATCAAGCAAAGGCAGGAGGAGCTCCTGACAAAACTTACATGTGTTTTCTTTTTACATCTAAGGTGGAAACAGGGACAAGTGAACAGGGAGGCATACAGACACATTGTCTGAGCGTGTAAGGATGGGGTTAAGAAAGCCAAAGCCTGCCTGGAGTTTAGTCTGGCAAGAGATGTGAAGGGCAACATGAAGGGCTTTTGCAGGTTTATCATCAGCAGACGACCAGGGAAAATGTAGGCCCAGTGCTGAAGGGGGCAGGACATGTAATGGGAAAGGACATGGAAGAGACAGAGGTACTCAATGGCTTTTTCACTTCAGTCTTTACTGCAAAGACTGGTCTTTTGGGATCCCAGGCTCCTTGGACCCATGGGAAACACTGGAGGAAAGAAGACTTAACTTCAGTGGAGGAGGATCAGGTTAGGGAACATTTAAACAAACTGGACATGCATGAGTCTATGGGGCACAGTTCTATATCCCTATGAGGAGCTGTATGTGCTGAAGAAGCTGGCTGATGCCAATATAAAACTGCTCCAGATAATCTTAAAATCTAACCCTCACCATGAAAGGTCATGGTGATTGGGGAAGGCTTCTGAGGAGTGTAAGAAGGCAAATGTCAGTCTGATCTTAAAAAAGAGAATCCCAGGAACTGTGAACTGGTCAGCCCAGTCTCACCTCAGTCCCTGGGAAGTTGACAGAGTAGACAATTCTGGAAAACATTTCCAAACATGAAGGACAAGAATGTAATTTGAAGTAGTCAGAATGGATTAACAAAGAAGAAATCTTGCCTGCCCCACCTGACAGAGAAGAGAAGACTGGCTTAGTGGACATGAGGAGAGCAGGGGATATTGTTGATCTTGATTTTAGCAAGGCTTTCAGCACTATCTCCTGTAAGTTCTCACTGATTAAGGACAAGCTAGATAAATGGACAGTGAAACTGAAAACTGGCTGAACCGCCAAGCTCAAAGGGTTGTGATCAGCGCCAGGAAGTCCAGCTGTGAAGAAGAGGGGGGGGGGGGGAAGCCAAACCAAACAAAAGAGTGCAGAACTGTACTTGACCAGAGCTCGGCTATTTGTGAATGGCCACAGAGAACTCTTTGGAGATATGTGCATAACACTGCGGATGCTCAAGTGTGGCACAAAAGCAATTTGTATTAATATGTTAAGGGAATGAGGATGACAGGGCCAAAATCCCAGTTGAAGGTTTGCGCTGGTCTGTGGAAATGAGGTGCGTTCCTAGTACAGGATGTAGAATGTACTTTAAGTTCCTTGACTTGTGGTCAGAAATGGGGGTCCAGGGCTCAGGGGCAGAGGGACTGAGGAGACAGAGGTGCTGTCACGGCTGATGGGAGGAAGATGTTGCAATTCTAGGTCTACTATATGTTGCACCTCACCACTTATGCTACATTTTGCTTCCCTTCCTCACCTGCCTTTCACCCACCTGCAGATGAGTTCTGAAGGGATGCGTGATACTGCTCAGTTGTACTTTCTGCTCCTTCTGCTTACGCTTCCTACTCCAGGACTATAAGCTTCTGTTTTGAAAAAAAAATTCCTGCTCTGCTGCCAAACCGTATTCCAAGAATCCCTGCTATTTGTGCTTGTTTGCCAGTCTTTCAGCTATGCACCCTTCTGTCTTTGAGTGGCCAGCTTCATTCACATGTGCTGGCACCTCTAAGCCAAGAAAACTGAATTGGCTGTTGTTCCCTCCTCAGCGAGGTTGGGGACCCAGCACAAGGAATGGCTAGCAGTTCTGTGCTTCTCCACTGACACAATGACCAAGAGCTGGCCGCATGCCCAGGAAGAAAAAGAATAAAAGGGAAAATCTCTCTATTGCCCGTCGGCATCTGAAGTGATGGATGAGGAAGAAGTAAAGTGGGGTCTGCTAAACAGACTTGCTAATTTGGGATGCTAACTGTCTGGGTTCTGGCACTTTTTGAGGAGCCCTGTAATGCAAAACCCCTCCCCTGTGAAACTCAACTCCTAGGGATCTCTTCCTTCAGTACAACTTTTCCATCTGTCCTCAGTTTCCTCCTGCTCCTCAGAAAAGGAAAGCTAACTCTTGAATGAGGAATCCCAGGATCATTTTCAGACAGTGTTAACGTCTGTGACCTGTGGTCCATTTGTTGACATAGGTTCTTTCATTGGTTTGGTCACCCAAAAGTCTATATTTCACAATTCTGGCAGAAGCTTTGCTGCTGTGCTATCGGTCACGCTGCTCTGCCTGTTTGTTTTTTTTTTCTCCCTCCCCCCCCCCCCCTCCCCGGCCATGATAATTCCTTTCACACATGCTTTTCTCTCACAATCAAAGCAAATCTGGATTTATCAGTAGATTCAAACATGACCAAACCCAGTGAACACAGAGGGAATCTCACTGTACTACTACAACAATCTCTGCTGTGAACCTGGCCTGAGGCTGGATTTAGGAAGGTTCAAGTCTCCATCAGCCTCTCATTACAGTGTCAAGCCTTTTGGGGTATGTGACAATTTGATGGATGGAGGCGTTCTGCCTTTTTATTGAAATAAATTAAAGAAAAATTATGCAGCTGGAAGGATGGTAAAAAAAAATAGGATAATAACTGCAACCTGTTATCTGTATGCACTGTAAGAATCTAATATTCTGTGCCCATACAGATTATGAATTTTACACTAAGTAGTCACAGAAATGTCAAACAGAGGTAGAGAGACAATTCAAGATGTAGGGACCAGAGATTTGTGGTTTCCGTTCCTAGCTGAATTTAGTAAATGCAAATCAAAATCTTGTTTGCTTTTTTACATCTGTTCTCAGAGATTTTACATTTCCAGCCACCTTGTGGCCCACTTCCTGGTGACTCCTATATTTTTGTGCACACTCTTATATGCTCCTTAGACATTCTATGGTCTTATCAGGAGGTCTCTATGGAAAGTGACAGATCCAGGTTTAAGCCATTTCAAAATAAGGAGGAAAGTGGATTCAGGTGAGTTACTGCACAGAGGAATGCTTTAGCTACTGCTGACCACACCATGACTACCACTACCATTATGTTATTGAATAAAAGTGTGAGGGCTCACTGTTGGGTGTTTGGACAACCCCAGCTTTCCTAATGAATTACACTCCTGGGCAGACTTGGAGTTCAGGTCACTTAATCTGTAGCTCTCAAATGGCCACTAGCAACATATAGATGTTGCCATACATCAAGATGATACACAGCTTTTGAGCCTGTTTAAAAGAGCTCTGGACAGAAGATAGAATACCTATAATATTTGAGATACCTCACCGAATTAAATGAGTGTATGTGGATTGTTTTCTTGCATGAACTGGAACATTCCAGGTTCCAGTTTTGCGTTATTTTGTATCTTCCCTTAAGTGCCCTGAAAAATCAGTGAATTAAGACCTAAAACTTTATTTTGAGATAGGTGAGAAATATCACATATAGATTACTGTTGATCAAGAGAAGACATTGTGAGACTGCTCACTTTTACAGACACCAATCACTGCCACAATCAGGACTACTACCGAGCAAACTCATTCTGATCCATGACTCACTGGATACCACTCCACTGACAGTTTTATGTCCACTTTATATATATATACAATTTTATACAGAGAGAATTTATTTCCTCTGTGATTGTACATTGCGCTTTTCTTTCAAAGTGGAATTTTATTCAAAGATTACAATGTATTCAGTATCACAAATGGTATTTCTTTCATGGTTAGAAATGAAATATTTATCATCTCTTACTTTATCTAAATTTGTTTCTTTTTCTGTATTAGGTCTCAGAAGTTGTTGAAAGGTCTCCTGCAGCCTGAAATGACAGAAAGCCTCATATAAAGGACACTCCTATTTTACATCTACGGAATATTGCTTAATAGGTACTCCTCTGAAGAAATATATTGTATGGTACAGCTTTTGACAGACTACCAACCTTCTGAACACACAGAAAGTTATTTAATTTTTGCCTGATCAGAAGCACCTAATGTCACTGCACATGGTACAATGGAAACCCTAAGACAAAGTTTTGGTATCTCTGTTATCTGTACGTATCCTATAGCATCTGGTATGGTGTTCGCCGCTCTTCTAGTTTCTTGCTGCTCATATCCGAACATAAGAGCGCGTCCACTTGTTTCTAATTCACCTTTCCTTTCTATCTGGAATGCTCCTACAGAACTTTGTACTGAAAGGACGGGAGTGCAGCTGGACATGGACTTTTTTTCTCTCATTGGAAGCACCCTGAAGACATCCACTGGGCAAAACATCACTCTCTTCTATCCCGACAGGCTTGGCTACTATCCTTACAAAAATGAAATCACAGGGGAGTCGTACAATGGAGGTCTCCCCCAACTGTCACTGCTGGAGAATCATTTGAAAAAAGCCAAAGAGGACATCCAGTTCTATATTCCTTCAGATGAACAGTTTGGATTGGCTGTCATAGACTGGGAAAACTGGAGACCTGTGTGGATAAGGAACTGGGGATCAAAAGACATTTATAGACAGGAATCCATTGAACTGGTCCAGCAGAGAGACCTCAGTCTATCAGAAGCCGAAGCCAGGAATATAGCTAAAATGGAATTTGAAGCTGCAGCAAAATCAATTATGTTAGAATCTTTAAAACTGGGCAGAGAATTGAAGCCAAATCGTCTGTGGGGATATTACCTTTATCCAGACTGTTATAACTATGATTACAAACAAAACCCACATAATTATATGGGAACCTGTTTAGATATTGAAATCGAAAGAAATAATGAGCTTAACTGGTTGTGGGAGGAAAGCACAGCACTTTATCCATCTGTCTATCTAGAGACAGCCTTAAGATCTTCCAGAAATGCCCAACTCTTTGTTCGCAACAGAGTGCGAGAAGCCATTAGAATTTCGTATGTCTCTAATTCTACTCATCCTCTTCCAGTTTTTGTATATACGCGTCCAGTATTCACAGATGTCTATGAAGAATATCTCTCCCAGGTGAGTGGAGCTAGACCTCAAATATTTCAAATTTAAGCGGAAAGAAATTAGCAGGTGGCATTTATTTAGCAAATATGCTAACTCATATCAGGAAAAAAAAAGTGTGTAGATATTGTTTAAAAATTAAATCAGTCCATCAAAGAAATATAATCAAATGGAACACTAAGAGGTCTATTTTGAAACCTTCTTCATTATATTTATTAAATAGTATTTTGTTCTGATTAGTTCTCACATATAGCAAAATATTACAAAGCTAGAAAGCATATCTAGTACATTAAGTCAGGAAAGAAATTTGAGTAGCCTCTTCCAAAACAAATTAGTGAAACTGGGTTAGCCTAATGTCTGCTTTTGAGATTATAAGAAAAAAAACAATAAAAGGGAGTCTTTATTTTCCTTAAAAAAGGGCTTAAAAGCTAGTGAGAAAGTTCTGTCCTTAGCTGTACTCGAGTAGCTTTTCAAATGGTATTTCAGCATCTCATGGGTTAGTCAAGGTTAGGCTCCAATTAAGGTCTAATCATCTTATTGCAGTTCTGGCTACGTTCTTCCTTTCACATTTTTATATAAACTCTCTATCAGAGATACCACAAATCTGGGGAATCTCTTCCTGGTCATCTAGGCCATGAGGAAGGGGAAGTTAGAGATTGTGGTCCTTGTGACTACGCTGTGTCTGGTGTCCTCTCGTATCCTGGATAGAGCACCAGCAGGCCTTGCCCTGCAGCTCTGTAGATACCTTCAGGGAGCAAGGGGTGCTGCCACGGTCCCTGCTGGGCTCCTAGTTGATCATTTAAATCCTATCATCCTTACAATCTTCCTTTTCATGTGTTGTGCCACACAGTATGTTGTTTTTCCCTTGTTCTTTTTCTACCCATAGTCCTGTTCCATCCCAGATGGGCTTTAAGATTTTGTTAGGGCTGGGCCAATACCTCACCCTAAAAGGAGAACCAGACAGAAAAAAATTCCCAAATCAATCTCAGTAAAAGGCCAGAGCCATTCTCTGGAGAAAACAGATTCCTGTTGGTGAAAGCTCTTTCTCTTGCTGCTTTTCTGCTTTAGCACTTACTGGTAACTGAAAGTAAGTTAAAAAAAAAAAGCTGTGCTTTCTTTCCAGCCTCTGCTTCAGTCAGCATTACTGAAACCAGTTACTACCAACTCTGAGCAGCCAGGAGGCAGCGCAGCAAAATAAAATGGTTGGAAGAGTATATGTCATATGCCTAACCACTGGCTCAGTTTTACAGCCTTGTTTTCCTAACCAGATGACATATATAAATTGGATATAGTTGGCAACATTTTCTGGCATCACCTGTGCAACCCAGTTCCAGAATAAAATACTGTAATCAAGAGCAGAATGTTTGCATCATGTGTAATTTCTTGCTGTCTTCAAAGTAGTTATTTTGGCTATGTAATTTAATATATGCATTATACCTTTTGCCCTTATGCTATAGCTTACTTACATTAGCATAATCCTTTGCACATTTCCTCTCAGGATGACCTGGTAAACACCATTGGAGAATCTGCTGCACTGGGTGCTTCTGGAATTGTGATCTGGGGTGATATGAATTTAACACAAAATAAGGTATGCCAGATTAATTATTATATGACATTTTTAAAGAGCAATAAAGTGAAAAGGATATAAAGCAGTATGATTACTTACATCATATCTTCTACTTTTAAAATGATGGCTCCATATTCCCAGCAGCCTTTTCTAGATAAAAACCAAGCACATTTGAGGCTTCAGAATATTGTTGTTGAGTACATAGAATAAGAGTTCAGTATTTTAAAACATCAGTGTTGGCTCTGAGTAACTAGGCAAGCTACCATGATAACTGTTGGCAAGTTAGCACTTGTTTAGTTAATTTAAGGAAAGAATTCCTATGTCTTCATTGCATTCTGGTCATGAGGTACAGAAAAATTTACTTTTGCTTGCCCAGAACAATTTTTAAAAGACGCTTCTGCTTTTTAAAGTGATGCACTTAGCAGTAACATTTAAAGCATTAGGAGGAGTCAGTCTGTGAAATTTCAGCTCTAGCCTGTTCTGTGTGTTGTAAGTAGTACTCTGATTAATTTCACTGTAAGAAAGATCTGAGTCAGAAGAGGAAAAAAAATCGAATTTGTTTTAGGAAGGCCAAATACGTAGCTTAAGAAACATTCTTATAAGGATGTTCAAATAAATCTTTTGACTAGCTCATTCACACCCAGCAAGCAGATATAATAAACTACTGCATGGTAGGATTCTTCTAAAGTCTTTTAAGAGCAAAGAAGTGAAACTCTTCAGCACTACTGGGCCTCCTGTCACAGAAAGCATGGCCAAATAAACCTTGGCAGCTCTGGAAGGGTCAAATGCCGCAAACCATCCCACTCTGACTCCTTTTTGTACATGTCTTCTTTTGGGAAAGCATATCAGTTGCACCTGAAGCTTTTTGCCCATTACCCCTTTACCAGAACATAGAGGACCAACAACTTTCACTGCCTGAATTTTGAGATTTGTATTAGCAAACAGAATTTTCCATGGCCGCAAACAAATTTTCCACAGCCCAGTCAGACTACGTATTTGTGGACTAACCACACCTTTTTCTTTACATCTATTAGAGTCAGTAGCCTTTCAGCAATGAAATATTACTGTGAGCCTCATTTCTGCAAGAATTGCATCAACCAAAATTTTCGGGCAGGTTTTTTTATATATACCTAAAAGAAAAACAAAAAAACCTACATATACCTCAGATTCACCGAACAATCTCCACCGGTGTAAATATTAGCTGTATCCATGTGCGGTATTAGGCAAATGCCCTAAGGAGACATAGTGTCAGAAACAAAAGAAGACTTTGCAAAGCCTCTGGTTACTAAACTGTGCCAAGCATACACAGAATATATGCCAACATGATCAATTAAAATGATCAATTCTTTTAGCATGCTCTCCATTTGACTATCTTCCCAAAATACTTTCCATTCAAAAATGCCATGAAAGCTCCCTACTCCTGCAGCCTAGCTATTCATGTCAGGGGAAAATGGAAGAGCCTTACAGAGATGATTTGATAGAAAAATATATTTGTTTGGGCTGAAGAAGTGAGATTTTTTTTCAAGATATCCTTTCAAACCGTTCAAGATACGTAAAAAGGAGCGTTAATCCTTCATGTAACTTCTTTCAATGCATCTGATTCAAAATGCTACATGAAACATACAGATAAAATGAAAGCTTAGTCATCTGCTTTTTTATATAAGTGCTTTTCATAACATCTCCAGCAACCACCCAACATAAATTTGCTGTGATCCTTGAGCTATATAGCAACTTCTCAGATAAACTTGCTTCCAACAACCAGTTATAACTATTATCAAAACCTCAGGAGAAACATTCAGAGATATCCACTACGGTACTGTTATTAGAATGACAGCATTGTAATGGTTTCCATACTAAACACTGCAGATATGATGCTCTTTCCACAGAACACCTGTAGGACTCTAGACAACTACCTGAGGAGGACTTTGACCCCGTACCTCATCAATGTCACGATGGCAGCCAGAATTTGTAGCCAAGTGTTATGCCAAGACGCTGGTGCTTGTGCACGGAAAAAATGGAATTCCAGTGACTATCTTCACTTGAACCCCGAGAATATTGTCATTCAAATGACAAAGGATGGAAAATACACTCTGCAAGGGCAACCAGCATTTCAGGATCTGCAAATGTTCATAGAAAAATTTGATTGCCATTGTTATGCAGGGCAAAGTTGTGAACCTAGAGTTGATATAAATGACATCCATTACCTCCATGCTTGCATTTCAGAAGATATTTGCATTCATGTATCCTCAAATTCACTTTCTGATACAGAAGCCTCTGAAGAAAAGATCCTGTCTAACAGAACTGTATTTCCATTTATCTCTCAGACTAAGGTGACATTATCTACACATCTTGAAACAGAAGATTTTCAATCTACCTTTGGAAATAATATACTCAATATAACATCTGCAGAATATAACACTGTCACAGCTGCCACTGGATATTATTTAGAAGCAAATGACACTCGTACTTTCAGTAGTTCTTCATCCTGTAAGATAAGGATGTTTAATCTGTTTTGTTTAATTCTAATTTTGAGAACCTTAATATAAATGACACCCATGAAAGTGAGAATATGATTTTCTAAAGGTTTTACTTACACAGAAAAATCATTCCTGAAAGGCATAAAACAGCTGCAACTCTGAGGTCTTATCTGTATCAGGTAACCTTTTCTATTCCATAGGTGACACTTCAGCTTGAAAGTATTTCTTCAGTTTAGTTTTATAAACTACTGTTTGTGCCAAAGATATACTGGTATGTATACACTGATTTGACCATATGGAAGGCTAATCCAGAATAAGGAATATATTTTTACAGTTTATATTTTTAACAGTTATATTTAAAAAAGAAAAACAAGTATTGCTGATAATGTCGTTTTGTATTCTTCAAGTTAAGCCAGTTAAATACATCTCAGCCTGGATTTCATTGAGTCTCAGCAGTCAATAGGTTTGATGGTCTGTGCGGGAATTAATTTCATTCCATAGGAAGATTAGCTCTTAAAAATACTTGGCATAACTTTAGATCTGTGGGACTTTGCAGCACAAAATTGATTACAGTAATGTTTCTCCACTTTTCACAATATCTACAGGGACACTATGGTTTTTCTTTTAATTAAATATATTCATAACTCCTCAAAGGGTTCTAACCTTAATGTAGAATTCAACTGTTACAACTTCGTTATTTGAAATTTGAGCTGTAGTGGTTTATGCTTCTTTCTTTCTTTTCTTTCTTTCCTTTCTTTCTTTCCTTCTTTCTTTCCTTCTTTCAGAGGTCCCTTCCTTGGCTTTCAGTTGTTTTGCCTGGCCAACACTCACAACTCATCTGATCTGCTCCTGCACTCCCTATGGGCACTGGTCACCTGTCCTAGTTTTTCTGTCCAGCCAGCCCTAGCAACTGGATAGGGCTGTCGGTGCCATATGGACAAAATCCTGTGAGCGTGGGACTTGGTCTATGGCGGACTATTTCCTGGGCAGTCTCTTCAGTGGAAACTAGTCTGCTCCTTAGGAAGATGCAGCAGTGGGAGGCTGCAAGATGCAGTGATGCTGGGAACCTGGGGCCCCCTTCCTTCACTTCCAGTGCCTGTGATCCCCAGCCTTAGGACCCCCTTTTTGATCCAATCTGCTGATGGAACTATCTGCCTAGTATATTTCACTGCCAAAAGCAATATTAACGTAGCAGAGACACCTCAGAAGAAAACCGTTCCTGGTTTCATATCAGGACTCCAGTTGTGATTTATGTATAGTCATTTTAAGCATTTAGAGGCAATTAACTGCAGCTCATTTGATAAAATATCCTTTCCAGATTATTATGTCAGATGCTTAATAGACAGCTGGACTTCTGCTGGGTGAAGAGTGGCTGCTGGCATGGATAGATTAAAAAAGATTCCCTAAAGCTAGGCATGATCTGCATAAATCACCATCTCCTACAGACACAACCTGCCTCACTGATGGAAATACCTGGGATTTCAATATAGTAGCCCTTTCTTTATGAAAAGTTAATGTCTAAATTTAGCAGAAAACACGTATTATATCCTCTGTCTTTGAATTTACAGGTTGTCAGTCATAATAGACATGCAGAAAAATAGGTAAAGGCTTTAGATTTAACATGGAGAAATAATGTTTTATGGCTTTTGGACAACAAGTTATCAAGAGGAAGTGACAATTTTCTCATCGCAGTTATGGTGTTGAGTCCACAAGCCAAAGGTATTTCCACCATCAACGTTCCAAGTAGAATAATGAATAAAAAATATGCATGTGATGGACTGTTGAGCACAAAAGAAGCCAGCTGGTTTTGATCACCTCTGTAAAAACATACTTTCTTCACTGCAGCTTTGATTTTGGTTACTAGATTGTGAGCAAACAAAAGCCATGGTATGTCTTCTGAATAATTCCTTTACCTCAGGGCCCTCCCTTTCCCACTGGACTTGTGACAACTATCAAAGAATTTCTAAAAACTGGAAAAGTCACTGGTAATGTCTTACTGTATTTTGTATGACATATATGAAGTTTTATTTTTTTCAGCAGAACGCTTTAACATGGTTAAAATTTTATGTTCACGCATAAAATTGTGCTCAAACACTGCACTGCTTTTTTAAATCACAAATAGGTGAAGTTTCCTGAGGTTAGGCTTGTTTGTATCTAGTTCTCTGAAAGACACTGGATTTGTGATAAGAGAGCTTGCTTACAAGTCTTGCCATAAATATTTTTGAATAACAGCCAGGCAATAGAAAGCAGAGTATCTTTGACAAGAAAAGAGTGGAATCACCAGAAGAGGGGGAATGAAAAGTTAAAATCACACAAGAGTTGAGATGGAGCACCCAGGACCTCCCAGTGGATGCAGAGGAAGTGACCTGCAGAAGTGAAAGAGTGAAGCAATAAGGAAGGTGGACAGACCAGTCTCTTCCCATTCAACAGTTTTTTATCTACCTGGTATTTAATACAATCTTTCCCTGAGGCCCACTGTAAAAATAAAAGAACACAGTAACTGCTATGTTAGATTAGACCTATCCATCTGATCCCACCTCTTTTTGATTGAGAACAGCCAGGACCAGAAAAGGAAGGTGAGAAGAAAGCAGACTATTGCAATAAACTGTCCACAGAAATATGTCTTCCTAAGCTCCATCCATAAATATCATTTGGGATATTTATGTTACTCACATGTATCTGCAATTGATGTTTTAAATCCTACAAGTTTGTCACAGCGAGATTCAAGCCAGCTACATGCTGTGTAAAATTACACTATTTTCCAAATATATTGTTTTGCGCTGTGTTATATTTGTCTTGCTTATATGCTATGTTAAAGAGTCACCATGGAGTCAGAGAGGAAGGAAAGAGAAAAGGAAATGGGGAGCTACAAGTTGTATTGCTGGTGACTACCTCCTGTTCAAAGCCAAACATGCATTCTCCTAAAGCAGACACCCACCCCCCCTAAAAAAAAAAAAAAAAAATTCACCTTCCATACACTGCATTTCTTGTAATCACTAGCTGTCTCTAGCCTTACAGTTTCGGTTTCTTATTTTCTTGTATTTTTCAAAAGATTAAATACTAGAGGAACATTCATTTTGCTTTGATTGCCATTCACTATTTTGTACTTCTCCCTTTTAGGCACAATTCAGGCTGGCAATACTTAAGAACTGGGAAACACTAAAATGGGTTTGATGAAGTGGTCTAAATAAAAGTCGTTTAACTACCTCCAGTTCTCTCCTTCAATGTCTAGAAATTTTGCTAAAATTTTATTTGAAATTCTGCTTCTCTATCTGAAGAATCTGGACCTGGTTTATTGCATTGCTTATTCTGAGACACCCAAAGATATTCACACTTTTAAGAGAGATGGCTATTGGCACTTACAGAATCTGAAAAGAACCGAAATCACAGTCTAGTCCCTGCTTTACTGTTTCTTGCTTCTCTGCATTAAAAATAACAACATGTCGAGAGATTTTGAGAGACAGGCCAATAAGACCACTTTGTAGACAACCTAGGATGTGACTGGCATCCCAAGGAGTCCAGCAAAATTTGCTTTAATTCCTGCATCACACTGGGACACCCTGTTGTATATATATCAGCAAAGAATCACGTGGAAGATTTCAGCCCTGTGCAATCCGCACTAGGCAGCTCTCAGGCACAGATTAGATTTGTACATGTACCTCTCCATCACTTTTCAATACAAACAACAAACAGCAAAGACAGTTACATAATTTTAAAACATATTCAATTATGGAACATTGATGACCTTTTTAAGAAGGTAACAAATTCCAGCCTTCAAGCATACATACTTACTTGAAAGGTTTTCACAGTGTGCTTGTGTAGGCCCCTTTGCACTGGCAGACACCCATTCTGCCAAAGCAAAACAGCCTCCAAAATTGGGGTCTGAGATTTCCAGACAGGGTCACGAGTTTCATTTCAAAGAATAACATTGATAAAAAGCAAGGTTTATTGCATGGCTTAAAAAAAATACTGCTTTACTAAACAATAATTTAATTTTTCCTTAAAGAAATTTCTTTTCTGTTGTTCTTTCTTGGCAGGTTTTTGCCTGTCCTATTGAAAACCATTGTATAGATGGCTGGGAACAGATTCAAAAAGCTTATTAGTCTAACTTCATCCTTTAAGACTTTTAAATGTTTCCTGATGCGTGGCAATCCTAGACCCTTCTGTCTATTTTTCTGGAAAGAGTCCACTGAAATTTAACCCAGCATTTTCTTAATGATGACAGTCACGTAAACACACAATATTTGAGATCAATCCTAAGTTTTTGTGTACACCACTCAAGGATCTGGGTTTTTAGAGAACAGTTCTTTTGTTGTAGGTGTTCTGAACCTTTCACAGCTACTTTTCTCTTTACTGTCAGTAGTACTCAGGACTGCAAAATTTTCCTGTATTTGTTGTCCCCTGGTTAGATACGAGAAAGTAAAGGGCAAGGAGGTAAAGGGCAACTATCAATATTAGCATCCTTAAGGGAATAACTTTGGATTTCATTATGTTCACTAATGTCTTACCACTGTCATGGTGTATTGATCATAGTTCTCCTTGGCCAGTAGTAATTACATGACATTTTTAGTGTATACTTGCATGTCCCTTAGTTTATAACTGATAAAGTATTTATTGATTAGTAATCAGACACAAACAGACAGTATGAAAATGAATGTGAATTACTACTTTATATATTGAGCCAACATTGTTTCTGCGCACACAATTCCAGAGCATGATGTTCATATAAATATACAGACATCAGACAATATGCTGTCACCCTTCTCTGCCTTTGTTCTCATCTCAGAAAATGTATTTATTTTCTTCAAGAACTTCAAGATTCTGCAGAAGATATGCCAGTTGTTGGCAGTCTCCTTGTGGAGCACGCTGCTCCCTCAGGCTACCACAGGTTGAGACAAGATGATCGCTTGCCAGTGTCAAGTGGTGATTTCCTGAGGCAGGGACATAACAACCCTCCTTTCAAAGGGAGGCTAAGGGCTCCCTGCAGTCCCATAATGATAACGCTGTTAATGTCACAAGAAAGCATGAAGTACCCTACCGCCGGGACTAATAATGCACAAACTTAGGCTGTCCGCAAGTCCTATGCATTGTTTCAGTTTTCATGCTGCATATACCAAACGTAAGCTTCCAAAACGCAGAGTTCTTGAGTTAAAAACCTTAATCCTCCCCACTCTTGTCAGTGTAACAATCCTTACAGAAATCCTTTTTCACTCCTTCCTTCACTGGCACATGAGAAAAATTAAGATACATACTAAAGAATCTGTGATCCTCCAGCCAGCAGAGGGCATGGACGATGCACAAAGACACTGGTGGGTATAATTACAACGCTTTCACTTGGAAGTTCAATACAGTCTTTCCATGCTCTTTAGCAAAGCAGCTGCTTGATTCTGGCCTACAAACAGAAAAGATGGCTGGTCTCTCACTAATGCAGTGCCTCATTAGCAGAAAAGATGTGCAGCTTATTCTACAGTTGTTTTTTTTTCCCCAAACATCTGGCATATCGGGACAAATCTGAAAATATAGGAGTGAGACATCATCTCTTCTCATGCTCTTCTCCCTGGAGATTTCATTCAGCTGAAGACTACTTCTCATTAAGATCTTCAGCTGTCACTAAAATCCATTTTTAAACTACAGATAATGTGATCTGGTCTCTGTGGTAGTAGTCTGAACTAGAGGTGGGGGTCCCAAACATCTCGTCTCTACCCAAATACGTAAATACCTGGACATGCAGTGTTGGTACAGGTCAAGTTTTGCTGACTGTATTTCTAGCATTACCACCATCGCCATCCGAAACATAAGACCCATTGTTACAAATCTTTATAGCACAAATAAGTCTCTGCAATGGAGTAAGCTGCTTTACTATCACTTCAACGACAAAACACTTGGAAGACTCAATATGCTACATGGCCCCATAACACTGCTAAAATAGTCCTGAAGTGTGTAAATCTCAATAGACAAGAAGAAAAGATTTTAGCAGTGGTCAAATGATTCCCAGAAAGTTTAAGCAGCTTGTCTACAGTCGCACGGGATAATGAATTGTGGCCTTCTGTGACCCAGCTCAGGCTTTTAGCTACAAGAATAAATGTCCTCTGAGCTTGCAAAAGATATAACAGACTTTAGAACAATATAACAGATCTTTAAACTTGGACAAACCCACCAAGACTTTTTCATATATTATATTTTGACCTCTTAGACACTGTAAAAGACTTCAATCAGTGTACGGATGAATCAGTGTTTTAGAATTTACCTGCCTATCCTCTGCTGGCCTTTTATGAAGATATGACTGAAATGTATTTTTTCAAAGTACGTTACTGTGTTTGCAATATATTGTTTCTTTAAAATTACATCACTGTGAGCCTTAAGCACTACTGAAGAATTTAAAATTTCCTGCAAAAATTCTGTAAGAAAACAGAGACTGTTGTAGATCACAAATTCCAGTGACAACTTCAGAGACCGGCAGGTGGATCCAGGCTGAGTGTAAACTCTTTATTTATGGGGAAAACCAAGCCCTTCTCTAACACTGTGTGGAAAGGCTGGATGCTAAATGTCGCTTATGTAGCGCAGGCAGAAGATTCCTGTTGAAGTGGCATGTCCTATCATTGCCCACTGTATGAAACCACCCTCACAAGTCTCTTGTTGAGGCAACGAAGCATGCTAAGGGAGACCCTCCAAAAACCCGTCAGAGAAGAACCCAAATAAAACTGCAGTAAGCCCTGGATCTGAAAGCCTGTCCCTACACAATGAACAAGAAGAGTCAATTCAAGAGGAGTTTCATGGGAAGAGCGGAGGTCCTAGGGGGGTGAGACCTACCACCGCTAGATGTGAAGGTCCTACAAAATCGATCCTGCCAAGGAGACCAGGCCCACCATAAGCCAGTGCTGCTAATATGGCCCTGGGCCACCCCTTGTCGGGACAGCCAGCCCATGGCGGCTGACCGCGCTCCCGCCAGGGACCAGCCGGCCACCTCACAGGATCCATCGCGGTGCCCGGGGCCACCTTGCTGCCCCACGGCCTTGCGGTGCCTCCTTGCGACCGCCTCAAGCCCCCAGGCCCCGTTGGACGCTCCGCCGCCCTCGCCCCGGGCCCGGCCCCGCCCGCCATTTCGTGGGGGAGCCGCCCCCCCCCC
>JAOXJM010000001.1:23826041-23840652 GCA_026413425.1 Tringa solitaria | reverse complement strand
AAGGGGGTGGCCGCCGGCGGCGAGGCGGCGGCCCGGCGGGGCTGGAGGGGGCCGCCCTCCCCGAGCCGGCCGCTCCGCGTCCCTTCCCCCGGCAACAAGTGCGGGCTTTGCCTCCGGGGCCTGCGGGGAAGCCGCCCCTGTCATGAGGGAAGGGAGAAAGTGGGGGGGCGCGGCGGGGGTGAGGCAGCGCTCGCATCTTTTGCGAGCTGGAGGATGGCACAGCAGGCTCGGGTGGGTGTGAAACTGGTTATAAGAGGGAGAAGGAAAATGTCTCCCGTGCCCGACTGCAGAGCGCACCCCTCTCAAAGCAGATTGCTGGGCACGGGGCTCTTGCCCGTCATTCAGAGCGGGCTTCTCCCGGCCGGCGTATCCCAGAATAAATGGGGATATATTGTGCATCCTCTGAAGGCCACAACTCCCCTGTCACTGAATTCTCCCCTCCGATCGGTTGCATCGCTCTTAAAGCCTCCCACAATCCCTTGACGGCTCTTTCGTGGCGTTTTAGGTCTGATTTTTGCCTTCTCTTCCCACCGTGGTGATGGCCTTGCAGCCCTGTTCCTCGCTAACCCTGACACCTGCCGTGGCGCTTTCCATTTTGTCCCCGTTCCGAGTACGGCCCTCACCTTTCTTTGCTGTGCTCTCCGCCCTGCTGCATTCCGGCCCATCCCGAAGATTTTCTTTCCATCGGAAGATGGAAACAAATATGCACGTTAAATATGGTTACTACCATACATACCTTTATTCTGAAAGATGGTGACAGTTGTGAGATGTATTGCAGCTCACCCACGGCCAAATAAAGGTTTCCAGGTATTCTTCAGTCCTCATCCTGAAAAGTTACTAGCACACAAGTCGAAACCAGACTAGGAGGTGTAGGGCCTAAAATCAAAGAGATTGAAGCAATGATGACATGAGTACATGGTATCAGTTATTTGCTCTCATTTACGGTTATGGATTAAGGGAAAAGTAAGAGATTGCTAATTAGTGTGAGTGAAGAAGTAGAGAGAGAGCAGGAGAAAAAGGAATGGGGTTGGGAAGGTGCACAACGAAAGTTAGGTTTTGGGGGACAGCCGCATTCAATAAACAGAAAAGATTTGAAACTGGTATTTTAGCTTGTTAGGCGCTCAAGCGGGCTTGGTAACACAGGCCTCAGCACTTCTTGTGCCCATTGGAAGTCTTCATCTCCCAAGGGTGGGCTTTGGTGAGGAAAGGGGAAGAGGCACAACAAATTATATTGCTTCTTGGATTGGTTTCATAAACAGAGGAAAGGAAAACACAACAGTTCAGAGGCCTCATTAACAGTAGCGTGTAAGTTTATCTACTCACACTACACCACCTGTGGAATGGCATCGTACGTGTTTGTCTCTGTCATGCTAATATCTTGAATACCAGAGCACTGTTGTTACTGCAGGTCTGATTTTGCCAGCATACGTATTGCTTAAGAATATTTTACAAGGCATACATGTTTTCTGACTTGAGGAGTGTCACACGTTGCAGGTTTTGTAGCTTGTGAATCTTTGAGTCTGGAGATGATGCACCATGGTAATTCACTGAAGAAGGGTGGCTGAAGAATTTGGGAGTAAGGCTATAGATAACAGCTTACTCTTGAATACAGTTTATATGGGGATGGCAAATAGATTGGGAGCTCTATGTGTGTTTGTATGTATGTGGTTAGAGTGTGACGAGATGAAAATAACTGTCACAAAATAGTGCCTACTTAAAATGCAGACTCTGATGGATCATAAAAACATATCTTAGGAGATTACTATTTTTTCCACTTTGCAGTAGTATTCAGAGATCCTATCAGGCTAACACTGGATAAACACTATTGAGACAGTCTCCTCCCTGAAGAGCGTGAGCCGTATTTAGTCCTCTGTTACCAGTGGAAACCTTGGATAACGTCACTGCCTTTTACTGTGGATGTACACCGACGTAATAGAGTAGAGAGTCTGGCCCATGGTCATTATCATAAGGGGTTATGGCAGTATTCATTATCAATTAAATATTCAGCAACATTTAGAGAAGGCATTGCAAACTTCTTAGCACCAGTTGTTTTCATCTGTGTCAGGATGTAATTAATCTCTTTTTTACTGAGATAGAACAATAAAGTTGTTGGCACATTTTGAATATTCACCAAAAATAGGTAATTTGTCATATAAAACTTCCTTAGCAAGTAAAATAGAACAGATCTTTTACTTTTTGGTGCCTATAGCACTTGAAACAAAGCACAGTAATCAAGAGTTTTTGGACTAATGCTGACAAAAGATTCAACATAATACTTTCTTTTCTTCATTGTGTGGGAAAATAAAGAACTGTAAACAGAATACTTTCTTTGTAGCTGTTTCCGTTCAAACAGAATGGAAAATTTTTAGAGGAAAAGACTAAAGACCAGACACTTACTCTTTGCACTCTATCCCCAATACCAGAGCAGTTATGATGGGTTTGTTTGGTTTTTGTGTTCCATTTTAACATATTACATATGGTGTACAATTTGCTGACAAAAGTAGAATTCTGACTTTCTATGAGTTTGTTTACACAATAGCCTCCTGAGTCGGTTGGCCTTTTTTCCAGTCATTCCTGTGCTTGAGTAATGATGGCACGTCCTCAGGATTTATGCATTCATATGTCTTTATATGTCTATCCTCCACAAATAAGTGTACTATATATTCTAACAAATTAGGCCACTACCTGCTACAGGAGATGGTTGCTGATTGGCTTTGTCTTACTCCATCCAATTAAAAACTTATGTCACCGCTGGGTACGTGTATCTGCATGAGGCTGCAGGTGCATTTATCTTCACTGTTTTTTCCTACTGCTATTGACAAGTCACTGGAGCAAGGAAAGGGGAGGAAAAGAGACTTTCAGAAACAAAAGATGGGGAAGATGTCTATAGTACAGAATTTAGCAAGAAGTTTCTCATAGGTAAGGTTGAACAGGTAATTGAAGAAAGTTGTTTCTTCCCTGAATCTAATTCTGGATCTAATTCCAAACCCCCAAATCTTGTGAGAGGATCAAGTAACTGTCAAAGTTTATATAGCTTTTAAAGTCCCAGATTAAAAACAATTAATCTTAGTCTGTGAACACAAAATGGAGACATATTCTCACTCTGCCATGAATAGCAAAGAGAAAAGCTGCAGGAAGCATACAGAGAGCAGCAATAGCACTAGGGATAGCTGGAGGCAATGTGCGCACTGGGAGGCATGTAGCTACTCTGGTGCACCCTGAAGCTCTGAGCATCCAGTTGTCAGATGGGAAGGACGTGTTGGAGCACACCTGCTTCCCTCCTTGTTCACATACCCATATTTTCTTCCAAAAAAAACCCCCCCAGAAAACCCTAGGGCACATGGGATGATGAAGTCGGTAAAGGGAATGTGAGCAGACAGATATATGGAGAGGCAAGGTCAAGTCCAGAAGGTCCTGCTGTCCTTTCTGGATGGGTGGTAACCCAGGACTACTGTGTATGTGGCAGGGAGCGCCTGGACCTTCATGTAGACATAACTGTTAAGTAACCATCTGCGTATCTTAATGCACCATGCCTAGGATACATGATATCTTATTAATGATACATTTTGAAAAGTAAGAATGAATAATGAAATACTTGGATCTGAGTTTCACCTTTCTCCTTAAAAGCTGTCTTCTGGAGTGGGTAGATGTGTGTAAGGTTCCTGCTGGCATGATGACAAGCATCTGTCTTATAAAAATATTCCTCTGAACTGGGGGAGGAGGCAGCACTTTGATTTTATGTTTTGGGTTTATGGTGTGCTGAGTTAGTACCCTGTGTTTTTCCATCTTAATGGCGTTCTCTTAGCTTCCACAGTGGGACTACTCTGCTGCCACCTACTCAGAAGGAAAGGGTCTGCATGTAGTACTCTCTACATGGGTACTCCTTCACTGTTTATTAAATTTGGAGTTCAACCATTGGTAACAGTAGTGAGTAACTACCAGAAAAAATCCTGATATAGTCAGTTTTATCATATTTTATCATATTGGGCGTTGGACTAGATGACCTTTAAAAATCAAACCATTCTATGATTCTATATTTTGACTGTGCTGCTTTCTGGTTTGCTGAAGGATCAGATGAAGAATTATCTTAAGTCTCGTGGTTTCTGGGGTGATCTTTGTTGCTGAGGAGAATAAAAGATCATTTAAAGGGGCTGAAATGAACAGTCTTCCTTGGCGTGACAATGCATTAATTGAAGTGTTAGCCAGTACTCTTGCAGAAAATTAATGTGATATTTTACCGTGTTGTAAAATAAGAATTTTAGATTGCAAATGAGAAACTTATCTGCTGTGTATTGGCTATTTTATATATTTTTTTTTCTATTCTAGTCAGGGCAGTTCACAGAAGATATGATTCCTACAGTGGGCTTCAATATGAGAAAAATAACAAAAGGAAATGTTACCATAAAGGTAGGTGTGCATGTTTGAATTTATACAGAGTGAGTTGCTAATAGACAAAGTGATTTCAACTTAAAATATGAAAGTGTAGGAAATATCTTTTAAGATGGTGGGATCATTTATCTATTTTTCTAGCTCAAAAATAACTTTTTAAAAGCATATAGTCATATATTCCTCTGTTATGTTCATCTGATTACATTATATCCATGCCAGGCAGAAGCTTTGTTACACTCTTGTGGGTTAGAAAGGTCATAAAATTCTGAGGTAGTAAGGGAGCTGAGTTGACTCCTGGAGGTGCCTTTCCCTCTCCTCTCCTTCTCCTCTCACCTTCCCCTTCCCCTTCCCCTCACTGAAACTGAAACCTACCATACTGGTGTAAATACAGCGGTTGCCTGTCTGTTTCTGGTCGTAGTACCTTGCTATACTTTTTCAAATTTCACATGACTGTAGCACCTTCCACTGTACATTTCACTTCTGTATCTACTTCTCTGTTATGAGCTTGCAGAATAATCAATAAGTTCCTCTACAACTGCTTGTATGTTACAGTGTCTGATAAACCAGTCTTTTGAAAGCTATTGGAATGGAAAGTCTAATGTCACCCAACTATTTCCTCTCATCACCCCAACCCTCCTTCCCATATACCCTCTTGAAATTCATGTCAGATTTGGCTGAAATAAAAACTCTTAAATATACCCATATTTTGGTTTGATTTTAATTTCCTGGGAAATTTTGGCAGATTGTGAAAAATACATGATAGTGAGTATCTTAAAACTAGGTCTACCGTAAAGACTGTAAAAGGCTTAGAAGGAAAATGGAGTAAAAGTGAAGTGGAAAAGAATCATTATTGCTTTGATAACCACAAGTTTGTGACTTTGTGCATGATCATTATGATACATACATGATTAGACCCTACTTTGGGAGAGAGTCTGAACTCAATCTTACCACAGAGCAGGTGAGCAAGAAGACAAAGCATTTTTAATTCATGTATTTCCTGAAAGGAAATGATTGATAGAAGCCTAAACTTTTTTTTTTTTCTTTTCCAGTGAGTTGGAATGTGTGTGTTTGAGTTGACAAAAAACAAACTATCACACAATGAGCACTGCAATACTCAGTGCAATGTGCCCAAACTCTTCTTTGAAGTAAAAAGTCAAGACTGGCATTGCTTTACACAGTGGCCAGCTCTCTGAAAACACAGAGGAATTTATATGGCAATATGAGTAAGCCTGCATCAGGTGGACTGCATCTGCAGAAAATGGAGGTGATCAAAATCAGAGCCTCTCAGCACTAATTCTTATAGCCAAGCCTGTATGCTCTCTTTATTCTGGAGACCCAGGAATCAGAAAGAGTGAAGGGAGAGAGCAGTAGTGCAGAAGGCGCACGTTCTGCTGAGTAACAGTTATGCAGCTTTTTCTTGTAAATGGGGGCTATTATTTTGTGATGCTTTCTGTTAGTTCTTCTGAATGCTATGTTTGAAGCTGGTGAAAAACTGCAGAATTTGATTGATGATGAAGTTTCACTTCTGGTCTTGGCCCTTCTTCACCTCTATTCTCAGTATATACAAGATCATCCAAGCTCTCCCTCATCTGCTGGTTCATATCTCTGTGGCCAGCTCTGCTTGTGATAACGTGTACGCTACATGTAAGGTAAGGCTGGGAAGGGGAAATGTCAATTTGTGGGAACATCTGCTTTGATTGCAGTAGGGCAGTACTCATGCTGCATAACAAGAAGGTATATACTCTTGTTGAAGGAGAGAGCTATTTCCTCTCTTCATTGGTATGGAGTTACCTTCCAAATCTCCCCATGCCTGTTAGCTTCTCCTCATCAAACATGTTCCCCTCTTCCACTGCCTGGTTTCTTTGTGTCTCATCCATTTGCATAAACACAGAAAGGCCGATCCCCAAACACATCATTCCTCAAAATACCTGCTCCTATCCCTTAGAGAGGAAGCAACAAATGTCCTGGCTTAGTCCGGGAGCGAATTTGTCAGCAAGTGAGAAAAAAAAAAAAAAGAAATTTTATTCTTGGGTTCCTCTGTTGAATGTGTCTCAACAACCATCCATATATTGTTAAGCAAAGAGCTGAACTATGCTATAGAAAGAACATACTTCAGCCTAACAGTAGTTGGTATATTCCTGTTGATCTTCTCCCAAAAGAGCGGCTTTTTAATCAAAATCAGAACTTCTGAATATTCCTTTGGAGTCCTAATTGTGCTTTCCAACCAGAATCTTTTCTTGGAAATAAAAACAGCCCTTCCAAAAAAAAAATAATCTGTAACCTTTTAGGTTACAAAGTAACCTTTGAATATACCTGCTTTTCTTCCAGTGGCAGCACTTCTAAACCTCAGTATGATGTTCCTCATGCTAGGGTCAAAGTAGACTTACCTTCTGGGAAAACTAAGAGGGCATCAGGCCAGCCTAGTGAAGGTGGCAAATTGAAGGTCAGCTTTTACAATCAGCTGAAGTAGATCATGGTATGAGGTTTTACATTCTACTTTAAGCCTGGCCCTGCACCTTCGCACCCCCTTTTCCATCAGCACTGGCGATCACATGGCAAAGCGGTAGTCATATCAGCCAACTGATCCAGATGAAAGCAACCTTTAAAAAATCTCAAGCACCAACCAAACCAAACCCAACCCATGCCCATGCTAGTTTCTCCCCGGTCCAATCACCTAAGTAATGTGCTCCCCAAGCAGCTGCGTGATTGCTGGTTCCACCGCAGTGTGGGAAAGCAGGATACAGACACAGGCAAAATGATGCATTTTGGGGGCAGCCTGGATGGATTGACTTAGATAGTTGTAGAACACTGTATTTAGATTCTGGAGAGGAAGAAAGCAGTCTCTCCATTTGGTGAGAAAAACAAAGTTTTCCTTCATCCTTCCACTCTGGTAGCTGCAAACTTTTACGTCCAACTAACACTGCCTGTTGCTAGAGGGCTGCCAGAATTACCTGTTCAGTCTGCACACGTAAACTGCTTGTGGATTCAGATGGATCAGTAACAGTGTTTTAAAAAAATGAATGTTTAATGTTATATTGTTAGGATTGACATACTTTGGATGGTGTTTTCTAGTTCTTATAATTAATTCATGATTCGTATTAGTTATGAAAGAGAACTTACGGAGAAGTCAGTGGGCATTGTTATCAGAAGAACAGTCTGATTAATGTGCTAATTATGTAGATTTTCTCCCCCAATAGTCTCTTTATTATACACAAATTAACATGTACACTAGCTATGACAGCAGATCAAATAGTGTATTTCCAACAAGAACATCAGAGGTAATGCCTTACAAGTGCAAATGCATCCTAAGGCCATCACATGCTTTCTTGACCTCTTATATATCGATGGCAGATGTGTAGAAGAATGTGGCCAGTGAGAAAATTGTGATTAGCACTGTGATACAAAACATCAAATGCAGACTCACAAGCAAAAGCTGTTTGTTTCAGTTTAAGTAGTCAAACTGTTTTAAGTTTTCAGGCATGCAGGTGTTCTTTGTCCTCCTGCCTTCCCCTCTCTTCCAGAAGAGCACATTTGTACCGAAACAGTACCTTCCACTTGAGCTTTAGCAATGCTTCCTAATTCATTCAGGAGAGGATTCTATCTTAGTTATTCTTAAATGTCAGTTTCATACACTTTTCATTGCATCTGCCTTGGTTTACAACTGATCAAAGTAGTCCATAGATGCTACAGTCAATAAAAAAGATGCTACATTCAACCTGGTTCATAAATAATCCACAGGAATAGGAATTTCCTTTCAGTTCCCTTGTTTTCTGTCTTTTGCATAAGAAGAATAAGGCTATAATTTAGACTTTATATAGAGAAAGCATAAGGGTAGTTGGAGTGCTATGCTGATGCTGCTATGGAATTGTCAGATGTGGAAGAACATGAGAAAGCTGTTGATGGTTCATTCAACTAGACAGACAGAAATAATTTACAAATAGATAGAATCTTCAAAGTAAAGTATTTTCTAAGCCAGGATAGTTCAAGTAGGTGAAGGAAATGACTAATAAGTTGGTACTGGATTGTCTGCACCAATGATACTGCAAGATTGGGTTCTGACAGGGAGGAGGTCTGTGATGTTCTGTGGAACCGTGCCTTGTTTTACACTTGGATCTCCCAAGTCATGTTATATATAGTTGTTACAATTGAGACATTAAGAGTAAGGGGATAATGCTAACATTATTAATATGTTTATTACTTTCAAAAGCGATACTTGGTTTGGAAGCCAGTCTGCACATGAAAATAATTTATCTTAACCAGTTCCCCTGGTCTCTGCTGCAACAGTGTACAGTGAAAGTAAGAGGTGTAGGGTGTTTGTAGAGAAGCTTATTTCCTTAAACGCCTGCCAAGATGAAGTACTTGTACATCACTAAATCCTGTATATAGGTAAGTTGTTAAAATCTTACAGCCTAATGGCTAGATAAAGTTTCCAAAATTATTTTACTGTGAGAAGAATGACATCATTTGCTGGCAAGTTGATGACTGAAGAATGGTGAGGGGGATGCCTCTTGCTAGAATCCTTTGAAGAGCTATTTGCAGCCTAGTCAATGAGGATTCAGAGTGAAATTTTCTTTAACCTCTTTATCCCAACAAAGAAAGTTACATTTCTCATAGAAATACTATGATATTAAATTTTCAGCTATTAAAATTCCATTAAAAATTGTTATTTTACTAAACCTGTGAAGTCCTTCAAACATGGCAGGAATGATCTTCATGGTAAGCTGATAGATCTTTCACCTGACCTTTTTCAAAGGTGTCAAGGGAACATTGCAAAACAGAATCAAGTAAAATTACTGTAAGAGTGAAGCTGAGAAACCATCTAGGTCAAAAAGTCATCAAGTGAAAAAACGGCATTCAGGAAGTGTAGGACTGATCACCTTAGGCAAAGTATGTTGCAACACCAACAAAGAGGTGATACTAATCCTTCATCTGTTTTTTGCTGTATTTTGGGGTTGGCCACTAAGAAGAAAGTACTATGCTAGTGCAGCATCACTGCCTAGTGTCTTTACTAGAGTTCTATCTCTAGATTCCATGCGATTCCAGAAGGCAACAAGAACTAAGGAGACAATGCTCATCTTTACTTTCTTCTGATTTTGACAGTTATTTCCAGAAGCTAGTAAATTTATTCTCATATTTAGTCTCTAATCCTGCTGTGTAAAGTATGGTCACTGGTATGCCTGTGTGTATGAGTACTTGTCTGAGCCACCCTGAAAGAAAAACAGTGATTTATGCAAGCCAAAACATTTTGCAGGAAGATGTCAATTTCATGTGCTCTTTAATCGAAGTTGAGAATGATCAGAAACATAAAGCTGTCAGCTTTAACCGTAAATTGTCAAATTGTGGCTTGTCAATGTATTTAATAAAACCTGTCACCTGTTATTTTACAAGAAAAGAAGCCGCAAAGAAGATTTTACCAGGAAGTATTTGAACTCTAAGCAGGAAGCTGTATGGATTGAGGTTGTGGTTGAGATAATTACAGGATGATTTTCAACATCAAAATACCTAATGTATTACAATTTAAGGATCTGTTAAAAGTAGTTTGATGTATTTCATAACAAAACTGATGGCTATATCACTTTTTTCTGACAAAAAAAAAAATCTATGTCCTAATTAATTTAGGGTTTTGATTCCAAGCAAGTTTTGTTTGCTGAGTGATTTGATTTAATGGAATTTCTCTGGTTTTCGATCAGCTCAGTATTAGTAGTCTTTTTGCTTTGGTGAGGTTTACTGTTCAATAAGCTAGATAGTAGCTAAAAAAATGTCTGTTACCAAACTGAATTTCAAGAGTCTCAGAAGACACGCATGGCAAACTTATTTTAAATGATTGCGAAGCGGCAAGTAATGTGATGTTCTTAGAATAGTCTCCTCTATAAAAAAAGAGCGACACCAGACGTGCATACGCGCAGGCCATGCAGCGGCTTCATTTTCCTTGCTCTTGAGCTTCGTTTTGTTAAAATAGCACCCCCAGGCAGTTTCTGCACCCCCTGGATGTTGCGGTCCGGGGGGAGCGGCGAGGAGCCGCTGGGGAGGCGGGAGGGCGGCCGCCCAGCTCTCACCGCTAGAGGCCAGCGTCCTTCCACCGGAGCCGCAGCCCGGGCCGGTGCCGGCCGGTCCTCGGCAGGGAGGGGAAAGCCGAACTTCCTGCTACTTGCTGTTTGCTCTGATGTGGCAGAGAGAGAGGAGGACGAGGAGTATCCCGGCTTTATGCCTTCCTCTTCCAGCTTCCTTCGTTGCAGCACCCCTCCCTCCCCTGGATAGTAGAGTTTCCAAGTCTCCAAACATCATCACCGAAGCAGAAAGCAGAATCCTCCTGATTCGTAATGCTTCATTCTGCTGTTCAGCAGCAATTAAAAAGCACCTTACCTGTGATGTCATCGTCTCACTTGTCATGCGGTGGTACAAGCCTCTGTGTGTACTGCCTGTAGAGCTCCAGCAGTGTTTCAGCAAGTGCTGGCTATTCTGTATGGCTTGGGTAACTCTGAAAAGGCCATGCCGTATCTGGGCTGATTATTTCAAGTCAAAAGTTATTATTTCTTTAAAGAATCCTTGTGAGATGTCCCAGTGATTTATCATGGTTGTGTGTAAGGAAGAGCTGTACTGCAGGATTCAAAAGGGCTGTGATCATCCACAGCAGGAAGTCCAGTTGCTAATGGTATACCCCAGGGATTGTTTAGCATCTTCATTAGTGACTTGGATGATGGGACAGAGTGCACCCTTGACAATTTGCTGATAATATAAAACTGGGAGGAGTGGCTGTTGCGGCAGAGGATTATGCTGCCATCCAGAGGGTTCTCAACAATCTGGAGAAACGGACTGACAGGACCTTTCTGAAGGTAAAGAAAGGAAAATACAAAGTCCCGCACCTGAGAAGGATCAACCCCAGGCACCACGACAGGCTGACTGGCTGGAAAACGGCTTTTCAGAAAAGGACCTGGGGGTCCTGGTGGACACCAAGTTGACCATTTGCAGCAGAGACCAGCAGCATCCTGGGCTGCATTAGGAAGAGCTTTGATAGCAAGTCAAGGGAGGTGTTCCCTCCTTTTTGCTCAGCGCTGGTAAGGCCGTACCTGGACTACTGTGTCCAGTTCTGGGGTCCCTGGTACAAGAAGGGTGTGGAGCTACTGAAGAGAGTCCAGCAAAGGGCAGTGAAGATGATTAAGGAACTGGAGCATCTCTCATATGAGGAGATGTGGAGATAACTGAGACTGTTTAGCCTAGAGAAGAGAAGGCTCAGGGAGATCTCATCAGTGTAGCCAGAAGATGTAGCCAGACTACAGTGTCAGGACAGGTGGCAATGGGCACAAACTGAAATAAGGGAACTTCCATTTAAACCATAAGAAAAAGCACTGTGAGGGTGATTGAACATTGGAACAGGTTGAACAGGCAGGTTCTGGAGTCAACATTCTTGGAGCTGTCTGCTCTAGGTGACCCTGCTTTGGCCAGGGTGAGTTGGACTATGCAATCTTCAAAGGCCCTTGCTACCCTCAGTGGTTCTGTGATTCTGTGAAAAGGAGTTAAATGAGTGTTAGAGGGTGGCTCAGAGAGTAAGTTTGGAGCATACTCAGTATTGCTTAATGATCAACTAAGAAGGAAAAGTATGAAAGCAGTCTTCCATCTGATAGTTTGGTAAGAGGAGCCTTGGAGACTGTATCTTTGCTGGGAGTTGTGCGCTGTACAGTGTGAGACAGGATGATGCATTAGGTAGGAACCTCTACAGTGGTCAGGACAAACACATGGGACCAGAAGCCAGTGTCCTGAGTCAGAACAGGGAGCGTTGAATGTTGCACCAGTCACGCTGAGTACCTGTTAGGACTCCTAAAAATGGGGACCAAGAGTTGATCTTAAGGAGTCATCTAAACCAAAACCAAACTTGTGCTCTGAGGTGAATCAGGTGTTTGCCCAAATATCTTAGGTAATTGTTTCTTAAATCTGTTCTTCCATGAAGAAGGTTCTACAACATCCCTTGTTTTGTACAATGTTCTTTCACTCTAAGTGTTAGAAGGCTTTTTTCCTAATGTCTGATATGAGTTGCTGTCACGACAAATTGAGTTGCTTTTTTCTTCTCTTCTATATCTGGCAGCCGTTTCCTGGGAAGCATTATGGTTTTGCTCCCCTCTCCCCTTTTATAGGTCATATTTGCAAAATATCTTTGCATCCTTTCTTTTCTCATCTGGACTTTTTCAAATTTGTCAGTGTCTGTCCTGATGCTCAAAACCAATATAGGAGCCTCTCTGCCACTGGGGACAGGGCAGTACATACTTCTAGAATTGTACATTAGATGTTTCTGCTAGTACATGCTGATTTAAGATCTGCAACACTGTTGAAACACATGTTTAATTGGTGGACTACTCAGGCTTTTTGTCCTTCACCTCTACGTGGTTATTATCCATTTTGTGCTAGTGCATTTGGTTCCTTTGATCCCAGTGTAGCATTCTGATCTTGTGTGTGTTACACTTCAGCTTTATTTCGCACCATCCCTCTAGATGGTCCAGATACTTTAGGATTTTGATCTTTTCTTTTTATCCACTCCCAGCTTGAAATTATCTGCAGTTTATATAAACATATGTTCTATTCCAACATCCTGTTGGGACACCTGGGAACCATAAGTGCTGTCCCTCATTAGCTCTGTCCTCAGCAGCTTTGCCTCATTGGTAAATGCTGGGAATCTGTCGGGATTGCTCATACTTGAGAAGCAGAGGACACGGGGGACACATGAGGAGAGTGCCAAGGGGCTGCTTTGTGGGGTTAAATTTATCATGGGAGAATGTCCTTTTCTTGTCTAATTTACCAATATTAGATTATCTTTTCTCAGCATCTACGCTGTTGCATGCCCTTCTGGCTTTTCTCTGCTATTGAGTAAATATATGGTTATATGTTCTTCAAGGACAAGTAAAATTAATAATCACTACAGTAGTTATTGATCAGCAGTTCTGAGCTATCAGTGTCCTTGCCTCTGGTGTCTTTGCCCTTAGTCTTCTAAATGCAAGTTCTGCCTGCAGCTTATAACTTGTATATGTCTCCTTTCAGCAGAATCTCTTGGATTTTGATGTCTAGAGACTGATTCATGATCATATGAAAAAAAGGGTTACAGAGGATTGCATGTGGTCAGGCAGAATCAGGGTTTTCTACTTTGGGGAGGACACAGTATTGAGGCTAGGATGGGTTGGCTCCTTCTTCTTGGAGGAGTGTTATGTGTTGATTGAGATGATAACAGTCTTAGCTCTCAAGCTGGGTTCCCTGGTGCTCTCCTGCCTTAGAACACAACGTGGAGCTAAGCAGCAGCAGCTTCAGAAAGCGGTTTCTGAGAACAGACTTTGCTTTTGTGTCCTGTGTAAAATCTGCCTGTTGATCCTTCCAGTATTGTACCCCATGTCTCTGATAAAATGGCAAATGTATCCTGGTCATTGGGAAATAACCCCTTCCACTGAAATGCTTCTGCACTTGTTTTCAGGAGTGGAAGATGTTCAGCCATTTTATGTTGCAAGTCTAAGTCCATTTCCCATTCTTCAGTGAAAGTGCTATGATTAAATTAAGTAATTATAAATTGTGAAGTGTGCATATAGTGTTTTTTTCTGTCTGACGTGTCTAAAATAAAATGCCGAGTTGCAAAAAATGTTTAAAAGTTGGACTTTATTGCCAGTGAGGAGTGACAACAGGGTTCTTTAAAGAACCAAGACTGGGAGGTATTGCCTGCAGAAAATGTAACCACGTGGCATGTTTTCTTCAGCCCTAAGAGCAACTGTAAAGGCATTTCCAAAATATAGGATGATAGGCAGTAAGGTATTCTAACTTCCATAATAGGTTACTTGGCTGGTACAAGTAAGGCTCTATATTTCATATCCACAGGGCAATTTCTTAAAAATTGTAAGGTTATTTGATTTAGCTCTTTTTATTCTTCCTGTTTATTAGATGGGGAAGCTGAACATTACTGGTTGAAGATTCCGGTCTAGAATAGGTGACTATTTGGGACTTGTGTCCCCTGAGTTTAGCCAGGTAAAAAGGAGGAAGCCCGCCTGAGGCAGGTGTCTAAACTCGGTGGGGAGCAGTGAGTGCTTTGCAGGAATGGTTCAGCTGGTGGGCAAGGTGGACAAGACAGATGGAATCGTTTCCTGCTGTGGGTGCCCTCTGAGCCCTTCAGTAGCCACAGAGATTTAGTCACTTGGATTAGATGCCTACGTTTTAGGTGGCTGAAGTTGAGGGAATTTAATCCCATACTTTCCAG
>JAOXJM010000001.1:23794555-23808973 GCA_026413425.1 Tringa solitaria | reverse complement strand
CCAGGGAAGTTGTGGATGCCCCATCCCTGGAAGTGTTCAAGGCCAGGTTGGATGGTGCTTTGAGCAACCTGATCTGGTGAGAGGTGGGGTTAGACCTCGATGATCTTCAAGATCCCTTCCAACTCTAACCATTTTATGATTTCTGATTCTATGAAATATTTCTTTGGGCACCTCTGCCCTTATTCGAGAACTGCTCTGGATGATCCCACTTTTCCTGGGGTGTGCTGCAGTGTCCAGCACGTCCTGTGATGGAGTCAAAGCTCCACACCCCTGAGCTGAAGAAAGAAGGAAGCGATTTCTCTGTCATTTCTGAATATCTAGCCCTTGCTGCCGGAGACAACTCATCCCTGGGGCTCACAGGTAAGCATTTAGAAAATGCTTTTGTTTTTTGACTGAGTGGACCAGATTGCACCTAGTGCACATAATTTTGCAAAATGGTCCCCAAGGAGGGTAGCTCATATGCCTTCCGGTTTCACAACTTGAAGCATTATGATACATCTATGTAGGCAGTATACTTTTTCAGGAATAAAGTATTTACAGATAAGTGCACTTAAAGTAAGTGGGTTTGTTAAGCAGCATTGCCTGACTCTTTGCTTATTGTTATCTATAGATTACATGGAAAGTGTTTTCACTGAAATGGAGAACAAGTCAATACATTTCCCTAATCTGTCTTTCAGTGTAAAAGCAGGCACCTGCACTGCTGGTATTTAAAGTTACTTACCAATTAAAGGACAAGGAATGCAAGTTTACAGCATGTCACTTTGGAGGCTGCACAGTACAGCCATATAGGACCAAGAACCTTGGAGAGATTCAAGAATAAAAGAGCTTCCATGTTTTGAATCAGACTGTCCCCACTAATGCTGATAGCCTTAGGTTAAGCATTAAGCTTAAGCTTAATTAGAATTAAGCATTAAGCAAGGTTCAGAGAATAGCATAGAAATATATGTAGTAGTGCATGAAGTGGCAGAAAGTATATCAGTTATAGATGAAAATGATTTCTTGATATCCGTATGTAAGTGTATTCTTCAAAAAATAGCTAAAACGAGACCACTAGGAAAAGGATCATTCATTTTCAGTCCCTGAAGAGAAGTAAACTGGGTTTTGAAGACTTAAGCTTTACCTTTATTTTTAAGCCTTTAACCCAAATCCACACACTAGGTTTTGGTCTGTGCACAACCCCAAACGCACACGCAGCCACTTTGATTGATGTACGGGTGTACATCCATGTATTTTACATGTAGTTGTACATGCAGATGGCTAGTTGGCTACCTACCTATTTGAATAAGGTCAAAATTAGATTTTTAGAAGGATAGGTCATCAGTCACAAGGAAGAAAGAACCCAACATGTCCTCCCTTCCTTAGAGATTAATGCAGATAAATATTTTCGCTGTACTAATGCTTTGTGGAGGTCTGTAAGTATCCCACAAAGAACTTATCAAGATTGTGCATGTAAATTTCAATATTGATTATACACTGTGCCACAAAATTCAGCTTTCAGAGTAGATTAATTAAGAGCCTGTGATACCACTCCACATCTGACAGCCTTCAGTACATGCCATCTTGAATCAAAGTCCCATTCCTCGGCACTCCAAAGCTCAGATCCTAAACCATCGCTGTGCTCATTTACTTGGTGCTTGGGATGCAGCAGGTGAAACATGCCTTGAGCATCCTGGGGCTGAGTGTTAATCTAAAGACTGCCATATTAAGGCTCCTTTCATGTTTCTACAACCTCAGCTTCCATACAGAGTGAAGGAAAACAGTTTTATCACACGCCTGTTTATTGCATGTTATGCGCCAGTTTATTCCCCTGTGCTATACAGAAAACCACCAGTTTGCTGAAGGACCTCCTGAGGAGTGGAGAAATGGCTTGGTCAAAAAGTAAGTTTTACTTGCATACAAAACTGCATCATCTTTGAGAAAAGTGAATTACTGGTACTCTAAAGCAAGTCTGCCGTGAAATGAATGGAAGAAAACATGTTTTTATTATAAACTACTCAGGAGGGCTGTCTTCTATTTCCATGACCTGAGAGCTTGATTTTGAGTTTTGCTTGTAAGGGTCAGATATTCCAGGCAGTGAGGCTTTTAACCTTTTTATTTTCTCAGGTCCTACCTCTTTCACTCTACACAGCCTTCCTTGTATTCTGAGATTTTCTCAGTGATGGCCCAACCTGTGTTAAACTTCTGAAACCTTATGAATTGCGAATTTCAACCTTAGGGCTTAGCAGCTGCTTTTTTTTTGTAAATGCGGTAAATGGAAAAGAAATGGATATAACATAAAATCTCTGGTTTTGGCGATGCTTTCTCGTTAATGTAGTGATGCTTAAACATGTGCCTAAAACTCAGAAGTACATTGTGTTTTGCTTGCAACCATCAGCAAATGCACGTGGCCCATTCTAGATATCACCCATACAGCTGATAATATACTAGGTCTATTTGTTGGGTAACGTAGGAAATAAAGCTATTTTCTCTCCAAAAAGTTAAGGTCAGCATATCCATTCAGGCTTGGAGGTAGACAAGGCATGAGTATTTTTCTGCACTGGAAGAACGAAACCACTGAACATGTTCTTAACCTCCTTTAACTTCTCAAATTCTCTTCATTCTCATTTCTCCTGTATCTAGAAAGTCCTAAAGCCGTTTTTCATGCATTTGACAAAACACTATTACATGCTTCATTTGCGTCACTTACACAAAAATCAGAGCTGAATGGCCTGAAAGTGGAGGAAGAATGGTACCTTCAATAAAGCGATATTTAATAAAGCCTACTCAGAAAGATCTGTAGTGCTAGAAGCAACCATTCTTTCTAAAAACATTTTGTTTTGGAAATACAGGAATGGAGAAAGAGCATAGAATACATTTATGACTAACATTTTAAAGATACTGCTAAAGACACGAGCAATAAATCCTATACACAGTTGCAATTTTGTTGCTTAAAAACTTCCTTTAGAATACTTGTTTGAAGTCAAATTACAGTAAGGTCATTAAAGCCTTTTTTGCTTTTATGTTTATGTGATCATCATGAAATATTTTACAAGTGGATTTATAGGTCTCTGTGCAAATTAAAGGAACTGGGGAACAAGGAAGGCTTTATTGAGGGGAGGGATTATCGTTCAAAAGGATTTTGTTTTTCTAAGAATTTTATTACTGGTGTGTATTAATTGGTTTTCATTGAGAATAAAGTCACAGCTATCGTACCACCTTACATGTACAAAAACAAAGTTCAAAGATGTAGTTCAGTCTATGTTGAACTAAGCATAAAAGAGGGAAACAGTAACAAAATAATACTGCAGTATTTGAACTATTGGAAAACTGATTCCTAATTGAATCTAGTATAACTGTCGAAATAACTGTGCAGTACATTTGAGAAATGAGACTCAGAAATCACATGTAAGAAGTCTGAGCATCAGGCTTTCTCAATTTACTGAAGCTGTAAACTAATAAATCAATGTCTTTGAAACAAGAGATGAAAGATGAAGGAATAGCAAGAGATATTTTCACACTGTACGGAACAAAATGTATTGATATTTGTAATGGATTGTTTTAATTATATTTAATTGTACTTTAAGCCTTTAACAGAGGATTTTTAATGGGCACAGTAAAATCTGTGCCATTAGTTTTTAATGCAATAAAATTCAATGCCTGATGCTGAGCTGTTATAAATCAGTGAAACGCCACTGGAGTCACAGATACACTGTTTGAGGTCATGTCCCTTATTTTGCATCAAGTGCAGCCAATCTGCTCTCTCAGACAGTGTAAACATCGAAACATGCTGTGCAAAACCTGAAGTGCAGGAACGACACCTTTCGGGGAGGAGAATTGGAGGTCATCATTGCTGGCTGAGGTTTGCTGGTCCAGGGGCTAATGAAAACTGACAGATTACTCCTCAGGAAAAAAAAAATCTCCTCACAAAAATAACAACCATGCAAATTAATACGATACACAAAGGGGGTGAAGATTTATGTGACTGCTTCCCTCACCCCTTTCATCTGGCTTCCTTTTTCTATGCTGTTCCCTAATGATGCTCATTTGTCTGCTTCACTTACCACTGCCTGCCCATCCTCCTGTGCCACTCCTGTATGCTGGGATCACAGGGGGCTGCACCTTCCTGGCCTCTCATTAAAGATCCCGACTGATGGTTTTTGATGTCAGTGGAGCTCTTTCAGCTGAGGAAGCTCCTTTGCCCATCTCATCACGCCACCACCTCTCTGCCGGAGTTGATGTCCTCGCAGCAGCAGTGGTAGGACGGGCAGCAGCCCTGTGTCACAACCACGGCAGATCGTAGCCTCGGTACTGCATTCAGCAGAAATTGGTGACAATTTAAGATAATATACCAGGCTGAAAGGTGACTTGAGCTATGGGTGAATTGTTTTACTGCCTCCTTGGCTGGCCTCTGTCTGCCAGGCTTAAACCTGACAGAAACGGTGAGGCAGAGCTGGGCTAAGAGGCTTCAGCCCAAGTCTGTGGAGATCGGCAGGAAGATTCCCACTTCTTTTAATGAAAACAGGACATTGGTTTTAGATTATCCACCAGACTCAGTTCTGCTGTGACATTTACAAAGAATGAGATCCACTGAGATCCACTTGAGCACAATGTGAGTTAAGCCCTCATTTCTGTTCCACCATATCTCACACAAATCTCTGCTGAGAAACTATGCAATTACCTTTCTCTGCTTCCATCTTCCTTCATACAGTCTTTCCATATCTTCTTCCTCTCTGCTGCATCTGAAATGAGAGTCAAGCTTCTTAGAAGAGAGTCTCTGGCTTTCCATTCACGTTAGCATTTTTGAATGTTGTGAGATGATAAGTATGTCATAGAAAATGTGTTTCTGCACTTAACTGGACAGCAATTAATCCTAGAGCTTTTTCCTTCCTTCTGGAAATAGTACTATCAGCTGCTTCCCAAGGATAAGACGCAGTTTGCAACAGGCAGCCTACTTGATGAAGTGAGATGGATGGTGGATTTCTCCAAAGATAATGACATTGAGCAGGGTCTAACTGAGAAAAGATTGAAGCAGAAGGGAGGGCAAGGGAGGAGAACCAGGCCATTGTCCCCTTGTCCCTCAAAGACAGGGTTCAGGGACAGCTCACCCCAGATATTGTTCCAAAGTGGTTGGTTATTGTCTTATATGCTCTCAGTCTACTACAGCAGAACATATGTAAAAAATACATGTGCTGGTACACACACACACACACACACATCTATATACAGTGTGATCTTTGATACACTTTTTGTTTAAATATAAGATATACTGTATTAATGAGCTTCAGCCTGAAGTCTGAGCTTTTCACAGCACAGTGTGAAGGACTGTTGTGGTGAAAAACATCAGAATTAGATAACTTGCTAAATTCTTTACTCAAATATAGGATAACTATTACAAATATCTGCTCATTTCATTTCTGCACATTCGTGGCTTTGTAGTTTGCAAATGATGTTTTCTGCTTTGTATTCAGCAAATAAGCACTTTTATTTGCTTTCACATTAGCTTGCCCATGAGATAAAGCTATTTTTAAGGTCAATTTCAAATGTCAAGTCATTCCTTTCCTGCATGTGTCACACCACCTTTTGAAGTGCGAGACTGGGAAACATAACAACTGCCTGACTCCCCAGAGCATTGCTCCAGGGTGGGGAGTGTTTAAGAGCGATGGACATGTTTTCATACTAGCTGCACAGGTTGGTTTGAAAATCAGTGGTGTGGGAGTCCAAGAGGTAGATGTCTCCTCTGGTGACTGGCAGAGTGTGAGGAAGCCGGCTGACCTATAGCAGGCTGTGAGGCATACAACTGTGAGAGCTTTCAAAGTGTTCAAGCAATCACACTACTGGAAGTTTTAGAAGGCTTATGAGAAGTGCTATTGAATAAACATAAGGAGTTTGTCCATGTTCACAAGAGATTTGGGAGTGTGAAAAGTATTTTGAGCAAAGGTTGCCACAGTCTGTAGTAAAGACCTCCAAACTCTTCCATAGACTTGTCTCCAAGCTCTTTGAAAAGACTTCTGTTAAATACTGAGTGGGTGAGAAAAAACCCAACCTATCAGTCCCAGTCCACAGATAAAAGTTCATATTCAGTAATCTCACCAAATCCACAGTTTTTGTCCCAGAAACGGAAACATGAACAATCTACATGTGTGCAATAGCATTTACCTGTGTCCTTGGCAGGTCTACCTGAACGAAAAAGACTTCAGAATCTGCAGATTACAAAACCAAAACATGTGCTTAAGTTACACATGCTTTTTACAATCAAAGAATCGTCTGGTTTTGGAAGCTTCAGCAACTCAGCGTAAGCTGTTATTTATACCTTAGGGGTTGTTATCTGACAGTCCCACGAGTCCACTTGATTCAGTCTCTTTTTCAACAAGTGATGATCCTTTTAACATACATATAACATGAAGTTGATTTAGCCAAGAAGAACTCTTTTCTGTCTGTTGGAGACACTTCTTTTCATTGGCACCTAGAGACGTTTGTGTCCTGCTGTGTTTATTAAACTGCTGGCCTAGATATTGCTGAAATAGATAGCTTCGGGGTAACAAGAGGATGTGTACTAAAGATGTTTTTTACTACTTATTTTCTCTAGCTGGGGTTACATGTAGAGACAGCAGATCAAAGAAAACTCCATAGATATTATTTTGCAGTCACAGAGAAATGAATTTTGCTTTGTAAGTGAATGGACTGCTAGTTTTATTGCTTGTTTTTCTTTTCTACTTTCTATTAGAAGTTGAATATTTGAAAAATGTAACTCAAAACTTAATCTGAAGAAATTCTTCTGATAAACACGCTATACCAAAACCAGTAAGCAATGCAATGTGTGCCCTGTTCTCTTTTCAGCAGGAGAAAAATAAACTAAGGTGTTTCGATATATATAGGTGCCAAAGCAAACTTCATCCTGCTCTTGATAATGCAGTCAGCGTTGAGGATGGATACTACAGCTATATATTTGCAAGCTAGGAGGGTTGAGTGGCGGAAAGATAAATTGGTTATCCAGAATCGTTCACTTGTTCAGTTTGCCACCAGCTGATGTACCTTCATCGTTCTGCCCTGAGACTAATAGTGAGATTTGCCATCGTCTTTGTGTTTGTGAAAGATGCTGAGCTGAATTTCAGGTATTGCAACAAGATAAATCTATTTAAAACAACATAAATCTCTGGTAAGGCATAGGGCTACTTTTTTTTTTTTTTAGGCTTTCCTGGACTGTGCTTGGCTGCCTCTTAGAGTATCCATTATTTGGACATATCAGTAAGTTTGCTGAAATGCTGCCTCTGGTGAAAAGAACAGGAACCAGCACTCCCTAGTCCTGTGTTAAAATTAGGGAGAAACAGAGAAAAAGTTGAACTCTTTGTACTCTATGGAAAGTCTGTTCCTCTCTTAACTGAATTGGAAAAATGCAGTGAAAAGAGGGACTTTGCTAGTTCTTCATAACTCCTTGAAATTAAATTGTTTTAAATACGTAATCTTAGAATAGAGGCTTTTAGTAAATACCTTTATAAAATGCAAGTTGCCCCTTCTTGAAACACTTACTAGGGTCATGGAATACTCAAAGAAAGGCAAAGAGAATAGTTTTCAATAGAACTGACTTTGTTTGTGGTGTGACAGCAACACACAAGTTTGGTGCAGGATGTAATTGATTGTGAGACTGACTTTATAGAACTTTATAGAACCCAGGCAGGTCCTGCTGGTGCTTCAGGCATAATGGGATGAAAGAGCCCACAGATTTGGAGTGGATCAATACCTGTCTCTGCTCATGCCGTCTCAGAGAGAGCAGTTAATTACATATTTGGAATACCTCTAGTACATTTTGGATGAACAGAAATAAAAAATGTTGGGTACTTCTTTACTGCCATTTTGCAGACTATAATCACTTGTGTATTCAAGCTAGCAACCTTCCCTCAGCCTGTTGTATCATGCTAAAATTGACATCCGTTAGTTGGTAACAAGTTGGAAAAAGATTCATTTTTCTGTTAAATTCCATTGTTTTTTAAATTTCAGCTTCCTCCCCAGCATCTAATCTATTTTGTTTATTTATTTTTTTTTACTACCCACGGAGAGCTGTAAATTCTCTGAATAGCTGAATAGGACTGCATTCAGGATTTTGGAGGCCATGGGCACAATACTTCTAGAGGGTCTCCATCATCCCAGGCAGGTACCCTATATGTGCACAAGATAGTTATATGACATGCACAGTAAAATCCAGTCAGAGTCTTTGAACATATGGCATAGCAACAACTGTCTGCCTGCACAGATGGAGCGAATGGGGTGATTTATCTGTTCATGTGCAGTAGCCGCTTCTGAGATGCACCACAGTCAGTATGGCCATGCAATTACATGTGAGATGCTAGCAGGGATGAACAGCCGTTCCAGTACTGATTGATGTGTCCTGGTGACTGTTCCGAGCAGGCTTTCAGCCTTACCAAAAGATTATGTTAGCACTCTGCTATCTGCGTATATGATGTCTAGCATAATAGGGACTCCAGAGCCATGTTCACAGGTGTTAACACACTAGAAGGAAATACTAACTTATATAGTCTTGAAAGTTATCTGGTCATGAGATACTGGCTCAGTGTTTCTTTCTACAAGTCTTCTCCTGGGGATCGTTTTTTATTAAGAGACCAAAGTGAGGGTACTCAGCTGCCTTAAGAGTATTTCTTTTGTTGCTTAAGTCAACTGTTTTCCAACTTCCTCTATTTGGCAATCTCTCCTACAGGCCAAGAGCTTTTGCATCTACTTATGTTTGTATCAGAATAGAAGTAAAAAATATATTATTAGGAATAATAATAGCAACAATAATGGCAACTGTGTCATCATGTTTCAGAAGACCAGTACAAAACCCACATATCTATGTGTTTCAAACGTGTTGTTTCAAGAAACCAGTGAATATTAAACCTCAAAGGGGTAAGTAATAACAATAGGGATATGGGTGAATAATTGTTGCAGATTTAAATTCTAATACTTTTTTCATTTACTTACAATCCTCCCAGTTGCTCAGATACTCAAGAAGATGCAATGAAACTGGCATTATACTGTGATCAAATAACCCTTGCCAATATTCTTTGTAATCCGGAGCCTGAAAGCTTGGATATTTCCAAACTTTTCTTATTTAACTAAAATCACTATGGATATCCATATCAACTTTGTAACTAGTCAGTAATTTCCTTAAGTTCAGCAAAGCCTTGTAAGGTTAAGTTCCACAAACTAATGGTGTGTTGTGGGAGGGCCCTTAAAACCCCATACATCTCCCTCCTGTCATGAGGAGCTTTATCTCCAAAGCTACTGTATGGATCAAAGGATCTGGACTGTTGAGTAGGGGCACAGATTTATCTCTGATGGGAGAAATGAACAACTTTAGTTTTACTATAAAGCTTCAGGCATTGTAGACAGCCAGGTAATATCCTGACTCTGCTTAAATCACTGGCAAAATGCCTGCTGACTTCAATAAGGCCAGGATTTCATCCACAACATCTTTAATAATCTGTGTCAAAATGAGATCAATTCTTTGCTGTGGGTGGGAAGACGTGAAATTGTTCTAAAATGGAAAATGGACAAGTTGCCAATAACTAAGAGGCGTCAGAGAATTTGAGAAGCTTCCATCTGGGAAACATCTTTGGTTAGTCTTTCATATATATTAAAAATATGTTTCCTGTTTTCTACAGCCAATTAACTGGGGAAAAAAATATTCTCCTGTGATCAGCCTATGAGATAAAATCAGCTGGTCTATCAGTGCCAGAAATATTGCTGAAATCTTTACTTGTATTGAAGTATCATCATGCCCTCTTTTTCATTAATCTGTACATCAGGCTGTGTGCATTGAAGCGAAACATAAACTGCTATTTAGAATTAATTCATATGATCTAATATTACAGCAAGATATTTTATAGAATAATTAAGGTTAGCAGGTAGAACTTGAGTCTTTCTCGGTTTCCAATAAATTGAACTCAATTCCAGAAAATACAGTATATACGCCTGTTATTTTTGGCCCAGATGAGCTAGCAGCGAAGTACCAACAGAGAGAATATGGTATTTTAAAGTCTTGTGAGTGAGAAACTAACTTTTCTACCTTCTTTGAGAGGTCAGTGACGCTAAGTTAATGTTACAAGAGGGGACAAATCTCTTTTCAAAAAGCTATGCACCAAAGCTGACAGGTTTGGCGTTAATTATGTAAACTAATATAATCAAAGAACTGCAAGATAAATGAAGTTCTCCAGTATAGTTATATTAATCAAGTAGTTATTAAGTTATCAATATAATTTTATACCAATAAAGAAATCAGGCAGGCGCTCTGGTAAGTGTTTGCCATTCTGTGGACTTAACCCTAAAGTTAAAATACACTGATTTTGCTGTAAAAATAAACCAGATTCCTTTTCAACTCATATTCAAGATTTGCCCGGGAAGGTTTATTCTGTATCTTTACTTTTTCAACAATGGCTGGTTGTCCATCTGTGCTCCTCTGCAATAATCACAGCGGGGTTTTTTTCTCTTTTAATGGCAGTGATCACAAGTAACTGCTTTATCAAAGTGGCTTTCTTTTCAATTCCTTCTTCAGTGGAGCTTCTAAAAAATAGTCAAAACTCTCTTGCATGAAGGAAATACTTCCAGAGGAGCATTATAGCTACAGGTTAAACAGAGAGCATCCTCTGCTAAAACCGAAGTCCCTCTGTGGCAATATAATGTGTAAAAAAGAAAACAAATCCAATATAGACTCTGAAAGAGATGCATTATGCTGTACTGTGTGGTAAAGGGAAGAAAACAACACTACAGTAGTCTGGAAAAAAAGGAACGAATTGTTGGTTTCCTTTATGTGTCCTTTTATCAGGGTAATCCCTTCAGCAGGAGAAACACAATGTTTGGAGGAGGAAAAACAGCACCTCCACCCATTAGTTTTATAGTAGCTGCTAATATAGTAAAATTTAAAGTCATGCAAGAGAGGGCCTTTACATCATCTACTGTTGATTGCGAAGCCAAGGTCTCTGTAGTGCCATCAGATCATTATGCCCTTACTGGTCTTGCCATATGGCAGCAGAGACATACAAAGATACAAATATACAATCAATGAAGTTATGTTATGTGTCAAGGAGCATCATGTTATCATGATGAATAGTCATCATGATAGTCAGGCAGAAGCATTGGATCTATTCTATGACCTGAATAGCCTTGCAGGTCAGTCATACCTGTTTATAGAGTTTATGCATCTGACATCTGTAGGACAAAAGTAGAAATAACACAAAGAGTGCAAGACTTCACATAGCTTTGCCATCTTCTAATAAGAGCATAATCCTCTAGGTAAAAAAGCAGACTCTCTGAAGCTACCATTCTCCTGGGCCAAGTCCCCAGCTGTGTTCCCCAGCAATACAGTGGTCCAGTAAGAGTGTTTCCACCACAAATGCCTCATCCTCTGATGTGTGGATACTCTCCCAGACCAGGAAGCAGAGACTCTTCCTTGCTGTGGACAGCCTGGATTTAGGGCTCTTGGCAAGCGTCCCTGGACAGTAAGCTGCCATGCAGGAATAGAGGCAGCAGCACTGCTGTATTTTTGAAGATGATCAGGGGGCTGGAGCACCTCTTCTATGAAGACAGGCTGAGGCTGTTGGGGTTGTTCAGCCTGGAGAAGAGAAGGCTCCAGGGAGACCTTATAACAATCTTCTAGTATCTGAAGGGGGCCTACAAGAAAGCTGGAGAGGGACTTTTTACAAGGGCATGCAGTGATAGGACGGGGGGTAATGACTTCAAACTGGAAGAGGGGAGATTTAGATTAGACATCAGAAAGAAATTTTCCACTATGAAGGTGGTGAGACACTGGAACAGGTTGCCGAAAGAAACTACAGATGCCCCTGGAGGTGTTCAAGGTCAGGCTGGATGGGAAGAACCTGGTCTAGTGATTGGTGTCCCTGTGCATGGCAGGTGGTTTGGAACTAGATGATCTTTAAGGTCCCTTCCAACCTAAAACATTCTATGATTCTATGATTTCATATAGTAAGAGAAGGGCTGAGAGCCTGTGCTTACCACTTGCTATTGATCGGCTCTAGCTGGCTGCCTGCTTGGCCATGCGGTGACAGGTGGCACTTTGAGTCTCTATGTACACTGAAAAGTTGAAAGATGCAGACTCCTAATTTAGGGTCTCTAAATTGCTCTCTGGAGGTGCTCAGAGCTGTCTTGTTCTGTATGTTGTGCATTTAAAGCAGTTGGGCATGTATTCTGCGCCTCTTGCATTACATTTAAAATGACAGTTGGCTGATTGTAAGATGAATGTAGTTTGGACACAGGCTTGGGGTGGAGTGCAATCCAATTAAGGTTCACTGTGCCTAAGTTCTCAACCTGTGGAATGGAAATGACAACACTCTGGATGGAAGTTGTGTAGTTTTGTATACATTAAGAAACTGATGTGCCTTTGATTATGCTGATGTCTCCAGTTGAAAGACTGAGCCCCTTCATACCTCCAGGTCTCCTGGGCTGTATCTTTTTGCTAATCTTCATGCCCAAGGCAGTTTTATCCAACTGCATCTTTTCTGTACATTTAATGAAACATAATAGCAATATGATTGCAAATCCATGGCTACTTGGTGAAATGTAAAATTTGTGAAAAGGAACCAGTCTATTCAGGCTGTATTCATTGCAATCTTTTCCATGAGAAACATCACATATGCCACTTAGCAATTGTTAATAAGAACCAGAAGCCTAATTGGCAGCTCACCAGATGAACAAAGGATATAAAAGGATACTAGTTCCCCCAGGATATGCCTAGATATCTAGGAATAAGAATACACATTCTGTGGCTCCGATTTTATAAACATTGTACAGCTTTTATAAATACCTGCAGCTACTGAATCTGTAGCTGAGTTCAGCAGTTTCATGTGGTCAGTAGCTCTGCAATGCAGGGCCCAAGCAATAATGTATATCGAAGTTACAGCACATACTCTTGCATTTTACTATAGCACTAAGTTGCACTGTGCCACACTGCAAGGATGGACACAGCATAACCATGTGTAACCCTACTAATGCTCAGAGTTTCTGGTTTTGCTTTTTTTTTCTGCTTCTTTTTATTTAAGAATGTCATTTGAGACTGAGATAAATCATCTGGAAGTATTTAAGACTCAAGGAAATGTTACAGGTAATTAGCACTCCAGATGGATAATAAAAGACTAATAAAGGGCTAAGGGTCAAACATTGTAATTGTTAAGAAATTATCTTCATTAAAATACATCACAGTCTCTGGGATTATGTTTTACCTGTCTTCTGACTGATGAGAGAATGGCATCTTCCGTCCCTTCCCTATGTATTTGGCAATAAAAAAACATATGGCAATCTTTCCAAGGTCTGGATGTATGATGTATTCAAGTTTATAAAAATTCATTTTATTTTGTTTTGTTTTGTTTTTGTTACAAAAGACATTCCAAGAAGCTGGTCAGTTGAGTAAAGTCCAAAAGGGTTTAGGAAAGAGTGGCTGTTTTTAAGAAGAGGTGAAAGCACTGATGATAAGTAAACTCGCTGTGTTGGGAAAAGAGGAGCTGCTGGAAGGCAGTCAGACTTCATTCTTGGTCTTAATGAATGGAGGAATGCAATGCTGAGTCTAGATGACTTCCCCTCAGATTTAGTATAACATGAAACAGTTGGTGTGCCCAGTAAATAGCTCTCTCCTGGAAAATGTATACCTACTGCCTGTGTGACATTGTGCTAATTAAATACACCTACCTAAAGCTGCAGTTGTTTTTATTACCAAAGTAATCTCCAAAACCCATTTTGTCACTAGTCGTTGCTTAGCACCTTACATGAGAAACTGCCAGATCCTTGCTGGGTCCAGGTTTATGCTTTTCTTCCCTTCTCCCACACCCACGCAGACGTGGTGAGTGCTATTATTACAGGACAGTACAGCTCAGAGGCCTCAGTCTGCAAGCCCTGCTGTGATAATGTGCACTGTAGATCACATCAGGTACCAAAGTGAGCCTGCTAATGTGTAAACTGACTTTGCCTCAGATATGTAAACTGAGGGAAAATCTCAATGAAGTATTTGTGGTTAAGAGTGAATGACCTCCAGGGGTTGGCATTACATCTTGGAGATGATTTAAAGCAGCCAAAAATATTATTGCATGAAAGAATGTAAAAAAAAAATAAAATATTGAAAATTGGTTGCTTTTGGCATGGCTTAAAACACCCCCATCACACATGGCAGGTGGCTATGTGTGCACAGTGGGCCATTCAGTGATGGTACTGGCACATAGCCCGTCCTTCTTACGTGCCATCCCTTCGTTTGTTTAAATTTATTATTCAAAATGATCCTGTTTTATAACAGGTGCCCATGATGTTAAAATGCAAGTAGGCCCACAACAGATGTCCACATTACATTGTTGTTGGCATTTCATTTGCTATAAAGGCACTTTTAGCAAACGATGAAGGGAGGATAGGTTTCCTACCTCAGCTCATGGATGCTAGTAGAGGGACAGT
>JAOXJM010000001.1:23693454-23740585 GCA_026413425.1 Tringa solitaria | reverse complement strand
GTTTTTCAAAATTAAAATGACTATGGACGTTATTGGTCTGTTCTGTTCTGCAGAATCTTGAACTTCTTGACATGATAGGGTAGTTATTTTGTAATTCACTGCTCTCCCTGACTGGAGATTTTCAGAACCATCAATTCCATCTGCCACCAGGACTCATTTACATTGTGACATCCCTTTGAGACTTGATCCTCGCTCTTGTTTTACATTCAATGTGCTTATGTTCATCTCATGAGGATTTCCCTTAATTCCACATGCAGTTCCATAGGCTGGGTGTCACTCCGTGGTGTTGTCTGTGAGAGAAACTCCTTCATTTTGAGTAGCTATTCTGGAGCAGGAAGCATCACATTGTCATATCCCGATGGCTGCCAATGCATTTTTCTCTTTATTAGGACTTCAATAGGTTTGGGTCAGCATTTACACGCCATCAAAAAAAACCCAAAATCAGAGCATTTAGAAAACAGATGTGGAAGAGATTTCAAATACTAATTAAACCATCCAATCTGCAAGGGGTGTGGCTGAGTTTACATTTCTGGAAGAGGTATGTCTAACTTTTCCTTAAGATCTTCCTTTGGAATTTAAATTCAGGTGTTGTGATAAGCACAAACAAGGAAATGCAGATTCATCTAGCTTTCTGATAGTCTTCAGCAGTGACATTTGTTGTTGTAATCTATTGTCTGGAACTTTGTCCTCATAAACAGAAGGTGAGCAGCACTGCTTACACTACCTAAGCGATTTTTTCTTTGTGATTCCAACTAGCGGTACTCTAGCTATAGCTTCTTCCCTTTGTCTTGGTATAGACAAAGGTCAGCTACATCTCACTTAAAGCCCAATTTTTCAAAACATTATCTAGTCCAAAATCTATCCACACCAAACAGCAATATTCCTCTAACAGCCATGGGAGCTTTAATTTGAATAAATACTACATGTGCACTGCTGCCATAAAGGGAATTTTAAGATCATCTAGTCCAACCATCAACCTAACTCTGATAAAAACAAAACAAAACAAAACAAAAAAATCCCCATATTGCTAAAGCATGTCTCTGAGCACTGTATCAACCCATCTTTTGAATACCTTATGGGATGGTGACTCAACCATTTCCCTGGGCATTTTTTCCAATATCTAATCTGAACCACCTGAATAAAAATGTCTTGACCGAGACTGGTCAGGAAGTCCAGGACAGAGATAGTAACTGGGCTCTGTGCCATGGTATATTCTTACATGGTCACTTGTACCCAACTGAAAAGTTCAGTATTACTCATTTTTTTCCTCATCTCATTCACTCTAACAAACCCTTAGTTTTAACTGACTCTAGATGCTGATATTGAGCTTTTCATCCTTTAGCAGAAATTGCCCTCCTTGGGGGGCAATTTTGTTTGTTTCTCCAAATTCAAGGCTTGGACTTGTTGTAGGACCATAATAGCTATTCCTCCCTCTCCCAGGCAATAGCTGTTTGGCTTTTCAGCTCTCTTTAGTTTGAGGCTGCATCCATCCCTGCTTTTGCCAACTTCCTCTGCCCTACTCTGATCTCAAATCAGTAGACACATTCAGCTTTACTAGGTGAGCGATTCTAATTAGAATATCTTTGTAAATTGTTATTTATATGCATCTCCTGGACCTTGTCCCATTGTACACACAATCTTGGAAACTGACAACGTATACATAAAAAATTGCAAAGCAATTCTGAAGACTTCATTTCAAAGAGTCTTTCTGTCTGCCTCTTTGTGGCATTCAACCAGCCAATATCAGCAAATATTTCCTCCACTACTCTTCTATAAAACTTGCTTTGTACTGATCAACCTGTAGGTCAAAAAGGACTGGAAATGATCCAAAGGAACTGGGCAATTTCTAGGGAAAATATAATGACATATCTGAAGAAAAGTTATTAACTGATGTGCAGAAATACCTGCTCTCAGTTTCTGTGTTTCCACCAAAAAGTGCTTTTGTCAGGGTTTTGTACTTGTTATTTTTTGAGGGATTAAAAAGGTTTTTCTTAGGATATTTCATTCTGAGACTTTTCCTCAGTAGGACGAGACCTTTGAGGTACTGCACTGAGATATTGATCAGATTCTTATTACTATTCTATGTTATTTTCATCACCTGGGAGAGAATTTGTGCTGAAAGGAAAGATAAAACGAAAAATGAGTTGGGTCCAGTGATGAGCTGTGTGTGTTCTGCATTGAAATGGAAGCAGTCCCAGAATGGCTTCCCAAATGGTTCTGGTACGAGCATCAGACTGGTACCAGATTAGGTACCAGTTATTTAATTTGGCAGCACGTTTCATTGGGGAGCAGGACCTACCCGCATTATAAAAGAAAGTAAATATAAAATTCTTAAAATATAATTATAAAAATGAAATAATAACAACAAAATATGGCAAATATTTAAAAAGCATTATTAGGGGCTCAAGACTGGGCAAACTGAAGGATATTCAAACTGTTGTTTTCACAACTGTGTTATACTGTTTCTAACTCTGAAACATCACTAATTATCTGTTATTTCATTTAGTCTGCACAAGAGATATAGCTACTCAGTAGCTCCAGCTAGATGTTTAGTTTTAACAGTTCCCAATGAATTTAACAAAAGTTTAAGCAGTAAGCACATCAGAGGATTACTCCTGCAAATTCAATGACAGCTATGGTATACTTTCTCTTTGATATTCTGAAATCAACATGATTTATCTTTTTTAGTGGCTTATTATTTTAGAGAATCTACATTTTTCATTAATCAGGGTTAGAGCAAGACACTAATCATAAAAGAAACTGAGACTAATATAAGAAAAATGGAAATAAACATCTCTGTGATAAAGACCTCAAAATGTCTTGGAATGCAAATAAACCTAACATAAGAAGAAAATGCATAATCTCCTACAAGTGTTATCCAGGCAGAGAAATCCAATTTTTTCCACATACCCTGTCTAACATGATGAGTTTTAAAATGGTTCAAGAGACTACAGGACAGCTGGACATTTGGAAAACATGGTTCCAAAGCCTACAAATAAAGGTGTTTATTTTATACCAGTGCTTGCCAAGCAACTGAATAAATATCTTCATTAGAAGCTAGAAGAAATATTAAATTTTCATTAACAGGGAAAATTGGTATGTATATTAGAGGAAAAGCCGTTGATAGCACCACTGCCACCTGGACTGCTAAAATTGAACCAGGGGTCTACTCTGGACACAGGCAGTAGAAGTCTTCTCAAGCAGCCACCTGATGGTGTCAGACAACGTCACAGATGGCCCTTCCTTAAACCTGTCCTCATTTGTCACTGCTCTTGTGAGCAGTCTGAAACTCAGACTCATCTCATCTAAATTTAAACACTCAACATTTAAATTAGTATTGTAACCATAGGGACAGATGCTTCCTGAAGCTATTTAGATATAAGAGGTCTGATGTGGAGGTGTCTGTCACTCTCCGTGGGCTATACTCCTGGTCTCACTGGTATAATGGTTATCAATCTCAGCTGTTTATTGCTCTCTGAGTCTGATGTTGAAAAATTCTGTGTACTAAAATTGAGTGTAAGCAAATGAAATAAGATACTAAGTAATGAGTTTTTCATTTATATTGCTTGGTTGTTAGAATGCTACAACTTATGCCTAATTATATCTCTATGAGATTTAGTTAAGTCAGTAGGTCAGCTCTCACCCCCAGGTGATCAGTTCATACAACCAACCATGTTGTGGGTAAATAAAGGAGCACAAAGTAATATGTTTGGTTTCACACAAATGCTTTGAATATTAAATGGCCTCTGATGACACAAGGGCAAAAGGTTGCCTGCCTGGATAGCCTTTGAGAGTCTAGTTTCTGAGATTTGGCAATTTTTTCTGATAATATTTACTGTCTGCATGAGCCTAATTTTTTTGATTCTTAATCCTGCTGTTCTTCCAGGATACTTTTCTTCCCTGGATCTCAAAATGTCCCTAGGTTCCTTAGTTTCACAGTATTCAATGTGGTTTTGGAGCACGCTCCTACTTTGTTCTTGAGTGTGACTCATCTTCTTGCTTCTCTGCTTGGCTCACAAGTTCACCTGTGATCCAGACTTTGCACTGGAACAATCTTTGGCTACTCCAGTTCTTCAATGTGTCACGTCCCAGCTTTGGCCCTACCCCATCTTCAGCCTACCCAGGACTATGGCTGGGCACTACTGGTGTGCTCCAGTTCTGTAACATGCTAAAGGTAATTAATGACCATATAACTGACCTTGCTCTGAAAGGTATTAGGAGTTGTCAAGAAGAATCTAATCATTGCAGGAGCTGTTGTGCCTCAGAGATTCTTAAATTCTGTCATTCAGTTGAAGTCATTACCTGATTTCAATAGCTTGTATTGAAGTCTAATATGTCAGTGTGAATGAAACTTTGGTGTGCTATAAGGCATTTTGACCTGTGTAGACATGACAAGAAAGCAATGCAAAAGTAACCATAAGTTAAGAAACTGTTGAAATTCAGTAAGAAAATATCTTTCAATCATATTTTGAGCAACACAAAGAAACTTGCCTTTATGGTTAAAAAGAAAAACTCCCATGAATTTTAGCTAAAAACATAAAAAAGGATTTTTTAAATTATTAGGCTCTGCCTTAAATGCTGGATTCTATTAAAACAAGAAAAAAAATAAAGTTCCTCCACCCCAAGCAACATTATATTATTGTTCAGAAAACTTTGGTTTGCATTCTTGGATTCACAAAATGGTGGAGAAAGGAGCACTGTTTACAATAATGGAAAAGTAAAATTATCAATCCTTGGCTAAAGGAGTTATTATTGTAGCTTCAGCCAGCTCTCCAGCCATGCAGACAGAGATCGCAAGGGTACAAGTAACAATCTCCTCAGGATTTTCTGAATGCAGGCATGTTGTGGAGGGGCTCCTGCCATTAGCTTTATCCAGATATTCAACTGGATCTTTATCCAGGCTCACAAAACTTCAGGTTGATAAAGTTTTTTCAACACTAATGATTCACCCCTAAGCTTCAATCTCAGCACGTAGTGTGAGTGAAGAATAGCTGGGTTTGTGATGTGACTGGAAGAAGTCCAAAGAAAACTGCTGTTCCCAAGGAGCCGGTGGCTGGCACTCAGTGTCCTCTGGGTCTCTGTTGAACAAATAATACCCCAGTGAAGTGGTAGGTAAAGTTCTGCTGCTGGAGACAGCCCTTTCTGAATAAATACCAAACTCTGGGATGCAGAGTGTGTGTTAATTAAAAATCCTGTAACAGTACTGGTAGTATCAAAATGTTAATTTCCACGTTCTGGCTATCCAACACTCACTCTTTCATATCTTGTTTATCTGGAAAGGTTGGATCAGCTGCTTGTATGACTTGCTCATTAGTTTGAAGCTAAAACTTACTGCTGTTTTAGTGATCTGCTGTATTTTTAAGTGATGATTTATGAGAAGGCTTTAATGTAAGAACAGATAAATTACTACCAGAGAAAAACAGAGTTGTTCCAAAGAGGGAGGTGGATCTCTGCTTACATTTCAGTCAGGACATTAACTCAGTAAGTAACTACTTATTAGTTGTTGCTTTTTACTGTTGCACAGAAGTCAGTTACCTGCCTGGGCAAGCAGCTGGGAACTGGGGGGTCCAGTAACAACAGGGAAGGGAGTGACAAGAGCATGGATATGTGTAGAGGGGAAGGTAGTGTTGCAGGGAGGAGAAGCTGAGCTGAGCTGAACCGCTCAGGGGGTGCAGACTGGAACTAGATGGAGGAAGACACCATGACTGGAATGATGGCTCAGGAGGGGAAAGTGGGAATATGGCTGTACAGGAATGGGTCGGAAGGACAGCAGAAGAGGTCTCTGCTGGAAACAGGCTGGGAGTTGTCTGTGGTCACTAAAGAACATGGTCTCCCAGAACCTGTAAAGGCACCTGTAATTCCACAAATTCTCTTATGGCCTGTGTATGTTGTGGAGTTTTTTACTGTTTTTACTGTTTTTTGGGGGTTTGTTTTTTTTTTTTAAGGAACTAGAAGCACACACAAACATATAAACACACACCAAAAAATCTAAAGTTGCTGTAAAAGAGCATCAAGTGCTCAGAATTTAGGAAGTGCCTTTGGGGGTGTCTGAACAACAATCCCTAGGTGCACATGCAATATGATTACAGAGGGTTGGTAATTTTCCAGGATATAATTAACGAGGTAGTGTCACAAACTGCTGTTCCTTCAAAACTGAAATAGTTTGGAGAGTCCTATCAGACTGAGTGAAATTAAGTCAAACTGCACTCAGAAAAGGGCCTGGGACCAAACACCTGAAAAATCTGCGACTGGCCAGCTGCATATCTTGTCTCTGTGCCCAGAGGCCCAGGTCTTCTCATGCCTGTCATTTCCTCATTTCTTGATGGCAGACTCAGGGATCCCGTGTCACTTCTTCAGGGATCCCTGAGCCCTCACCCCCAAAACCCTTAGTTTCAGTGGGAGGGTGTAGGAGCACCTCTGCTATGTAAACAAGATTCTAACAGTTCTATCTCCCAGTGCTGATGTTTCCAGGGGTCGCCGTGGGATCTCTCTTGGGATCAATGTATTCCCAAATGTCTTTAAGGTTTTAACATTAAATGTTTTTCTTTCCTCTTGGATTTTTTCATACATTGGAATTTTGAAAATTCAAATATTTTAAAAAGGAGCAGTTATTTTCAAGTCTGACTCTTGACCATCTCCAACTGTGACGGTTTTAAATTACATTATCCTTCCCTATTATTTCCAGCCTTATTCAGTGCACAGGACATATGGTAGCTACTTAATGAAATAATACTTGATATTTGTTCCATGTTTAGTCATTTAGTTTATGACCCTGTGGGTATTTACTGCATACTGCTGCGAAGAGAGAATTAGTATGCTCAGAGGCTTTTCGTCACTGAATCTAAATGTTTCACAGATACTAAGGAGTGACTTTTTATTATGTAAACATTGAATAGTTGATTTAAGCATGGCTATGTCCCATCCTTCATGTTTTTGGCTCTCTAATCGCATTTTAATGTATCTAGAGCATGTGCTTGAGAGTCCAAGTGTAGAATAGATGTATTCTTCATGCTCTGCAAAATTTCATTAGAGAAGGCAGCTACTGGGCATAAAATACTACATAGGTAGTCAGGCTACCTGAAATTTATGGTAAGATTTCTACTGCATAAAGATAGATCAAATAGTGCTGGAAATCTGAATATTTTTAAGCAAAGAACAATCACAAACACTAACTGAGGCCAGAATAAATATACATTGTACAAGAAAGACTCCACATTAGACATTACAAAAAAGGTTTTGAAATTTTCCTTTTCCCCTTTTTGTTCCCTTCATTGTACTGTAGAAAACAAACAGGTGTTAAGGTATAGGCTGGCCAACCCATAACTCAAAAGCTGATATGGCTCTGATAAGATTGATTTATATCCCCATATGTAGGTGAACTGTTAGGTACTATATCTTATAAGATAGGTAATTGCCCTTGAAGGAACTTTCTACAGAACAATGCAACAGAAACCAGATATGTAAAAAGACCTTTCTAACTAAAATACCTGGAAGCAATGATTACTCACTGAAAGAATTTTTAAAAAAACAAAACCAAGACCCAAACAGAAACAAAAAAAACAAAAACCAAAACAACAACAACAGCAAAAAAACCCCAAACAAAACCACCCCAAAAAACCAACCAACCAAAAAAAGCCCCCAGGTTCTCACAAGTGTTGGAAAAATAATGTTTGTCTCAATTTCCATAGGGAAAAAATCACTCATATGAATATAAGAAGATATAGCACTACCCAAGTAACACAAAATTAAGATTGACAATTCCTTTCATTCTCCAATTAGGCTTAAATTCCCCATTGAGTCAAGGGAAGGAGGAAAGTGAAGACAAGAATCACCAGAAACAGTCTAGGATACTCAAGGTAGAATCAAGCCTGGTCTTCACTGGTGCTTTAATCAGCCTTTAAGAACCCCAACCTCTTTTGGCAATACAAATTACCAAGTTTCAAATTTTTGTCTCCAGCAGGATGTTGTTTAACCATGTGTCTATAACAGATGGGCAGACTGTGCCTATATATACACCAAAGTTGTGGACCTAAACCTCAGCATCTCATTTTCCAACATAATGAAACCTGTTGCTGTCATTGGCTCCTTATTTCAGCACTACTGAATTTCAACATCCTCCTGTTTAGTCATCAGTCCGTGTCTTCCAATTCATCTTTGTGTTATGTGGTGAGGTTGATAACAATATCTGACCCAAAACATCCAGCCATTTTCCTCTTGCAACACCTACTTATTGCCTTTACCTTTTCTCCCTTCTGATTGTTTCCTTGCTTTTAGTTTTCGGTATTTTCTAGGTTATGGCTGCAACCTTAAGACACAAATGAAACACATCAGCATGGTATCCTTGTTCTTATAGCAGTTTTTAGAATATTACAATAAATTATTTTCTTAATACTTCCTTTCATACGTGTACATGTACTTACTGCTGCATACAAATGAGTTAACTGAAAGTATCTTCCCTGATTGTTTGAAGTCAAAATTCATCTCTACATATGATTAGTTCACATTTTTTTCCTCTGTACATTATTTGCATTTGTCTTCACTGAGATTCTTTTGCTATCATTATCCATTTTCTTAGCTGTCTTAAATCCTTCTGATATTCTTCATTTTCCCCATTAGATTTATCTAGTTAGACTCAATTAGCCCAAATAACTTTGCATTCTCTGTATCCCTTCCACCTCTTTATTCACCTGTTCTTCCAGGTCAGCAGTAAACATTTACTATCATGATTCCCACGCAAGCCACAAAGCATCCGTGTTTTAACCTACTTCTCTTGCTTCCTCCTGACCTGTCACTGATGTTTTTGTGTCACCTAACATCTGTAGCATCTTTCCTGCTACCTCCCAAGCAGCATGCTCATTAACTAGGCTACTGAACATGCAATGTGCTTTGCTCTGTATAACCCCAGAGACCATGACATCCATATCTGGTAGCAGCAGATCTCTAAGGCCCATATGTTCATGAATTTAAGAGAGGATAAGGCGGGGACAAACATAGTGCAAGAAGAAGAGGCCTTATACAGCCCTGCACAAAAGCAAATACACAAACTCACACACAAGGGCCCCGCCTAGTTCCTGAGTGACATGTGAAAAGATTTAGTGGTTCTCCGTAAGCCAAGCTGCTTCTGAGACTGTCAGAACTGCTCATTAAAATCAGGGAACTGTGGCAGTGAGAAGTGATAGAGGTGAGCACAGCAAGGGGTAAGAGCCTGGAAAAATGAGCTCACAGGTGGGTGAAGTATGGGCTATTAATAGGCCTCAGAGAGGGAGAATGTGGCCTTTGAAATAAGCTCTTGTAGAAAAAATGGAGAGGCAGGATTGGTTTAAATACATATATAACATTTGACTTAAAAGAATGTTTTGTCAACACTAGATTTCTACCTACGCTTCAGGTGCTTAGAGTTTTTTCAGAAAATGTTTTGTCACTAGAAGGTTTGTTTTAAAATTCTGATTTTTTTTTGTTTAATGAAATGTTTGTACTTTCAATTAAGGAGGGAATTTAAATTGCTGACAATTAGCTTAATTGAAGTGAAAACCTGAGAAGATCTCATGAGGAGAAAATTTCCCTGGTGAGACTTGTGAAACACAGCTGGGCTTAAAAGACAGGATTAGAAACAGGTATTCAAAACATCCAGGAAATGTGACTGTCAAGGGAAGCTCTGTAGCCCAGAAGGACAAAGTTCCGCACTGGCTACAGCTCATGGTTTAAAGGGCTGCAAATCTTTGAAGCCCATTCAAAGTAGCCACAGAGCAAATCAGACTTATCAAAACTAAAGTAGAGGTCTTTGTTAGGAGGAAACAGTGACTCTATCCTGGGAAGACTGAAAGGGGGTTCATACCTGAGATGAATGTAATGAATAGTGGTGAAAAATGCCAGATCTCTAAGTTTTGCAGATCTAAATATAATGGTATTTTTATTTTTTTTCCTTTCATATTCTCCCTTAAAGGGAGGTGACGTTACAAAAAGCAGACTGAGCAGCTGAATGGGCAAAGAAATTTTCAAAAGGGTTTCAGCTCAGGTGACAATATGGAAATGAAATGAGCAAATGGTTTTGGGTGAGAAGGAGTCAAAATGGGCTTGGGAGGCACAAGAAGGTGCTTGTCACATTTACAGTTATTGAACTGCAAAAGCTGTGGGCTTCCTCATTGCAGGTATACGGCCAGCTACTGCAGAAGTGACTAAAAAAACCCTGAGAAAATCAGGTGTTTAAGAGCACTCTATGAGCAAAAGCTGCATCATGGGCTGTGAGGAAGCAACACCCTCGTGTTGCTGACACATGACAGCTGTACTGGGATGATAAAACGAACGGGATTTCAAAAATCTACCCACAAAGGAAGGGCAGCAGGGACTGACCAGCCATGAGGAAGCAACTAATTGTTTTCTTTTTCTCAGCATATTAATTATTTTCTCCACTACTTGGGCTATAGAATAAGACTTTTCCCGAATTGAATACAGCTCTTCAACACTTCCATTTTAGGGATTTTCTAGTGAGTTAGTAGAGCATGTATCTTTTCATTGTGTTTTCTCAGGTTGCTTCAGTCCTAGACTGACTTACTGGAGAAAGTCTTCCTCGCTTCAGAGTAAAAACAACGTAATTGTGAGTTGTTGGCTTGATTTTTCCTCTAAAAGCAGTTGAGAACGCTGCTCCAGCCAGGCTCATCAAGAACTTGGATAGCAAGATGTAAGTAGATTTTCTGCAGCTAACCTTTGGCACAAAATGAAATGAACATTGGGGACCAACACTTAAAAGGTGAACTGGGCTGTCACTTGAGAATGCAGCAATTTCTCCCCACTGTCATTGATTCATCTACAAGTAAAACCTTATTGAAATGAAAGAGTCAGGACTCTGCTTTGGCTGATGTGGCGTTGCAGATGGATTTGGCACATACAGCTACTACTACTCTAGTTTTACAATCCAAAATAAAATCTCTTTGGAGATGAGGTTTAGAAATAAATGTTTCAACTAATTAGGCCTAATTCTGTCAGCCTGAGGTGGCTGATTAGTGTAATATGCACAATTGTAAGCAGAAGACTGTACAGGATCTCCAAGGGTTCACAGTAATTGAGAATGAAGTATGAATGAGAGCACTTCCAGGCAGGGGAGAGAATGCAAGTTAGAGTAATAAAAAGCTGAGGTAAAGCAAACCAAGTTCATTACTTCCATAAGAGCCAAAGGCATGGTGGGTTTACATAGTCCCTGTATGTCTTGATTCTGAGACACGAAAAAGTCTTTTTGGTCTGGAACTGGAAAACAGTTACCTGGCAGAAGATGAGAGTGACAATGACCATAACTTCTCCTGCTTGTAGGGTGTGTTAATCACATTGCTGTTGGAGTAGTTAGGAAACAGTGTTATACAACTGGATTAGAATTGCTGAGATTGATGAGGTTTCTCCTTCTGCTCCCCATGGTGCAGCTTGTACCCCAACAGAGTGTCAGATGCAGGGCACCAAGGTGAACTGTGGTATAGGATAAGGTCAGCCTCTCACATAGTTGATAATTCATATTCTGTCTTTGAACACACTTAAGACTATGTTAGCTAAAGGTAATGTGTCAGATTTCAATATTATTCCTGTAGCTGACAAAATAATTGATGTGAAAAAAGGGATGTAATTTCTCCAGAACAGAGAAGGAATGAAAAAAAACCCAACCCATGATCAACTCCAGCTCCCAAGTATGATGTCATTCAAGCTTATTAATACAAGTATTGTAGTTCACTGCATAAAGGTTTGGCATCCAGGCAAGCTGCCTTCTTACTTTGTTGTTGATTATGCTATTTTGTTTTGTTTATTTAAACTTGATACCGAGGCTAATAAACAGATGGTCAAATGGCAGTGCTAACAAGCCCTTGTTCTGAAAAGTCAGTGACAATTAATTACAGATGCTTTCTTTGATTTGAATACACAAATACAGCTGCTTGACATGTCTGGTGCAAGTGTCACATATATCTGCATGAATTATTATATTTTGGAGTGATCTTCTCTGAACACAAACCTACAGGTGAACTCTTTACAAAGTCTTTTTGTTTTCTAGAGTAGTAGTACAAAAAAACTCGGAGAACTGCCTCTGTAGAAAATCCTGATATACAAAGACTCTTGTTGTGATCTCTGTATGAGTCTATATAAATTGTTCAGACTTTTCTAAAGGCTCTTGTGTCTATCCATTATGTCATCTTTTGTCCTCTACCATAAACTCAGCATAACCTCTATTTCTCTTTCTCTGTCTTGTGGGCTCTGAAGACGTGACAGCTTTCAGAAAAGCAGCAATACTGATGGAAGGCAATTTGGGGTACTACAATCTCCATCTGTATCTATTCCAATAACCTTCATATGTGCCACAGCATGCCCTAAAATTAATGTCACCTGTAATATTTCTAAATGTTGGACTGGGATAATTTTTGTGTATAGGGCACAGTATGATCAACCTGGACCACCTCCAAAAGAACTGGTATTTCTTGGTGTGAGGAATTCTTTATTTCAGAGACAAGATAGACTAGCTAAAAGTCTTGCACGGGTTTGGCTTATTCTATGAAAAATGTGAGGGGACAATAGATCACAACTATGCTATATTTCCTGAAAAGTTTTCGTGTATTATCTTCTACCTATGAAAAATTTTCTAAATGGCTTACTTTCCATCTCAATTGTAGGAATGAAAGACTGTCAAGAAAACTCATGAAAAAAGATAAATTGAAAAAAAAAAATAATCAGAGGGATACTTGTTGCCCATGTATATGAAATATCATCTCAATTCCGCAATTGCTAACTTTTCTCAACATCAGAGAAATAAGAAAAGGTGTCATAAAGGCTGCTTCAGATTTCAGCAAGTAAATTTCATACCTTACCACATCTTAACATACCACTGAGGTTTAAAGACAGTGAAGGGAGAAGGAAATAAGAAAGAATTATTTAAACTTCCATCCTTTTAGTTTTGCATTTATTATTTTTTTATAACAAGATCTGAGGAAAAGAAGTATCAAAGAGGATGAAGTGCTTCTTTTGGCCAAGTGAATTTTTAAGGAAATCTACTTGTAAAAGATTATACCAATATCTTGAAACACCTCCTATTGCTATGTAACTGACAGGGACTTCAACAACTGGAATTTGAAATAAGTTCACACACACTTCCACTCCAATATTTTTCTTGTAGTATTTAATATCTTACACTGGGATTGTTATACATAAAATGAGCATAACATCATGGACTTGATACTATTTAATGTGTCAGGGTCCTGCTTCACAGAATAATGTCACATAAATACCTACATGTCCAATTCCTTTATTACTTCTATTAACTGGAATATAGAAGTAATTTATATTTTACTTGCATCCTTTCACTACTGAGCATCTGATGACTCTGACAGTCACACATGTAATGTTAATCACTCAGTGGCAGTCTACATACATAGTGTAACACAAAACATTCAAGTAAAACTTTCCAATTGTCTTTATACAAGGTTTACAGATGCCAACAGGTTGGTATCTGTTACATGAAAAATAATTAATGCAATGGTCAGTTCCTTCTGAACAAACTAATTAAATTTCACTGAGATACAGTGTTAGGGCTTGAGCACTTTGCTAAAAGAGAATGGATTTTGGATCAATGGCCCAGGATGGGTGCAGTTGTATTGGGCTTACGTGGCAAGGTTTTTGGTAGCAGGGAGGATGCAGGGGTGGCTTTTGTGAGAAGACACCAGAAGCTGCCCCCATGTCAGATTAGCCAGTTTTAGCTGGCTCCAAGACAAACCCGGACTGGCCAAAGCTGAGCCCATCAACAATGGTGGTAGTGCCTCTGTGGTGATGTATTTAAGATAGGATAAAAAATACTGCTCACCAGCAGCTGGGAGAGAGGAGTGAGAATATGTGATATACACAGCCTTGCAGACACCAGGGTCAGTGAAGAAGGAGGGGAGGAGGTGCTACAGGTGCCAGAGCAGAGATTCCCCTGCAGCCACTGGAGAAGACCATGGTGCGGCAGGTTGTGCCCCTGCAGCTCATGGAAGACCATGGTGGAGCAGATGTCCACACTGGAGCCCTTGGAGGCCTCCATATCAGAGCAGATCGATGAGCCCTGAAGGAAGCTGCAGCAAGGAAGAGCCTGCACTGCAGCAGGCTCCTGCCAGGAACTTTAGCCCATGGAGAGGAGCTCACACTGGTGGAGGTTTGCTGGCAGGATCTGTGACCCTATGGGGGACCCATGTTGGAGCAATCCATTCCTGAAGGACCGTAGCCCATGGAAAGGACCAATGCTGTAGCAGTTCTTGAAGAACTGCAGCTGTGTGAAGGACCCATGTTGAGGAAGGTCATGAAGGACTGTATCCCATGGGAGGGACCACATGCTGGAGGATAGGAAGGGTGTGATGAGGAAGGAGCAGCAGAGGTAAAACATTATGAACTGACTACAACCCCCATTTCCTGTCCCTCTGCACTGCTTGGGAGGGGAAGAAGGTAGAAGAGTTGGGAGTTGAGCGTAGGAAGAAGGGAGGGGTGGTGTGAAGGTGTTTTTAGATTTTTTTCCTTATCTCCCATCATCCTACTGTCATTAATTGAAAGTAAGTTAAATTAATTTACCTAAGTTGAGTCTGTTTTGCCCATAATGGTAATTGGTGAGTGATTTCCCTGTCATTATTTTGACCCACAAGCTTTTTGTCATGTTTTCCTCCCCCTGTCCTGTTGAGAATGGAAACTGATAGAGCAACTTGGTGGGCACCTGGAGCCAGCCACATTCAACCCACCACAGCAGGTTAGGTGTTTTATAATCCGGGGCTACTGTCTTTGGTGTACTTAATGGCAGGAGCACCTCTACCCTCTGAGCAAAACTTAGCATTCCGGTGGCTGGAAATGTCTGGGTCGGTAGAGAATTCACTGTACTGTCTCACTCTCCAATGAGGAGTTTGCTAGATGTATTCTTACTTTTGCAAAATAAGTGGAATTTAGAACATATTACACAGTTATACTTCAGTGAAACTATCTGCTTCATTGCCTCCTGGATGAATATATTTTTCCCTGTGGTACTTTCCAGAGGCCTGATTTTGACTAAGAGGCTGTTGTACTACATTGCGTTATGTAGGGTGACATTTCCTACTGAGAGGAGGTGACATTTAAATATCCCAGTCCTGCAGAAATTTACACTTGTGCTTGTTTTTTAGACCACTTAAGTGAGACTAACTTCATAAAGTTAAAAAGGTGGAGAAGTCCCTGAGGACCAGAGGGTACTTCAGTAATTATTGAATAAAAGTTCAAAAGGCACAACAGCCAATAGCCTAGAGGAACAGATTGCAGAGTGGTAAAGTAATTGTAGTGTCCCTGACTAATCTGAGTTTTAAAACCCATCCTTCCAGCAACAGCTACTTCTGAGAGAGGGCTCGAGTGGTGGGGTGGCAAGCCGTGTTGTATCTGTAGCATGGCAGTACTTGAGAATCACTGATAGATGTAAGAAATTCTAATGATGCAAAAGTCCAAAATTATCAAAATTGTCTGATGCTGCTGAGAGCTTGGGAATTATATGAGTTTTCACGGGAAGACACCAACAAACCCTTCTCTGCACCATCATTTTATAATGTATTTTCCGTAATCAGAAAACAGCTGCTACAGAAAAGTTTTTAAAGCTATTTCAAAATACTTGGTATATGCTCTTTATCCTAAACCTCTGTTAGGCTCCCTTATCATTTTAATCCATCACACCAGACACAAGAAGGAGAGAGAAACCTTATCCACTAATACATTTTGACAATCTAAAATATGTCATTTTTCTTCATATATGTAAGTGCCAGCATCTCATGTTTATTTCCTTAGGATCTACTGAGTCCGGAAAGCAGAAGGATTTTTGGATTGGCAAAGATTTGATACATCTGTGAGCAGTCCTGGTAGTTCATGAGATACTGGATGTGAAGTCTGTCATCTATCCAAGTGTTTCCTATTGCCTATGCTACAATGTCTGCTAGTAATCTGTAATTAAAGGAGTTATTGAGAGGACTTGGATAGTAGTTCCAAAAACAGAGAGAGGCTGGAAAAGTGCCATCACAGTGTTTCTGTCCTCTCTGTCCTGGATTAAAAGACTGAAGCATATGATTGAGTCTTCATTTCTTCCTGCGGTGAGTGTCTTCTGAACTGTAAAATTGATGCAGCTACCAGCTCAATATGCTAAATTTGTTAGACATGGCTCTGGTGTGATGTATGCCTGAGGCTAACCCATCTTCCAACCAGTCTCAGGTTTAAGGAACGCAAATGTGACAAATGTGACTCTAAGTCAGCTTCTTCCCATTGTTTGAATGGAGGTGAGGATCTACCCCCAAATGTTTAGTGGTCATGTCAGGAAGTTACATTTGGCTGTGACCTGAATATAATGGACATGGTGACACTCATGTTAGATTTAGGGGGTATCCCAGACAGATGTGGCAGAAAGGCTATATGACCATGTTGAAACTGCTGGAGGGCCACTTCATCTGTTCTAAACACTGTAGTTCTTCCAATTAATGTGTTGAAACAACACTTTACAGAACTATCATTGCCAAATGTGTGGCAGGAGGTATTTCAAAAAGCATTCATCCTTTGAATATAGATCCAGAATCAATAACTATTCCTTAATATGTATTTTTACACCCAGTTCCTGGACCTTTGCTGTTGAACAGGTAAACATTAATCAGGTAAAAAATGTATTTCTCTTTCATTTAATAGAAAGCCTTACATTATATATACCTTGAACCATGCCACTTTGGGCTGCTCAGGGTGAAATCATAAACACTGTTTAGAAGACGAGGGAACTTTATAACTATGAATGAAGGAATATTTTGTTCTGTCTGATCATGCAGATGGAGGTTCAGATTTATTACAAAAACTGTGGCGTGATGGACAGATGGATGAGGCATCCACATGCCATTCGCATGGATTTAGTGTGTACATGAAATCTAACATACATGATTCATGTGGAACAGTATCTCAGACTTCTGCAAGAAAAATATTCAAGTGCTGCTCTATTAATAATAGTACTGTTAATCTACTGTAACTCTAGTGGCAAGTATGTGCATGAAAAATGTTACTGGATATTTGTCTGTGTAAATGCAATTAATGCAAGATCATCTTAAATAATCTGGAGGAAGACTGATAACATTCAGACTGCAGCTAAATGGGTAACGACTGGAGAGGATTTGAACAGCATAGAGAATGGGATGTTGAAATACAGGAAGTGAAAGCTTTAGTAGGTTGGTTTGGGTTTCATCTGTCCCCCTACCCAGACTTTGCAGCAGTGACAGGGATGTCAAGAAGGATGTATGGAAGAAGACACAATAAAAAAACTCAAAATTGGATTGTGGAGACAAATACATTTACAGCCCTCTCCTTATCTGCTTTAGGAGTTAAGGGAGTTTCACTAAGAGAAATTTACTAGTTTTGAAATCAGTATTCCACTTAACTATAATGTCAAAGCATCCCTGTTTTATGTTACTTGCATTCATTATTTGGTCTTTAGCTTTGCATATTTACATATATTGACTAGAGAACTGGTTCGGAACATCTGATTTTCTAGCAATTGCAGATAATTGCATTAGCACTGTTGTCCAGAATAGTTTCAGTAACATCATGGCGCAGACTTGTCTCCACATGATGTAAGGCAAACCTAGAAAACTATGTTAAAATTAAGATAAAATTAGGATGTTAGGGTCACTACAACTATTGTAAGTAGAAAAGTGAGCATGTGCTACTGCATTACTGAAAAATGTAGTAGGTGAGAGAAGTCTGAAAGGATTCTGCATGCAATCCAATGTGTTTGTGAGAGGAAAAACCAATTATCTTATATCAGTATTCATTGTAGTAAATAAATCTTCATGGAACTGTCTTCCAGGAACTTTTCCTTAAAGAGTCAGCAAGCTTTCATGTTTGGAAATGCTTTTCAATGTTTGTTATGCAGTGCTTTTGTAGAAAGGATTATTGGAAAGAGAAATCTAAGGAAGCAACCGCCAAGCTTGTTCTCTGTCATGCTTCCTGGAGTTGATTATTGGCCACTCGGTATCCAATATTTGTCTTAATTGGTGAGATTTCTGGAAGAAATAATTGTTAATTAGCTATTTTTTTCATTCTAGGACATGTATCAGGGTATGAAGAAAGCATATTTCATTCACTGTATTCTGACTTCATCAGTGCATGCTTACACTTTCACCTCCCAAATACTCTGAAAGTTCTTGATGTATAAAAAAAGTTACCATTTAATTAATACATTTCTACTTGGCATTAAAAATTATGAGGTAGTTTATTTTGGTGACATCTAGTTTTTGTTACTGTGAACTTACATATTGTCAGGAAAGAATTCTTCCCTTATCCAGCAGATAATACAATACCAGCTGAAATGTGAGGAAAAGCTTGTGAAATTCGTGTTGGATTAACTTCTTATCAAGAGCAGAATAAGAAGGATTTTCTTAGGTTGGGTAAGCATTCCTTCTGACCCAGTGATTATTCACTCTTTATGACTCTTCTCTGACCAAAGGACTAAAATGAGTGAAAAAAAAACATGTTCAGCCTCGAATAGAAATGGATCAAAACATGATAATTCTGAAATATATCCAAGGAAATACCACTTACATATCACTTCCCAACCTAGATGGATCAGAAATTATCTTGATCTGAATCTGTATGTAGTAAATATTGGAAGTCATTATTTAATTATTTAAAACTTGCGAAGAACCAAAGCTTTAATTTATTCTGTGCTACAATACACGTCTTATATGCACAGCACTTGCAATTCTTTCTGAAGCCTTTGCTGAGTTCTTATATGTGCTGCTTTTTACAACTCAGGCCTTTTGAAGACATGTAATATAGGATGAACTATAGTAGTAGCATGAGTCAGCTGTAGTGATGTATTTGAAGAAAAGATTTGTTGACAACCAGAACAAATGGCCACCTCAGTCTTCGCATTTTATATCAGCTGAACAGCATTAAGTTCCAAAGCCTTAGAAACTAGGCAAGGGCCAGTATATTGGTTGTCATGACCACCGTCTCGGGCAATGCTGGTTGTTCCCTGCCAGCTATTGGTAAATCAGCAGGAGACTATCTTATTATCATTAATTTTAATAGCTTTCTGCATCTTAGAACACCTTATGCAGGGTTATAGAGACCGGGGATTGAGTGTTGAGCTTGATTCTGCTCTTGTCAAAACCCGTGTAGGAAATGAGGGTGGCTTTGGAGATTGACACACAATTAAAGATTAAATGGAACATGCAGAAATACACCTAATGTATCACATCAGGGAAAGGAGGAGGGAAGGACAGGAAAGGAGGAAACTATGGTTTGACTTCCCAACTAACTGCAGTTAGAGGGCACAACTGCAGGAGTTTGGCTCTAGACACCAATGAGTGGTTAATTGACATCTGAATGGTTTACTTTTTCCTCGTCTAGACTTGTACGGAGAAAGAAGGGACAGAGCAGGGCAGGAAAAAAAAAAAGCTAAAGGAATTACTTGTTAAGGGGGGGAAAACAAGTAAAAAGGAAAAGGCTGAAGTACCTAATGCCTTTTTTGCCTCAGTCTTTAATAGTAAGATCAGTAGTTCTCTGGGTACCCAGCCCCCTGAGCTGGAAGACAGGGAGCACAATGAAGCCCTGATAATCCAAGGGGAAATGTCTAGCAACCTGCTTCAACACTTAGACATAGACAAGTCTATGGGGCCAGGTGGAATCCACCCAAGAAGGAGCTGGTGGAAGTGCTCACCAAGACACTTTCCAGCACTTAGCAGCAGTCCTGGCTAACCAGGGAAGTCCTAGTTGACTGGAGGTTAGCAAAGGTGACACCCATCTACAAGAATGGCTGGAAGGAGGATCTGGGGAACTACAGGCCTGTCAGTCTGACCTCAGTGCCGGGGAAGGTTATAGAGAAGATCATCCTAAGTGCTCCAGCCAGTACAGCTCTTATGAACTGTACTAGTACTACCTAGAGCTTCTGTCTTGTAAAAAGAAAGGTATCAAATGAGCAGTTGGGGATGAGCTGTAGGTACAGCAGCTTTTTTAACCCTGTGCTTGGTGTTACCTGCAGCCTAACAGTTCAAAGGTGTCTAATTTTCTATGTTGGCTGAAAGGGAGCTTATGTGTCTAGCTGAAAGAGATTAGTTCAGAACTCCCAACTTATTTTTAGGTGCTGCATCGTTGAGCATGGTTGGTCTCCTGCATCTGGCTCTACAAGCTGTTCGGAGAAGAAGGATTTTGGGGAAATTCAAGGTTTTTGAGGTTAAATGGAAGAATATCCAGAGACAAAGCAGTGTACAGATGCAAAAAACTTTTAACATGAAAGAAAAAAAGGAAATGAAGTCATTCCCATTAAAGAGGTAGGTAATTTAGGTGGGTAATTTAGTTGCCCGTAGACCATCAAAGGCTCCATTCTCCATGCACTAAACAGGCCCTGGCCTCAATTCATGCTTCTGAAGGGACTGAATGACCACATAGTATCTTGCTTTCTACTGTTTCTGTATGTTTTTAGATCTGCTCTTTCATGAGAAGTCGCATAAGAATTGGAATTTCTCTTAAAACTTTGTATCTCTCTTCACTCATGCTCTTTAGTTCATGCCCTTCTATTGCTGGATGCAGTTCATGTTTCTGCCTTGATATTTTGTCATGCGTATCAAGTATTAAAAAGGAACTAATAGGGAAGAGGTAATCTTTAAATTTCATTTTAATGAAACCTACTGGTTTTCCCATCTCTTCCCACTGCCAATGCCATCTATGCCCTCTTATAACCTCGTTTACCTCTTCTGACAAGTGCTTTCTGCTTTGCCAATCAACTCCTTTTTAACTGTCTGCATTTTCAGTTCTAATGGAAAGTCAGCCTATTATGTTGAGATCATTAAATCCATTCTTTCTTATGTTATCTCTTTTTTTTCCCCTTATTTCTTTGACATGAAGAGAACTTTGCAGAAGGCTCTGGCAAAAGTGTCAAAAATTCAACCAATTTATTTACTTGTTTATAAAAATTCAAATAAAAAGAATATATTATATACAGTAGCTTAAAATGGTCTTAATGATAAAGAAATGTATGCAGACACCTCTCTCTCCCAACTTTCTTTCAAGATTCTGTAGTCTGTGAACTTGATGGTTGCCAAGGTAAATGTTTGCCACCTTCTATGTCATTTTTTTCCGCTCTTTGATTTTATACAGTTTTTGAAGCTGTTAAATTTCTGTATCTTCTCTATCGTTGGCATCTTGGGAATCAATATAGCACATTGCTGACTTTCTGCCTGCTCTTAAAAATTCTGATCTACATGATTTTTTTTCTGCACTAACGGTAATTTCTTAAGTGCCTGCGAATATGAAGTCACCTGTGAGAACAGCTACACTAATCCAGAAATGTGTCTTTGTTTACTTCTTCAGATGTCTTTTTTTGCTTCCTTAACTACAGCCTATTTCTAGAACTCCAGACCCTTTAACAAAATTACATGTACAGGAAAAGGCAAGCTTGATTATCCTAACATGGACTGTTGTGGGCTCAACTTTGAGGGCTCTGGCATCTCAGCTCGTGTTTACTCCAGCATAAGCTGAGAGCACAAGCTGTCATTTAAGACTACATCCCAACATCCAGGCAGCTTAATAGCTCTACTGACTGTTCATGTTATTTGAGACACATTTAAAACCTGATCTTGCATGCACCAGGAATTTGATAGGAAACTTTAATGAAACTCGAGTACCCAGAGATGTAGAAATAAACATATATAGCAGGATATGCAGGATTAGTGTGTTGCAAGTGTGCAAGGGAGATTTTTTAGCGTATATTAAATTCTGAATTGCATGCTCTTCTTGTTCACCCTTTTCCCCATGATTTGTTTAAAATGTTGTCACTATAATATACACATGTGCAAGCTGAAAGTTCTCAAGGAAAGTGTAATCTAGCTGAAATTAGAGTTCTCTAAAATCAAAATCTTACATTTTTTATGTATTTTATATCAATAGCTTTTATATATGATGGGAAACTTAATCAGCAGGCTGGGTTGACTGAAATGTGATCATGTGTCATATTAAACCTAAATGACTTGTTTTGGGACAGGTGTCTATCTCATGAATGTTTGTATCTGTTTCTTGAAATATGTTTTCCTGATTTATTTGAATAAGAGACAGATTTGAAGTTCACCTTATAATATGTGAGTTAAGTAGTCCTGACTCTGGAGCCCTTGGTTGCTCCGGGCCAAGGGAAGGATTGTGTCTCCATTCTCTCCACTTTGACCTTCATTTCCATCCTTGTTGAAGATAGAATATGTGTCACCATAGAGAGTTTAGGTTTTGATGAACTGGTATTTTCCATTTGTCAGGCGATTTCTGACAAGTACCACATGGTATGCGTTTCTCACATACCTGAACTTTTCATGCAATTCACTGGTGGCTTTGCCTACTGCACAAGGAATGCAACATCAAGTGAAGTTAAGTCTTAGATTTTTTCCAGGGAATATTAGCATTCAGTTTCAGTCTGACTATGCTCACTTTTACTTTTGAGTCATCAACACATACAAAAGCCTTCCCATTGAAATTAAGTGTTAGTAGTCTCAGGCAATATTTATTTACCACAAACCCTTATTCCTTCTTTCTCTCTCTTCTCTGATAATGGTATGAATATAAATTAATGCAGTGCCTTTTCCTGAACACAACATTTTTTATTTATTTATTTAGAAACAAATCCATACAGTGAAGAGGGAATTCATTAACAACTTAGTGGGGATATTTTTATTGAGGAATTTGTCCCATACTTCCTTTTTGTCTACAAGAAACAGACAGGTACCGGGACAATGCAGATCAAGATTATCAAGACAGCATAAGCAGTAATGAAGCTTTAACTTGATTCTTGCTCTCATTGTGCTTATACATCTGCAGTGTGCCTGCTGAACACAGTGCCTTCAAGCAAGCTTATACTTATACCCCCTTTTACCTATAATGCAAGGGTATATAATAGTGATTTAAGAAGGCCTTACAATATTTTAAACCCCACACCTCTTACCCCCAAATTGCCAAGAAATAACGGGATGTAACAGAGAGCAGCAGAACTTTTACATGTTACAAATCACCCCTCGGTATCTGAGACATTCTGATTACCCAGATCTTTTTCTTCCACAATCTTTTAGTCTGCAGAAGGTTAAACAACAGAGGGTTATTTTTCTCTTCTTCACCTAAAAGCCTGTTACACTTGCTTTTTTATTGCTCTCTGAAGCAGAAGGGAAAATAATATTTTTTTTTTTTTTTTTTTTATTCTGAAATGTTTTTCTTGTTCTTCTGAACTTTGATTTCTGGGGATAAATGATAAATGAAGAAATCACTGCTAAATTCTTCAGAAACAGGTTATGGACATGTAAAGGTCTTTTAAAAGTCAAGTTCCTCTTTATATAAATAGTGCTACACCTCCTAAAAGCCTGGCTCTTCAAATCAGAGAAGGCTGAACACAGTTGCTTAGGTGCTATTGTAAAATGTAAAGGTACAATTTATGTTGGGAAAACTGACTTGCTGATGTGGGATAAAGAGAGGCCCAGATTACTGAGCAGGTGAGTGACCTAGTGCCACGATAGATGAGGTTTATTTTTTGTGTCTTACATTAAGCAAGACACATTTCTAATGTAAAATAATTACAGCAACCAGAAGAGAGATCATTTCAAACTATGTAAGAAGAGTGCAAAGGGAGGAGCTGGAATGAAAAGTTCAATGAACTGATTGACTACAGTCAATGTTTTGCAGTCATCCATTTTCAAATAATTTGTCTTCATGAATGCAGAAACCCTGAACCCAGTGGTGGGAGGCTCGCAGAATTCAGTGCCAATGATTCCTGCTCCTGAACAGGAATCTCAAAACATCCCTGAGGTTACCAGACATGGTTTGAGAAACAGCACAAGATAAACAGGCAAGCCTTTGTATGCTGCCATCAGTGCTTACAGGCATAAATTAAAATTTCAGTGTGAGCTACCAATAGGCATTTTTTTTTCTTTTTTTAATTGGGAATGCATTTGGCATTTCTACAAGTCTGAAGATGATAAGATTTGTCCTTCTCCCTTTCATTATTTAATTATGCTCATGCCAGTCTGTTTCTCAGACTCCTACACAGCACTGAAGTATTTGAGATACAGCTCTGGAAGGAAATTTTATGCTTGTTTTTGAAATGTTCCACTACAAGTAAAGACTTTAGGCCCATGGGAGTCTGACCTTCCAATGTAGAAGGTGAATTTATTGAGTTTAATTGGGGCTAACATTTGCTTAGTCCTCTGGAAATCTTTATGATTCCAATGCCCAAGAGAGGCCAAAAAAAGAAGACAGAATATTTCTAAAAGTGTCATTTGTACTTCCATCACTAGTAGCTTTTCTAAGTTCAATATTTAGTGTAATTCATTTGAGCTACTCTAAATATTGTTTGCTAAGAAATTGTCTTGGTAGAGCAGTTCTCTACCAAACAAGAAATTAATTGTCAGGAGCACTAATGAACTGAACAAGGAGGGAGACAGCCTAAAGGAATTGAATCTTCTCCCCCATTTATACAGCCTGATGTGGAGCATGTGTTGTCTGATGAGAAGAGGAAAAAGAAGCTGTTCTTGAAGTGGCTGGTGACCTATCTTCCCTATCTTGATTGCATCACGATTGCAACCTGCTCTTGGAGAGGGATAGATACTGATGTGTCCTGATACCCTGATACCTCCCTGACACCACTTGAGCTGAATTAGCAAGCGTTATGCATTGTTCAACACAAAATACGAGCTGTCAGGAGATATGCACTCCACCATATCCACTACAGAATAGGAGATATACTCTCAGATGTTCTTGTTGCAGGTTTAGGGAATGTACTGCACCTTGAATCCTGGTTTCGTCTGAGCAGCTCTGTGGTTTGAGGACAAAAGCCTGAAATGCCTGTGTTTCATATTCACAGTTATCCCCTGCAGCAATTTTGAAGGCGATAATAAGGCAGACAATTCAGAACCATTTAAAATCGTAAGTCATGCCCTAAGAAATAATCCAATTAGATTTTAATAATAACGTAGAGTTGGGTTCTTTTTTATTATTTTATGGTTTTGAGTCTTCAAAATTAATTCCTGTAATATATTCGAGCTCTTTTTCCCCTTGAGACTGTATATTAAAAATTCCTCTTTATTTTTAATTGAGCTTGAGATTTCAGCTAATAGCCAACCTCTTGAAGTAATGTAAGAAGCCTTTTCAAATGCCATATGACTTAAAATGAACATGATGTTGGGGAAAAAACACAAGACAAACTACTTGAAGGAAAGTCTAGTCATCTGCTGAAATTCTAGCTCCGTGTTCCAGGAATAAAGGGTGTAGGAGAACACCCTAATTACTTTAAAAAATTGAAGTCAGTTAATTTATGAATAGGATTCCATAGTCTAGGGTGTCAGTTAGGTTTTCTTGTTCCATGAAGTATTGGATTTACATGGAATAGTGCAGGAATACTGTTTATTTTCTGCAGAAAAACTGAAAAAGGACTAAAACTCAGCTTAAAAATAACCCACATATTGAATCCAGTAAAGGCTGGTAAGTGCCTGCCCCAGATTTCTGGTGTCCCTATTTATGGGAGAAAGGATTTTTGGTCATGCAGCTGAGGAAGAGATTTGTCTTTGAGAAGGGGTTTGAAGACCTGCAAGTTTTTATGATTTATACAGCACTGATACCTGGCCTGTATGAAAATGTGTCTTAAGTACCTGTATCCTCAGCTGTGCGGTCTGTTTGAGGAGTGCTTAATGGAAGGCTAGAAAGTAATTGACCTACTCATATGAATAAGTGCTACTCAGAGAGAGTTGTTGAACTGAGCCCTTTGGGAGGTAGAAGTCACAGCCTGAAAGTTAATGCTCTGAGCATTATTTGCTTTCTTGGGATTGTAGTACAAATACTCCATACATTTCCCAGGAAATGTGCTACTTGTTCTGACTGATTCCTGGCTTCAGCTGATTGAGCTGCCTAGCCACTGTCACCAGCCTGAAACACAAACATACGGAGCTCAAAAAGGCTCCCATCATGTACGAAGCATCGTAATTCATTAGAGAGAAATTAGTCATGCAGGTTCTGTATACCAATTACCTTGCCAAAAAATAATAAAAAAAAACCAACACAAGAGGCCAGTGCCTGTACTTTCCTGTCTGTTCTACTTGAATCAGAAATGAGACTGCAACCTGAGGACAACAAATCTACTTTTCAAGCTAATGTTCTACTGATACTTGATAGCTAGAAGTTGGAGATAAGCTATCTGTCTCCAATATTTAAATGTCTGCAGTATCTGAATGTCTAAATAACTGTAAATAACGTGCAAAACTCAGTTCTGTTCTTTAGACTAAAAGCTCCAAATTGCCTTATTTCAACTGTAGGCTTCAACTGGATGTTAAAAGCAGCCTGCAGGTTTCCTCCAGCATGCGGTTCTGGAAACAACTAAAGTTTCAGTCAGGACTCTCTCCATGGCTCGTAGTTATATGTAGATTTTTTTGTAGTGATCCATCTCCTGAAGGTCTTTTAAAACAGATTTTTCTTTTCTTATAACATCACACAGTAGCAATATGTAGATCTAGAGATAAAAGGATGGTTCCATATAATTTTAATTACATCATACTTACTGGGCTAAAATGTTTAGCCCAAAAATGAAGAAGACTTTTTTCAGTTTGACAAAGTAAAATACTTTCACGGTTATGTGATTTGCTTTAATATTCTTTTCACATCTTCTTCTCTCCTTCTTAAGATATTAAAATTAAACTAGGAAGTATGAAGCCTCAGAGTTTAATTTTACTAGGTTTAGTTGTTTTTTTCCCCATCTTTTTTAGTTACATCTAACTTCTTTGACAATTTATATCAATTGTCTGTAATGTTTACCGTTCAGCATTGAATCGGCAATCAAATAATTAGGGGAAAGAAACAGAAGGAATACAAATGGAAATGAAAATGCAGATCCTGCATTCTTGGACTGCACTATTCCATTAAGCTGCTGGGGAAGACGTGATTTGTGGCTGAAGCCAATAGCTTAGTATTAATTGAATCAAGAAGTTACATCTCATGAGAAGACACACACAAGGAAGTGATATTACTTCATTCTGGGAAAAGAAAATTATAGCTTTGCGTAGAGTAGGCTCCAAAAGAGAACGTGAGAGCTGTCATTAGGAATGTAAGCTCCAGAACTCAGTCCTGAGTAACAGGACCCTCCAGCAAGCTCCTTATGCCAGGCCACTTAGAGAATAAACATCTCATGAATAATGATACCAAATTCCAGTGCTCAGATTTCAACGTTTTATGAAGGAAATAAATGCTACAGACCTCACTTTGCAGAAGAAGAAACACTGAACCAAACAACATGAGGAGAAGAGGAAGAAGATCTCTGCTGAATGCCTGAGTTGTGTCAGGTCACCAGGCAACAGGGGGTTAGCTAACCTCTTGCAAGAGAGGTGTTTTCAGCAACTACCAGATCAAACGTGTAAGAAATGGCAGGTGAAAAGACAGATTGTCCACACTGTGCTCCTAGGGGTATGGAAGGAGGATTCTTCCTTGCTTTTTGTCTCCAGTACCATTTCTACTCCATTTTCTGCAGCCCAGAAATGAAAGCCAAGAACTGAACTTCATCTTTTGATTTTAAAGGTTATGCAGGCTGACATGTAGACTTTGTTCTGCTGTGATGGATTCCATTCACACAGGGCATTATTCACCTGGTTTAAATAGTAAAAAGTTAACCAATGAAACAATATTTTTTCCTTGCAATATAATGAGTGAAGGCTATACTTACAGTTGTAAAGAAAAGCTCAGAAAAAGTGTATAAAATACAGCACAATTAGTATAAATAATCCAGGAGTGTATCAACAAAAGAAAAAGACTTTCAACAGAAAGTGAGAATCTTATTTTGCAAATTTTTCAACAGTCTAACGAGGGTTATATGATGCAAACACTAACTTAAATACATGATTTACTAACTCAACGCTTAATAAGTGGACCTGTTATAACAAATATTAATAAATCCCTATTAATCAATTCTGTATTGCAATATTTTTCTTTGGTAGGACAGAATATTAAAGTCTCAAAGAAAAAAAGCAAAAATTGTCCCTTTTGCCCTGTTATGATTGCTCCACTCCTTTCCATATAAACATCGACTCCACATATTTAAATCCTCCCAAAAATTTGCAACTTCTACATTAACCATGATAGTGAGCCAGGAGGCTGCAATTAAAACAGATTTCTCATCTGCTTTTTGTGCTATATAATATACATATGTGATTATATTCAAACCATAATTGTGAGTGTATTCTCATTCTTGATCTTATACATCACTGTATATCATACCAACACCTAGCAAAGACAAAAAGTTCAGGAGCATAAGAACTAAGTATTAGCTAATTTAGTCCACATATGAATCTCATATGGACTGTAGACTCACAAATGCTTTCACCAAAGTGAAAACCTAGACCTGTTGGAGCAGGTCCGAAGGAGGGCCATGAAAATGATCAGAGGGATGGAGCACCTCTCCTATGAGACCAGGCTGAGAGAGATGGGGTTGTTCAGCCTGGAGAAATGAAGGCTCCAGGGAGACCTTGTAACGGCCTTCCAGTACCTGAAGAGGACCTACAGGAGAGATGGGGAGGGACTCTTTATCAGGGTGTCTAGCGATAGGACAAGGGATAACAGTTTTAAACTGAAAGAGGGGACATTTAGATTAGATATTAGGATGACATTCTTTACTATGAGAGTGTTGAGACACTGGAACAGGTTGCTCAGAGAAATTGTGGATGCCCCATACCTGGAAGTGTTCAAGACTGGACTGGATAGGACTTTGAGCAACCTGGTCTAGTAGGAGGTGTCCCTGCCCATGGCAGGGGGGTTGGAACTACATGATCTTTAAAGTCCCTTCCAAGTCTAGCCATTCTATGATTCTAAGATTCCATGATTCTATGAAAAAAAAAAAAAAAGCCAAACAGTTTTTTGAAATGGAAGAAAAGCATTAGAATTAAAAGCTGATCCAGAATCAATCTAGGGAAGCTGAATGAATTTCTCTCTGGATATCCATTTCTGAAAACGGCTATACTAGAGTTTTATGACAGTGGTTAAAGAAATTATGTAAACAAATTTCCATAAAAATGTTTATGTTCACATTCTGTCACTGGAAAACTGCAGTTTTCATAACAGAAAAAATGCCAAGAACTTGTTTTGAATTTCAAAATTTAGGCACCTCCTGTTCAGAATAAAGGATCTTTTCATTTTTAAAATACAAAAGTGTCTTGCAGGGAGGGAACCTACTCTTGGACAACTGTTTTAGAAAATACATTTTTATTATTTGAAGAACATTGTCTCTTGCCTTTAAATATTTATTGAAAGCCTGAGCTTCTGAGTTTTTCAGACTCCACTAAAATATTTTATTGCTATCTAACATTATTTTAGATAGTATTTATTTTGTTACTATCTAATCTTTCTGTGGTGTTGTGAAGGGCTTATTCACCAGGTTTTGTTCATGTTTTTAAAAAGTATATAGATTCCCAGATAAAAAACTCCTGTGTAAATATATTTAATTATTTTTACGAACTCCTTTGCTTCCCTGGGGGTGGACATGCAATTACAGTTTAGCTCAAAATGTTACATTTTAAAGAGGGCTTATACAGGCATTTAATTTGCACCTATTCATTTCTGCATACAGGCTGCAGTGGTTAGATATACAATTGCAGTAGCCACTGGTATTATCTGATTTTTCACTAACAAACCCTCGTCAATTAATTTTACATACAAATATGTCTAGTGCCCTCTTAAATGAATTAATTGCAGTACTCCATGTAGATCCATGTATGCAGATCATAAGGGTTGTTTGAGAGCCTAGCTATACACTTGTACAAGGGGGTCACTATCCTAGGTTCACTTGCATGGACAATACCCTGCACTTCCATTCATAGATGAAAATAAGGTTCATATCTAATTTCAGAAATATATCAAAGCAGAATTTTTTGCTACACTATTGGCATAGATTTATAGGTTCATTCAGGAAAAAAATATGGATGGAATTTTGATGGGACCTTACTTGTTCTTTAATTACTGCATCTGTTGCTCCTTGGAAAATAATTTATAGCCTGCTTGGGACTGCAAGCTGGGAAAAATGCATTGCCTCTTATTTTGTACATTTGTTAGAGTTTTGCAAATGAGCATCAGGTTCACTATTGAACAGAAATTGAAGTTGTCAGAGCAATGCACTTGGGAATTGGGTATGGGAAGTAAGACAATTTTATCTTTAATGAATATTATACGATCATTGGCTTTGTTGTTCACATGGGACAGAGAAATCACCTTTAGTAGATTACACAGCTAAACCAATTTACATAATAACATCATATGCATTAAAAATACATTGCCCTTGTGGAAGCAAGGTTCACCTGTTGTAGAGATAAAAATAACTACTACAAACCAGCATTTCCCATCTACACAGATCAGTAGGGATCACAGCATTCTCTTGGACAACAGCTTCAGTAAGTTTCAGCACTAAGCCAATTTCCTGAAGCACATTATGCACTCTGAAAGAGTTTGCTTTTTGAATCATACATGGCTCTCTCAGGAGGAGAGTTGAAATATATTTAATTCTATTAAAACTTTTCCTTCTAACTCAGATCACAAGGGATCATGTAATCCTGTGAAAATGGTCATTATGGAGGAAACTTGATCAGTAAACTCATATTCCTAAATAGGCTGGTACACTTGGGACATAAATATGCATTATATTGATATTTCTTCTTAGTAGTCAGTTGTGACTTGTTTTCAGTGTTTGAGTAAATTATCAGAAAGGACAATATCATAGCCATGAGTTAGATGATTTGTAGACATGTTTTGGTTGATGAACATCTTTCTGAAAGTAGATTTTATTTCATTTGTGAGTCAAAGGAGGAATCAGTCCTGGAGTAGATCAAGGACTGGATTCATGAAATTGCTTGGAATTCTTTATGTTTTTCTCTATGTCACTTAGAAATTATACGATTTAATTCCTCTAAGAATCCCCAAGAACAGAATTCAAAGTGGTCTGCCCAGTTACCAGCATAGAAGCTAGGGGAGCAATCACATACAGGGATTTTTTAAACCAATCTCTACAACACTGAGGAAAGGGTTGTGTAAATTATCTGTTTCACTCCTCTATTTAGTCAACAAATTCTTAAAAGGACTTACCCATAAACATCCCACCTCTGCCTACCTCATATATAGACTTCATGAGCAGGACAGAATTTTGAAAGCTTGTTAAGAATTACTGACAGATATGGGCTAACAAAAATGTGCTACTTGGAGCATATTTTTACTCATATGTTGTTACTGAGTTAATGTTGAGATTGTTGCCTATTGTAGGCAGGCTGAGAATACAGTCATCATGGTCCAGGCTTTCTCACAGAGACAGCAAGAGACCCTCTCACCCAGGGGGCATATGAAGACATTCCATAATTTCTCAGGCTCTTCTGAAGTAAAGCTTGTTCATCCAGCAATAGATTTCAATAACCTTCTTCTGTACAGCCCTTGGTGTGCTTTTGCCACATGCTTGGGGCCCTTCATTATTCCAGACCTGACTTGTTCTGGCTGAGCCACTCTCAGGTGTTACCATTTTCCCATTTTTGGTTAGTCTCCACTGTGACGTCCCCATCCCTCCAGTATTTTTGTACACATTTACCTGAAACCAATTCACCAGGCTATGAACGTGAGTAGCTGAGGCACAAACGGACATTCCCACCTGCCCTGGGACCAATGGGCTCTGGCACAAGGATGCTGTAGAATTCAATGAGCAGCATGGGCAGAATCAATGGGCAGAATCAATCAGAAATAAATCACATCAGAGACACAACAATGTCATGGGCACTGGCAGGCAGGCTCTCTTGGACCTTGCTGAAGTGCTAAGAAAAATGACATTTTTCAGTGTAATTTACTAGATCAAGACAACATGGGTTATTAATGGAGTTCAGGTCAGTTTACTAAACTCTTTACCATGGATCAATGACAATTAGAAAATAATGTCTAAAATCTATCTGTAGCAATATACATTAAAAAGTGGAAAAAACTTGTAATGCATTGTTTCAAACATGATTTTCATTAAAAAAAATAATTTAGTAAAAATTGTGTTCAGAGGTCGCTGGTTTTTCAAGATGAGGAGTCCTTTATGCAGTTTTTCAAAAATCAGGCCATGTACAAAGTACTTGTGACTGTTCTCAGTTCATTTGTTTAAAAATTCATAAACCAGAGTTTCTTTCTATTTTCTTATCAACAATCACATTGCATACCTAGACTATTTTATACCTTGCAATGGAAACAGGAAATAACACATAACAGCTTACGTTTAAAAAAAAATCAGAGTGGAAAGAGAACTGGCTAGTTTAATTGCATATCAAGGTCAGAAGTAATTTATTAATTTTGAATATTGCACCACCTAACTACACAATAGTATGTATAAGTATTTGCATTTAATTACATTTTTTTTCTTGTGGAATAGTAATTGCAAAATATTTTATCCTATGAAATCTAAGGGAAATATTGCTCCAAGGTTTTTTGAAGAGTATTTGTTCTAGTCTGCCTACTGAAATATGTGGATTTCAGGATTTAGTTTCATCAAATTCATTAGCATTATTGCATATTTTTTTTTTCATGATGATTGAACAAGCTAGTCAGCTGTCATTTCAGCTGTCATTCCTGCACTGTTGATACAAGTGTAATCAATACAAGTGGATGCTCTTAGCCCTTCTGTACAACAGAAGGAAAGAATTTTGAATTAAATGTGCAGTCGGTAGTAAATTCATAATATGATTTTCTACTGCTTATGCCCAGTCTATCTTGCAAAATGCTGTTGTGAAAGAAATGTTATCTGAAATGAAGCAAATGCATGATATGCTTCAGATTTATCCCAGCTATGAAGTTTAAAACAGTTTGGGGGTATTCCTTTGCAAGAGTATTCTATCTGTTCTATTTATATATGTCCTAGATTTTTCTAGCAATGTTCATGGTACAGGAATAAATGTACAGGATTTGTGTATTAAGCAAGAGAGCTCAATGTTCATTAATCAAACAAATATGACAAAACTTTTTGTTTTTCAAATCAGAGGATGGAAATGTGAACTGCAGAAAGTAAATTTTAGAAAATGAAAGGCTATAGAAAAAGAACAGTGCTGAAAGATTTTGTTGTAAGCTTAATGTTGCATTTGAAAGCAGCCTGGTCATACAAAGTGTGATGGATTACCGGGCTCAGCCTCTACTTTAATGTCTTCCTCTTTGATACTTGTGATCTGTGACCGGTACCGAGCAACTAAGGAGCTTTTTCATTAGATAAAAAGACTCGCGCACTGTGATCTATACCTACAATATTATACTTCGCAGGGAAGCATAAAAGGATTTTTTTGTCCTCTTCTGAGATTAGACTTCCCCAGAGTTTGTTTGTGTTTGGGTTCAGGCTCCAGAGAATTGCAGGATTTTTTATTGCTTCAGTCAGCAGCTGTGTGATTCTTTTCTTGCAACACGAAAACATGGCACAGCTTATACCAGCTTTGAAAATGTGGTGGCCCATGTTCAGGAGACAATTCTTGGTTAAATATTTTAAATACATTTAAATAAATAAATACTTCAAGGCTGATTTTTCATAAGGGCAGAGACAGGTATTCTCTCCCTAACAAGCCTGCCCTAGATTTTCTACTTGCTAGATTAGCCCAAGTCGTGACTTCTTTTATTTTCCCTGAACTCCCCAACTGAAGAGGGGTCTGCGCCAAGACTCTGTCTTGCCCCAAAGCTCTATTAGAGAACTGAGGAAAATAATTGGCTCAAAGACATGGACAAGAAGAATTAAGAAATCAGCTGGCGAGCCCATTAAAATGTCAGGCATTATCTCCCCTAAGTGACAGGAGAAGGCTGAAGTGTAGCCTTTAATCTGTTAATCATTAGTTTTGAATATAAGTCCACAGTTCCCTCTCTAGCACGTCAGTGTGGAAACACACCTACTCGACTGGCCCTAGGCAAAGCATTTTGGTGGAGCACGTATCTCCCACATGGTGTAATTTTCCTCCAACCCATGCCACCCTCCAACTCCCTCAATCAGCAGCACAAACACCGTTTCCCCACTGCTCCCTGGGGGGTGACCCATCGCTCCCATCCAGTCACTGCAGCAGCTGACTGTGTCTCTATTGCTTCCCACGTCAGGTTGCTATAGAAAGAACGGTTTCTGAGAGGCATGTTTGCTTCAATAGCAGGGATGGAAATTAATCATTGCATGTGACACGTGAAAGACCAGGAGAGGCACTTGTGGCAGCTGGAAGTTTAGCAGGATGAAGAAAATGTGCTGGGTAGGAAGGAGCGGCACAGGGATAAGGACAGGAATCCTTAAAAGGAATAAGAGGAAGGTTATAATAGAGGGAAAGAGAGGGAGATGGGAATAGAAAAAGTCCAGGACTAAGTAAAGGAGAGGTGAGGATTTAAAGAACTACAGAAAGCCAGGAAAAATGGATAGGAAAATATACCAGAGTGTGACAAGTAAAGTCAGAAAATATTAAGAAAAAGAAAATGAAAGAATCAGAAAATGGAAGAATCAGTCTTAGTGAGGCAGGTCCCAGTTTTCGGTCACATAAAACCAGCCTGGTAACCCCAGCTTTTTTCCTCTTCACTATTCCTGTGTCCACTTGCAGTCCTCTTTATCTCCCTCTCCTTCTCAGCTCCAGAGCCCCCCATGCTCTCAGGCCCCCCATATGCTTCTCTTTCAGCCTCAGCTTCTTTGCTCCACGTCATTTCAAGCTGGCTCCACCATTTCTGATGGCTCCATGCTCTCATGGGAGGAAGATGGTGGTGTTACTATTGCATGTCAAGAGCCTTGCAGTCAGAGGGAGAGGTTCACCAACGGAGCCAGGAGGAGCTTTCTGGGGACGTGGGGACTGTGTTGGTCTAGTGGAGCTGATTAGGGAGATGTGTGCAGGTTTGGGGTAGGAGAGATCGACATGGGAAGGTAGGGAGTGCTGTGGCATGCAGAGGGTGGAATGGGGTATGTCAGTCAGTGTGGGACCACTGTGTGGGGTGCAGTGAGGAGGTGATGTGTGTGTTGTGAGGGACTCTACTTGGGGTAACAAGGAGAGGTGCAGGGCCTTCGGGGAGCCTGGCATCATGCTGAAGCTCTGCTGATGGCCAAGCAGGGACAGGCTCCAGTTGCTGTACATTTTATGCCAAACATAATTAAAAGCCTAATTTGATAAGTGATATAGCTCCCTTCTCCCAGAAAATAGAGGAATGGAAACACTGATACCTGGAAAGCTTTTTTGATATGGAGAGAAGAATATAGTATACGGAGCTGCAAGCTATGTGACAGGAAATTTCGATGCAATTCCCAGCTCAGACACCAGTGCAAATTTTTACATTTTTCTCTCTTTATAATGGCCTTATATCCATTAGCTACAGGGAAATTTTCAGACTAAAACCCCTTTTAATGACAGTGACCTGCTCAGGCAGTACAGTAATGAAAGCTGTACAGTTGTAAAGGTAGACAAGTGAGAGTCCAGGTTCCAGTTTTGTTAAGGGAAAAGCAGTGGTAAATTTTAATGTCTTTAGCTAATTTTTTCCTTTGTGTGTGTGTGTGTAAATCAATGAAGAAATGGATGGATGCACTCAATCATTGTGCCATGTAGCCATATGTAGACTGAAGAGATTATTTATTTAGGGGAAAATTTTTAAAGGGGGGAGGGGAAAGAAGCAGGTAAGCATTTGCCTCCTATCAAAATCTGATGCTTTAGATACCTAATTGCAATTTGCTCATCTGAAAAATCTCTTTCTTTATTCCTATACAGAAGGAAATATGGAACAAAAAGGGATTTCTTCACCAGTTTTCCTCTGTTTTCTGACAACGTTTGAAGATTGAATGCCTGTATTTTCCCTATTAGTCTGGTGCTACAATTAAACTAGCTATCAAGACCAGACTTGGAGTCAGCTACACTGCATCTAATGGACCAGGGAGTAATTCCTTTGACTAGAGTAATAAGAAGCACTTTTAAAGGCAGAGGTACTCTATCTGGTACTGGAAAATATGACAGTGAACGCCTTTCAGTGATCCAGAAGCTTCCTCTCACTAGAATAAGTGACTAGAATGGACTCTTGAATTGTTCCCAGATAGCTAAAGTAGCAGCCTGTAACTCTGTAAATACCACAGTATACATTTGTATTTTGAGCTCAGGTTGTATTTCTAAAATCCATTGCAATTTAAATTTTGAACCTGCTTTCAAGCTTGGGAGGTTTACTATCTCCTAAACCCCTTAGCAAATCTACAAGAATCTGCCAGTGGTGAGTAGCTGGGAGCAATGAATATCAGAACACCATCCTCCAGTGCAGCGAAGCTCTAATAAACTCTGAACGTTGTTAGCAGACTTGGGAAATTCAGGCTCCTGAATGCAAAATAGGAAGGAGGACAAGAAGGCAACAGATGTTCGTGTGTGTAGGGATGCCACATGACACCTCCAAAGTCTTGGCAGTTATGCTATTCATCATTATGTCAGTACTGCAAAAATTATACCTATTGTGCATTGTTTCTTTCACAGTCACTTAAAAAAAATGCTTTGTATCACTGGCAAGATTTTACACTAAACTCTATTTGAAGGTTGACACAGTATTCTAAGACAAATATACCTCATAAAATTGTTCTGGTAACAGTCTAATTACACGCAAAATACTTGTTATACTGTGTTATAGTTCAGGCACATTATGATTGAAATGGTGTAAAAAGGTTGAAATTTTTGTCTGCTATGTTTATAATGACACTGCTGTGTTGTGAATGCTTTTTGGGCAGGTTTCCAAAGCTGAAATGATTATTCTATCCACATTTGGTTTTGTTGTACAAAAAGTGAAACTGTTACTTGGAGAAAAACAAACAAACAAACAAACATAAAAATATACTCTATATACAAATTCCAGCAAGCAATGATTTGTGGAAAAGCTGTGTTCAAAAAGATTTGCTTTATGCATGCATTGAATTCAACTTATCATCTACTCTTCTTACACTTACAGCTAGCTTCTCAATGAAATGCATGAAATTGTCTCCATTCTATGGAACATGGCAGCCTCTTATTGTGGAAGGTTATAAAAAAATCCAGTGTCTTGACCTCCACCCTGATACAACCACCTTCGTGGAAAAGAGAAGTCATTTCTACCAGTGAATAATTCTGTTAAGGTCAAAGGCTCTTTAGAACTATTGCTGGTTATTGGTACATTTGCAGTGTTTGTGAGCACTTGTCATGGGCAAATAATTGAGAGTGGGAATGTGAGCAAAATCAGAATAAGACAGACTAGCTCTTCTCAAAAACTTCCTATTTGATCATTTCAGCTGGTACTGATATCATTCCTAATATTTTCTCAACTACCTTTCTCAGCTGGAGCTTACATAACAAGGCACCAACCTCTTTGGAGTCTATGAAACCTCTGAAACAAAATTAAGCAATCTCTCCTTTCAGCCCATAATGTAGCAAGGTTCTTTTGGTTTTGAGGATAGTACACTTTGACCTTATTTCTTGTGTTGTTTTCTGGATCAAAGAAGATTGGGCAGGCCTTGTACATTGGATCTCTAAAGACGAAGTATCAGACACATTCAAGACTACTCTCAACCTATCATTTCCAAATATTGTCCGCTCCTCTCAGCAGTTCCTTGGTTGTTTGCACTTTTCTAGCCATGCGCCATAAACATTGGAAGGCATTCTTCCTGTGAGTAAGGATTAACTATGTATTTCTAAGAGATTTATGAAACAGGAATTAGACCTATAGGTGAAGAAATGTGAACATCAGTGAACATTAGGCTGATAAAGCAGAAAGCAAATATTCTTTTTTTTTTTTTTTCCCAACTATAATTTCATTATTCTATTTTACTGGCTTTAGGATTGGGATAATCAGTGACTGATAATGTCCACAAAGATCTATTCCTCATTGGATTTGTCATGAAATTTCATGACAAAGAAGGTATAACAGTACTCTATTAGTCCATTCAGCAGGTTCTACAAAGACTTACTGCTTTGGTTGCTGCCTTTTCTGAGTATGACTCAAAATTCTTGCAAAGAATTGGTTCAGAGCCTGGGCAAACCACTGTTTTTCAGAGAAAAGCTCAGGCCATGAGAATACACAGAAGTTCTTGGCTGTAAATTTTAGACTTACTTGGTAGGTGGGACTTCATAGGAACTTTTGCTAGTTTCACTTCCATTAATAAAAGCAAAAGAGTAAGGCCAATGGTCCACCTAACCCTGTACCCTCTCTATATCAGTGCTAAAACAAGATGTTTCGGGAGAGAATGTGTGACTGGCCATAGTCTGTGCTATGCTTTGATTGTACCTTCCCAGCCTCCAGAATCATTGGATTTGGGATTTTTGAGGGTGTGTCCCTGTCTCTCCCTTTTACTCTATGTTCATGGACTAGTTCAATGCATCTATCAGGGGCAAAATTCCATTTCCCTGGTATTATCTTTTAATTACATGTATGTACAATGACTGTCACCATCAGAGCCTCTAGAAATGTTAAGATAATTAATAGTGATTTGTTATCCAGTCCTTTAAAAGGTTTTCTAATAAGGGTGCAAAATTCAAATATAGCACCTGCCTGTTTTCTACATACAAGTCTAAATGGACATGGTTTTACAGCATACTTCAAGATTATGTTGAAAGAATGGTTTAAGTAGGAACCTTTTGTGTTATACCCAAACCAGAGACAGTCAGGGAAGTCTGGAGAGGGACAAGGAAAGGCCTGGAATTTTATACCATGAGATTTGTGCAGTGGATTTTGAATGCTGGCGTTCCTCTGCTCTGGAAGAGTCCTCAGACCTGTTTTGAAGTCACCGAGCTAAGGAACTCTTGTGAAGAAGCATTCCTTGCCAACATCCTGGTGTTTGTGACAATGTTGCTAGTATTGTTCCTGAAGATATTGCTTAACACACTGCTGGTTGCACTTTGAACCATTGATCTCTATGCTCTGAACCCATCTGTTCAGTCAGTTGTCCGCAACGTCATGGTCTACTCATCTTTGTCTCCAACTTATCTGACCCTAGCAGTCCCTCGTTTCAGTCTTCTCTGTTGTGTGTGCCTTCCTCCTTCAGATCTTGCTATGAGGCATGGAGACATGGGAGGCCTGAGAACAGACCTTTCCAGTAAATAATGAGGGAAGAATTGCATCAGGCATTTTATCTATTCCTGTGTTCCTCATCACTAGGTTGCCTGCCCGGCTCACCCGCAGGCTCATGCTTCCTTTGATTTTCCTTTTTGCTGCTGATGTGCCCAGAGAAGCTCATCTTGTTACCCTTGCACAACCTTTTCCAGTTTCAGCTCCAGCCAAGCTTTGGCTTTCCCAAAAATGTAAAGCCACCAATGTATCAACAATGTAATGCCACCACTGTGCTTAAAAAGCCTGTCTCATTGCACTCTCCCTACATTGAAAGTATTTAAAAAATATGACTTTTTAAGGTATACAATTTTGCGGATTTCTCTCATCTGTGTTTTTTTTTTCTCTTTTCTTTTAATCAAAGCAGACATTCTCATGTGCCCGTTTGACTGATGTTAAGGAATTAAGCAGAAATTTTTTTATGAATTTCAATAAAGTTTTGGCACTAATTTCTTCTACTATACTGGAATCAAAATATGATGCTGACTACAATTTTGTAACTCTCTAACTGACCTAAATGGGAGTGCTGGAAAAGCATTGAACAGATCTGAAAGGTATTCTTAGAAACCCTTGTGAAGCATTTCTCTGTCCAGAGAACTGGCATTGACTTTAATAGGAATCCCATTAAGTTGGATCAAATGATCAGCAGTCTAACAGCTATTCCCATAGTAAGACATAGTAGAATTAAAAAGCAAGACACAGACAGAGCGTCTGAAATTCCCACACCTCACACTCTTCAAGAGTAGGAATGGTGTCAGGGGAGAAAATATATGGAAGAGCAAACACATACATTCAAACTCAAATCTTATTTTAATTGGACAAGATTTTTATTTATTTGTGAGTTTTTTTCCTGTTTCTTTTTTTGTTGATTTTTTTTTATAGCTGCAGACTTATACGAAAGCCTCACTTTCAGCATGGCTGTAACATGAATACAGAGTTGCAGGGTTTATCATACGCATGTTCCTCTAGTCCCTCAAATAGTCTATAAAGTCAAAGCAGAAATAGTCCTCACTTACTGTCTTCTTCCTTGCTGCCAGGATCCTGATGGAGCAGGATCACAGCTCTGCTTTCCCTGTGTGTGCCAATAGACTTGGGCTAATCAGACAAGAGAGATACACACATTAAACTGGTGCAGCAACAGCACTGTCATTTTTCTGTATCTGCAGGCATCCTGTTAAGCATTCATTTCTGCCTCTCTTATTCACTGTGTTGGACAAGGCAGATCTGCAGAGCTATAGTGGGCTTCTTGCAACAAAATGATACCCTTAGGAAAATAAAACTTTCATTTATATTAATTTTCAGAAAGTGGCCATGTTCTATTCAAGTAATATTAGTTATGGAAATAAGCTGATCAGTACTGATCATAGCAAACTTGGATTTGATGTTGAGCACGTCAGAACCTCTCTTCCCTCTGAGATGCATTTGGTTCTGTATCTCAGTAGTCTTGAAATTCTGAATTAAAAAACAATCATCAGGTACATTTGTCAGCACGTGTTTAAGTGAATCTTGTACTGGTTTTAATAGCCTACCCGTTTTAAGATTTCTCCATTATGCATCACTGCAGAGCTGGTAAGACTAAATGAGATTGCATAACAAGCTGTCTGGCTAGGGAAATGAACGAACTCAAAAACTCCATAGTAGGCACACATTCAATTTCTATAGAAGTAAAACATAGCGAAACAGTTAAACATTCAAAGCAGTTAAGCATTCAAAATATAGAAAACATGCAGTTTGGAAAAGTTAACTAGGGGAGAAGGGAAAAAAAGAGATATCTCAATATGCCACTGTCCTGCTAAACAATGAGACCGTGACCATAAACATCTTAATTGCTCCCCAAGTACATATTACAGTGGTGACCTGCATCCATACTCTCATAAGAATACAACAGTATATTGTTCTCTCTTGGGAAGCCATAGTTTTGTTTTTTGTAGATGTGTTGCTATAGCTACTCATCACAATTAATGAAGTTTTCTGAAAATGGGCAGTCTTACCCATTCAAGCTGTAAGTGAAAACAAAACTTTGTTTCTGCTTTTAGCTTCCCTGCTCTGACCCCAAATAGAACTACCCCATTTTATTCTCTATTGTATTTATTGTCATGAGAGATGATGTATAGTTGTGGCTTATGGAATCCCTTTCCAAACAGAACAGTTGATAAGAAACTATGCACAATGAAGGCATTATTCTTCAAATCTATAATAGCAATTAGAAAACACACAACAGTAAGCCTAAATTTGTTTTTTGACTCTTAATTGTTTCGCCTTCTCCCTCCCCACTTCCAGTTCTCTAAGGTCTCCAGGCTACTGGAAGCACATAAGTCTGCAGTTTCAGCGATGGTAATTTTCCTAATGTGGTCTATCTGTGCAGAGTGGAGATAGCTTGTCTCACAGCATCCCAAAGTGGGAGAGCAATAACTGTGCTTGGTAGTACTGTCAGTGATACAGCTTCTTGGGCAGGATAATTTCAGAGATTAGGCATAGGCACTTCTGTCCCATAGCCCTCTGCAGGGGGCTAGAAATTCACCCCCATAAAACAAGGCCTCTCAACTGAAACTGCAAAATCCTTGTGCTTCATTCAGTCAGTGAAGAGACTTCCCACTGTTAAATAGTAAGTGTAACTGCTGCCAAACGCCTGCAGTTCCCTTGGACAATACAAGGCAGGAGAGAGAATCCAAGGCGGCATTTCATGCAGTCTTTCACAACATTTAGCAGCCTTCAAGCACGTGCACCAGCACGTTGTACACGGGCACTAACAATGCAGCAAGGTGGTTGCCAGGGTTACCACAACCTGTCAAAAAAAGTGAAAACAAAAGTGAAGGAGCCACACTGCCCAGCATAATTCCTGTCAAGCTCATTGCCTCACATGCTGCCTTAAACTGCGACAGAAGAAAAGGCAAGTCTTTGACAGGCATGCAAAAAAGAGAGCTGCATCATGGCTTACGGCTTAGTGTAAGTGGCTACTGATCTGCAGATTAGAAAGACAGCAAATACCAATCTCTACGAGTGAGATCACAGCTACTGGAACTACTTCACTTAGAGAAATCATTCTCTAAAAAAAAAGTGCTAAACCACAAACATAAAGTCTAGAAATCAATAACTGCAGAAGTTAGCATTGCAATCTCTTTTTTTTCTTTTCTTTTTTTTTTTTAATTTATTTTCCTTGAGAAGTATTAACATGCCTTTCTTATTTTGTAAACCATAATTGCATTTGCCATACCTTGGCTGCATTGCAAGGTTAGTATAGACATATACTCTAGACAGGCAGTCAAAGAGACAATAAGCCTTCATAAAAAGAATACTCTTTCTTTATCGATCATTTCCACTGCATCACATAAGAGTAGGGGAAAGACATCTTAATTTTTTCAAGGCAACAACTCCCTGGTACTGACTTCAGAAATTCAGGAATAAAGTGGCAAAAGAATTGTCACCCACTAGCAGTTAATAAAATTTGCAGCCAAATCTGAACTGCTGCATCACCAGTTACCTCTGTAAAGCACTGAATTAGACCAGTGAATCTAATTCTCTCCACTGACTTTAAGGGGACCTAGATGTCTAGCTTGCAAGTCTACAGGACAAATATCTAAACCCAGGTGAGATGAATCTCATACCAAGACTTTAAAAGATGAGTAAAATCTAGTTGATAAAGTAATTTGATATGTGCCAGTCCAGGATATCATCCATATTTCTTTAACTTACAGAAAAGTGTAAGATTTCTGTTCTAAACATAACTTTTGGTCCCAGGCAATAGTTCAGATTATTTGGGTTTTTTTACAGGACTCAAAGAGGTCAAGGTTAAGGATGGGTTGATAGTTTGATATTTCCTTGATTTCCTTGCTTAGAAAAGTCGGACCTCTTCTTCCTCCCTGTGATATCCTAACCTGATAATACAGAAATTTTTTTTACCTCTTTCTGAAACAGATGTAAATATTGTGTAACCAAAGGGAAAAACCCCATTCACTTGCTACAGATGTCTGCTAAACTGATAGAAAAAAAAAGATGGCAATATCTGATTTTTTGCTTAAATTAATGAAATCCAGGAGTGACACTGAAATCTCCTTTTATTTCTAAGCCTTCACAAAAGAACTTTCCCTCTCAGTGCTAACTGATTGTGCCTAGTATAATATTTTTCTTTATTTTTCTCCAAGCAGCAGTTAGCATGATAGACGAACACAGGATGAAGGAGAGAAAATGATGCTCTCAGGAAATCTGATGAACAATACAATCGCTCCATGCCCGCAGGAAAAGAAAGCCTATGAAGTTCCTTTTCTATTGTATGAGTATTTACTGGCAGCAGATTCAGTGGTTTTATTTTAGCTTTATTTTTCATTCTGAACTCGGGAACATTTGAAGCTGGGAACGTGACTGAGAGATAGCTCTGCACAAAATACAGAGGCATGCAAAACTTCCTGCATCTGAAGCTCCCCAGAGATCTTTGTCAGAGGCCTTTATCCAGAAGAAATGCAGAAGAGATCATACCCACGCTATAATGAAGGTCAAACTGGTCATAGACATGGTAGAGTTTCAAAGGAGGTTGATTTATATCTTCCCTGCATGATAATATGTGAGATAGCTTCCTGAGATGGTGCTTCTAAGGTGTTTCTGAAAGCCCAGCCAGTATCTGACCAGGTCTGCACAGCACCATCATATGTATGTATTAATTCTTTGAAGTAAGATGATGTGTGCCCCACATAGTTCAGCAGCATGTCAGACACCTTGAACTTAAAGACTTTCATTAGGAAGGAGCAGTTTGGGTACCACTGTTTAGCAAGAAATGTTGTTTGTCTTACAGCAGTACTTCCTCAACAATGGTCACCTCGTCCTTTAGAAGTAACACCTGCTGATTTTCTCACACAGCTGCTACCCTCATGGTTTTAATTTTCTAACCAAATATGAATGCTCATTTATTTTTTGTATTTCACCTTTTGTTTGCTTGGTTGTGTCAGAAGGTTGCCATTTATTTTTTGTTTCCATGGCCCATTATCTGATCTCTTCCCAAGCCCTTGAGTCATTCCTGAGATGCATTGGTTTAGAGCATTACCAATATAATTTATTGACATATTGTTCCTTATGAGGCTTTAAAAAATGGCTGCCAGCTTTCTTATTGAAGCCACACAAGGGACTGAGACCTTTTTTTTTTTGTTTTGCATTTGTATTGTGTCCTGATCTCAAAGCATTTAGGTGCTATCTCAAAGCAAATGTAATGTACTCTTCTCACTATGCTACCTTCCATCTTACTATAAAGTAGTTACAGGAACAGATCAGTTAAAAAACTACTTCTACTTGACAGAGGTATCTTAATGTAACACATTTGCGATTAAAAGAATAATTAGAAATATACCAAAGAAGAAAAAAAATCACCATAGCATTACTGGCAATATTAGACTCAAAGGCCATGTCTGTGCTAGTGAATTAACCATAGCCAAGGAACAGCTCCATCCGTTGGCCTACTACTATCACTACTTCTAAGTGGTTGGATTGGTCCCCAATATGGTTTTGGCTTATCACCTCACACTTCTCAGATATGTCTCAGGGAGCTGTAACAGGTCAAGAACTATTACCCATAGACCGGTTGGAAAAAGCCATCCAGTTTTGGAGAGTGAGTATGAAACTGAGCCAGTCCCTGCCTCACCTTGATGCCAGACATGTGCCTCAGGAACATCTATTTGCCAAGAGAGACATAATCAATGTGTACGCAGGAGAAGGTCCTTGGTTTTTAATGTTCCTTACAGTGACTTAAATGTGGCAGTACTTTCTCCAGATGGTAGGTATGGTGGTGTTTAGTACTCTTGACCAACTGTATGTAGGAGAAGAGAAATTTCTGGTATACACCAGTTCTGACAAAGCTTGAAAGGCAACTCATCTAGGAAGAGAAACAGAAATTTTCAAGACATTATTATGTTGTGTCTACTTTGGAAGCATAACGACAGGAAATTATCAAACGTATGCCATGTCACTACCTGCAGCTTAAGCCAGTTAAAAGAAGAACATATCTTTTTTATTTCTTTCTAAAAGCACACTGGACTCTGGTTCTGCAGCAAATTAAGAAAGTATAAAACTTACCTATAAATGGCATTTTTCCTCTTTTTCTTTGTCCATGGATAACAGGGAAGGTCTTCCAGCAAAAGAGAACTCCTTTATCTTTAATGTTTCATGGGACATTACAAAAGCAGATGGATTCTTCAAACCAAAAAGTTGTTCCCAAACGAAGCACTTTTTTTTTGTCTCAAGAGATTTCCATGGGATTATTTTGCTCAACTGTTTTCTGATTGTATTACTCCCTTACACATTCAACTGAACAAACACTAACTTTTAGTTGATCTAAGCAGCACCTGAATTTGTTGACTGTTACAAAAGAATGCAATATAAGCTAGGGGTTTGGCACAGAATTTTGTGAAGCTTTCTGCAGAGAGCCTGGATGGGATTTTGGCTAATGGCAGGAGCTACTGCACTGTCTTCACCCTCTTAATACCATAATTCACAATCAGACAAAGAAATATGTATTATATTGCAGATAGAAAGAATATCACATTTAAGATGGAGAACTAAAGAGGAAGATGAAGGTCACAGATGAGATATTTAAAGTTCCCCTCTAAATAAGTGATTACGCACTTAAAAAAACTTACTGGAAAATTAGGATATCCTCCAGAAAAGAAAGACACACCGTGGCTGCTGAAAGATATACCTAAGTGTGAATTTCCTAATTCACCCTCTTGTGATATATCAGCATGTGAAGAAAATTGTCTCCTATTGTATTTTTGTTTAGCTGTTTTAGTTGCTACTATAGGATCTTGATTTTATATTTGTAGACTCCTTGTGGAAATGATAAATTAACTAATTATAAAACCAGAAAAAGCTGTACACTGCAGTACAGTTCTAAAATTCACAGGGGCAAATAAATAATAAAAAACCCCTTTTAGTAGTGAGGTTTGAGAAATAGCAACAAAACCTATTCCGTTTTTCGCACACTCTGAATATTAAAAAAAGCTCAACAGTATGATAGAATTCAATAAATGCTGAGATAAAAAGATAACAGATTATTTGTGTTCTTAATTGACCGCTCTGTTTCAGCCTCACTATTCTAACTAGACTTTTTACATGGAGATTTTGAAGAGCTATGTAAATTGGCTCCTGGAATGAAAGATTGCAATATGTACCAATTGGTGTATGTCTACATCTTATTTATCAACCTTGAAAGGCTGATTCTGAGACAAACCATGAATTAGCTCTACCATTTTCCTGTTTATTACCTCCCACAATTCATGATTCTGTGAATATTCACCTGTTTTCCTTTATTAAGCATACAAGAGAATCTAATGTTAGATTCTAGACATGTCTGACATGTCATGTTCTGCAGTTCTGACACTGCAGAAAGGTGTGAAAAATCCTCTTGTTTATAAAGGAACCATTTTTCATTACTTCGCACTGAATAAATAACTGAAGAGGGCAAAGGGTGGGAAAATTGAAAGAAGGATAATCGGAACTTGGGTGTCAGGCTTAAGCAGTTCCATGGAAATATTTGCACCTGTGATTGCTTCAGGGATGTGTGAGCTACCCCTGCTCATTAAAAAAAAAACCAAAACAAAAAACAACTAAAAAGACAAACCACCAAAACTATATTTACTGGAATAATTACAGGAATATATGGTCCTTCCGAGGCCTGAGGCCTATGGACCAATCACATAATAAATCTCACATAGTGGGAAAAAGACCACCAACTCCTGAAAAACTGAGGTCTTCTTTTCACTGCATGAACATTATAGACGATTTTCAAGTGACAGACAACAAGGCTGAAGTGTTTTTTGAAAGTGCCTACAAATGTTTATTCATGGCTGCCGTGCACTCTCTACAGCTATGCAGGGAAAACAGCTTATACATATGCAAATAGCACTGAACTCTGCATTTGTATGTGAAATTACCTGATTGGCATTTCAAATCACTGTGTCTCATGCAGTTATGAGAGTTGTTCAATTGCCTCTATTTGAAAATTCAGCCTTAAGGCACATTTTTACTAAAAATAAGAGTATATCCTAGTATCCTTTGTCAAACTTAGCTTTCTTCCTAGATTCTTTAGCAATATGCT
>JAOXJM010000001.1:23682985-23693354 GCA_026413425.1 Tringa solitaria | reverse complement strand
CCAATATGCTATATGCTACTTGATTGAGATTGTCCCTGTAGAGAGGTAATTGTGTTACAATTGTAAGGCATGTATCTCTTTTGATGTAGGAGCCCTTTACAGTGAAAGACATTAAACATAAATGACTGTATAATCCAGCCTTGGTTACAATAAATTATTCATTTTTTCTTGACTACCTGGATTCTAACAATTGAAGAACTTTCCTGAAGAAGTCTCTGCATTTTTCCAGCCTTCTTGGTGGAGTTTCTTAACCTTATAATAAGAAGGACAGTTCATTACGCAACAGAATGTTAATTTATGTTTCCAATTCACATCTTTGTCCTGTCAATTTATGACATCTGGAGATTAGAGAACATTGACATCTGCAGTGGGGTTCATCTCACAGTGTCACACATCTAAGCTTAGGTGTTTATGCTCAGTAGAGAGCTAGGGTTCTATGAAGGTGTCTACACTCAGATCTCTAGAGCCATCTGAGACACCATGGGGTATCAGTGATGAGATACACTGCGGATAAATATGGCAAATGACTAGTGGGAGGTCTGTTTCCTTCTGCAGAAACAGCTGGGCTCCAGGCATGATACCCTATCCTAGATATCTATCTGCAGGCAATTGAACCAAATTTATCAGCAAAGTCAGTCAACTCTTTGAAGGGACTTAGCTGACCAAAGATGGTACCTAATTTCTCTGAGTGAACCATCATTTTTCTACATACCATGGCTGTATTGACCAGGTCTTCCATGACTGTAATTGTAACTTAAGCATCCTCATGCACCTGTAAGTAAGGAAAAGTATGTTTCTTCCTCTGTAACTGAAACCTACCCTCAATGCCTTTGAAAAAAGAATCCCTAAAATGGAGCTGTCAGATAGGAAATTCAGACAAATAAATACATGTCAATGATCATCCACATAGGTGCTACCCTTTTCTTAGCTGTATTCCAACTATCTGTTGTTAATGTAGCTCATAAAACTTCAGCAGTCAAACACAAAGGAAGAAGTAATCATTAATTTCCTTGATACTGTGTATACGTGTATATATATACACACTCATATACATTGCATATATATATACACATATATATACCACCATTCTCAGTTTTTCACAGAAATAAAGGATGACTTTGGCTACAGTTCACCTGAAGCCTGATCCAAACAGTATCCATGGTCCAAGTTCTTCACATCCAGTTTTACTTAAGAGATATTGAAAGTCAATTAGAAAGAGTACGCAGTCTACTCCTAGAGACAGTGTCATGGAAATATGTCTTCTTCAACCTAATAGCTCAGTGTATTATTACTGTTACTATTTTTAATAATTGTATGCAAATTATTTTTATTCACAGTTGTCAAAGTGCAATAAGAAGGTGGCCAAGCTTTACTATGGAATGAGTCGCTAAAAATATATTTATTTAATGATTTTCACTCCTCCTCCAGTTTATAACTAAAGAAATCTTCAAAGTCCTGTAGATTTTAAGTTATTTTATACCATCTTCACACCCAAATGCTCACACACATCTTTGTTTTCATTAATTATAGGTGCTTCAATTATTAAGCCTGTTTGTCCAGGAAGACTATGCCTATTATATCAAAAGTCTTGCTTCAGTAACTTGATCCTCAAAGATTAAACCACAGGCCTTTGTGAGGATTTATGTGCATACAGAAAACTCATGGCAGCAGTAGTACCTTCTGAATTTTTCATTCATATTGTGTTGTATGAAAAATATTTCTTGAAAGTTGTCCATGGGCATTTTTCCTTTTAAGAGTAGCTCCTGAACATGCTTTTTTTACTTACAGGACTTGAGAAGAAAGAACATGCAGAGACTCAAAGGCTGGCAAAACTTGCCAGGAAGTATTTTATAAGCAGCTTTCCTTTAGTAGAAAAGGATTAGGGAGTATAGAAGCTGAAGGCAGATAATTATCTCTGAGATGCCAAACAGCAATCAGTAATTGGTGTCAAAATAAAATTGAGTATAGACCTATGTGAACTAAAAACATTCTCAAGATTTCTTTCCTACCTGCTAATTGCTCTTTTATTGTATGATGTTCAATAGAGATCAACATTAAGCTGCAGTCTGCTCACTAGTTAATTCAATCAGCAGAAGTCCCTCTTAGGAGGTCATGGAAGTGCCATGATTACATCTATCACTGCTTCCCACACCCCAGTGTCATTCCAACTGCCTTTAACTGTTCTTGGACTGGAGATTATTATTCCTTTTTAACATGCTTCATTTACTTAAGTAGGATGATGTAATTTAAAGAGTTATCTATTAATCAGGTTGAAGAATACCATGCAATTTGGCACAATTGTATCAGTCTATGGTGTTTACCTGTTGTTTTTTTTAATTAATAAATTACTCCTGCTGTTGGTATAGTTCAGGCTTGCTTGCCAATGTCACTCAAACCCAATTTTTGTGGTTCATTATTGGAACACTACAAAAATTATCTCTTCTGGGACATCTGCCTTCTGCCAAGGTTTCTACAGGCTTTTCTCGTATTACAGGCTACATATGATCTTTGGACATATAAACATTTCTATTGTCACATGTGTTATGCTGGAATACACTACAAACTACCTTCTGAGAACTAACAATTGGATCATTTGTATGGACTTATCTGTACTGTCTACATATGGGGGAGATTTTTTTACTAGTGAATCCCAAGTTAGGGTCAGTGCTGTTTAACTGCAGCATGAGTGAAGATGGCATCACGAACTACAACTATGCAACTGTTACAGAAGATAATATCACACTTGGAACTCTACACATTTCAAAGGAAAGAAAGATTTCCAGATATTTCATAATATTCTATTTCTTTGGAGTGTAACCAAATTGAGTATTTAACAGAAGAATGGATAGACCTCACTCTCATAATAGTTCACTATTAATTAAAAAGGTGCTATATTTGTTAAAAAAGTCTTCCTAGAAATAAGTATGTATTGACTCAATCAATGTGTGTATTCACCTACAAATTGCACAAAATGTCATTGTTATATAGCGATGAAAAGTGAGAATTTGGCTCTGTATCTAAGAGAGATCAGTTAGAACACTGCTGTAACAAGGCAAATTAAATTTTACCATCACAGTGTTTTGTTAAAGTCTTTATTGAAAGAATATTCATTCTTCTGATATTCTTGTTCATCTTCCTGTTCTTGCACTTATCTTTGTTACAAGAAAAAGACATCTGAATTTCAATGCCTGACATGGGCTTATGAGATATCACAGCATAACTAAGCTGTGCTGCTTTCACCTTTTCAAAATTCAGTAATTTGACTGTCTGAGGCTGTAGTTCTTTCTGGCAGCTGCCAACGCTGCAAGAAGAGAGGAGACCAGTCAATCAAAGTCCAGAATAAGTAAAAGGTCAGAAGAGTCAATATGTTGCTGTCCTTCATAGGCTGTGTGAGGTTATAAAAACCCATTCATGTGACATGAAAAGGAGAAAATAACTGCATGATTCATTGACACATCATGGAACATAACAGAAATAGGAAACAACACCAGCTAAAGCATTTACATTTTGCTTTTACCTTGGCAACATTATGACCTTCTAAGACTCTAACAGATGAATGGACAAATAAGTGGTGTTCCTGGTAATCATAAAAATGGGTTGGTTTCCAGTTATGAATGCATTTTTTTCTTGTTTCCTATTCTTTCTATCATGCTTTACTGTTGCCTTTAGAAATACAGCTTCAGGCTGGAAGCTGTTCAGATGCTATGATGACAAGGCTTGGGTTAGTATCTACACTCACCATCAAGTTTCACAATGATGGGAAGGCCATATATATTTTCTCTGTCTAAGACCTTTTCCTTTAAAAAGGCTAAAAAAAGGTCTGTACTTTTCTAACCCCAATTGTGATTTTTGTAGATCCCCAGATATCCCCAAACTCTTAAGTCATCTCATACAGAGAGCTTGTAAGACCTGGCCAGCCTCCCCAGCAAGCTTGATTTCTACCAGTTGAAAGACCCTGGGTGCCAAAATACATTGTCACTGTTGATGAAGAAAAATAAAAGCAAGAGGCTTAAATAGGCAGATTTTTTGGTGCTAAAGCCAACTTTCACAACCTTTCTGTTATATTCTCCCATCCTTTCTTCATTTTAAACTCTAAGTATTTGAAATCACCCGTAGGAAATAAAGAGCAGCTGCCAGTTCCAGGGAAAGGTGACTTCCTTCTTTCTATACTGTGCTTCTGCATTCATTTCTCCGTTTCCATAGAAGGATAAGGAGCAAGTTAGTAGCCAGTTGCTGCTTTTGTGTTGCTCCAGATACAGGTTACATCCACTGCCCACTTCAGTGTGAAAAGCATCGTGAGACACTTGTTAAGCCAACTGAGCTGTGGAGAGGAGTACAGTGAATCAGAAAGGAAGCAGAGGACACGTGGAACAAACACCACAACTTAATAGAAGATACTAGAGAGGGAACAGAGTGCAGAAAGTCACATCAGAGCATGTGTCTATCCAACTTCCTATGAGGGCAATGCAGGACTTGTTGAGGTTTAGTCATAGCTGCCGAGCTTCAGGTCAAGGCAGATGCCTGCAGCCCTCTATCTAATACTGTGGAAACTTTAAAGGGAGGTAAATATGTCAACAGCGAGACAAAAGAAGGAAAACTGTGAAAGAGTGAAAATAGAGACTAACAGGCATTCAAAATGTTCATAATTTTATTGTACAGATTGTACCTAATGATTGAAATCAAGGATGGCTTTCTTGAACTAGGTCCCATATAAGTCCATTAGGGTTTTTTTGTACCCCCAAAAAATATATTAAAAGGCAAAGTATGTAGAAACAGAGTGTTATAAGGAAAGTGATTTGTCAGAGGTTTCAGAGGAGGTCTGTTAGAAAGTGAATGAAATGAAATATCCATAATACTTTTCTTCAGAAGTATAAAACTTGATGGTAAATAAGATTTGAATATTTGGACAACTGTCATTCATACCACATTAGATACCATGACTATTCAAGTCTGTAGTTTACTGACGCTGGCTCTAGATGTTTCATTGGTGTCAAAGTTAGTGTCTACTAGTTTAGAGTTATCCAATTAGGCATGCAGTAAAAAAGAAAAAAAAAATGTAAAAAGAAAGAGACATTATAATTCAGTAAATATCCCTGAAAAAACCCCACTATTAAAATTCACAGAGAAATAGCAGAAACCTCCATCTTTGAGGGTTTTGCAATGATGTTGAAGGACACAGTAAGTAATAAAATTTAACAGAGGCCGCTGAAACTGACAAGGAGAATGAAGTCTGATTTCACACCCATCAGCCAAATTATTTTGTACAGTTGTCTGCAAAGTTTACAAATTTTTGTGTTTGCACAATGCTATGATTTCTATTGATTCAAAACCTTAAACTTTTGTATTAATTGTTCCTTATTTAGTGCTGAGTGTTTCTGGAAGTTGTGGAAAATTGTAACTCTGGAGTTCTCTGAACAGAAATTTATATGCATGGAAGCAGCCTGAAGAAGGATTTGGAGAGTATTCTGGGAAGTGCTGTCACAGGGTGAAATAAGGACTGTTGACAGCATGGACAAGATTGAAGACAATTCAGCAAAAGTGGTCAAAGCAGACGGTTTGGAAGCATCAGAGCTGTGAAGATCTCTCTTGATGTGATAACGGAAGAGGAGAAAGAGTCAGAGCCAATACTGTGTCCTAATAGTCATTTCAGCAGCATGTCTATAGCAGCTCAAGGACTGTAACCATCTCCTCAGTAAATTCTGAGATTTTTGCACCAATCTCACTTCGTTTCCAAAGGGTAAGGCTCTTGGGGCAAGTTCATTAACTTTGCTCTTGGGAAGAATACATTTTATACAGCTGTTGGAAGGAGAGATTTGTGTCTATGAAAAAAGGAGCCTGCCCACCCCAGAGGAAGCTACCAGACTGTATGAAAAGGGCACTAAAGAAACACTATCAGAATCTAAAAACTGGGTAAATCAAAATAAAAAGCAATAAGTATTACCTACTAGACATAGAAAAGGAGGAATTACTTCAGGGTATTATGCAAATTGCAAAAGATTGCCCTAAATAATTTTTCCATGGCGGACCCATGGTAGTATTACCTTCTCTGCTCTCAGTGTATTACATTTTTAATTCTGAGCTCATGTTCAGGATCTCTTCAGATTGCAAAGCACCTGCTACCTGACTACATGATAAATGAAGCACCATCATCTTAAAACAAGCTGAGCTCACTTGATGAGATTTGCTGGGCAAATGTAATGAGCCCTTCATTGTAAAATCTCCTGAAGTTTACTTTTCATTAGTTACCTTATTCAGCTGCATGAATCTGAGATTGAAATTTGTAAGGTGGCAGCTTTCAAATAAGTATCAGTGTGGTTGCTTCTCTCCACAGTTGCACAAAAAAAATGCATGCAAGTGCTTTTAGAGAAAATCTGTTCATGTTGTATGAGGCAAAGGCATCATATTGCTGAGCTTACCCTGGGCTTTGGGGTACTTTTCTGCTGAATTTGAGGCTTTCATAATTTGTGGGATGGATCTGTGGGATGTACTGTTGAATTATTCAGGAGCTTATTTGATCTTGTCTTGGCTTTTGCCATAAACAGGTTATTTTAATGTAGGTAAACATAAGGCTTCCAGTGAAATTTACATGTTTTTACATGGATAACTATAATGTTCATTTATACAAGACTGAAGAAAAATATTTTAGGAGTAGAAGTTCAAACCTGAAAAGCACAACCCTTAAATATAGAGCTAGGAAGTCACTTTTCATGCAGTCATACACTTAGTAGTCGCAGTCATACACTTAGTGGTCACAGTCATAACTGAGACAATGAAGTAGGTAAATCATTGCTTTGTTCTACAATCATAATTTATACTATTTTTCCATTTTAAAACTGCTGTGCTGGCCAATCTTTCCAAAAAGTAAAGGTAAGGTGATGGCTCCAATGTTACACATGCTGCTGACAGAATGGTCTGGCTCCAGTTTTCGTGATATTGTTGAGCAACTACTCATTACCGTGATAACCCCTGTTTCTAGAAGCATAGATAAAACTTAGGTTGGAAGGGACCTCTGAAGATCATTTAATCTAATATCCCGCTTAAAGCGTGCCTAAATTTGAATTTTGGGTGAGGTTGCTCAGAGCCATAACAGGTTTTAAAAACTGCAGGTGGACATTCCAAATTGATGGAATGATCAGATTTGTCACTTATATCCTTCACACCTCAGGTAACTTACATCTCTTAAAAAATATTGCTCCTTGGAGATCAGTGCTCAAATAACTCATATATTTATTAATCAGCAAGTTAAGGAGATCAGAGGTTGGCAGAAATCAAAAAGTCCTGAGGAAGAAGACGCAGATGAAGGAAGGGGCAGGCAGACCAAATGTGGGAACTACCAGAAGACAGAGGAATGAGAAGTAAAATTTTCCTTTGATTGTCTGCATGTACATGTAACCTACACTGCTCTGGACCACTAGATTTTTTTAAATGGGCTGGCTGCTGGATGCATATATCAAAATATGGTTTTCTGAATAACCAACACAGACCTCTGTTGAACTGTGCTACATGTTTAGGCCATGTAAAAAATGACTGTGCTCAAGAAACTTCTCAACTCAATTCCCATCCCCAGCTCTTTTCCCAGTCTCTCTTTTTGAGTGAGTTTATGCAGCATAATGACTCTGGGAGTTATTGAGGCAGATTTGGATCCCCACTGCAGAAGAAATAAAAAAGGCACTTATATGCTGTGATTCGAACAGCTGTCATGATGAGAGGGTCTGGATCTGCCAGCACAGGGATCAGCTCATAGTGCTGGGTCTCATGGAAAGAGAAGGAGTGAGGGCAGCAGCAAAGCAGTGGTGTAACCATCCACAAAGCCTGTCCAGAGTATGGAGCTGGGAACTGTGACCGTGAGGGATATCATCAAGGGAGTTATAAGATTTAAAGGAAACCTTTAAAGGGTCGCCTTGAAAAAAAAATAAAATTGGTTTTGGAGCTGAGAGTGAAAGAGCTGATACAGTATTTCAGAAAGGAGCCACATGGGAGTGCACATGGGAGGGAAGAATTATTATCCATTTGGTTAAGCAAATCCTAGGAGCCGACGCTAACTGAACTTCTGAGTGCTTCCATGTTTGACCATCATTTGATCACTCTGTATAAATAATCTTATTTGAATTTACAAAAGGCAGCAAATTCAAAGAGTGAAATTCTGTCCTTAACATCCGTCTCCTGCTGAGCTTTTTTATTTCCTCCCACATGGTACTTTGGATCAAAACGCTCTGGAAAAGATGAGCAATAATATCTGGGCATGATGATAAAGAAAGAGATGCCTGTTCCCAAACTGACAATCAGGACTGTGTGTTTTTGTTCAAACAAAAGACATATTGGCTACTGTGAGACTCAAGAAAAAGGCTCTTAATGGTCTGCAGGGGCTTTTGAAGAGTGTATAAACATGAAAAAAGGCAGTGACTTTGTTTAGTGAGCTAGAAATAATTCAACGGTACAGATGAATCATGTTACTTTGGCTGTAAGAGGAATAGAGTCACACTAAGGAAGAATGCAATCAAAAATCTTCAGTACACTGAATTTTACTAAGCTGAAATAATATTATTTTGAAACAGGTAGTAAAAAAGTTTATATGCCACTTTTGCCATAGTACTATATGCACTTATGCCGAGAAACCCCCACAATGTTTGCTTATGCATTTGGATAATTTAGAGCTCAGTTAGTATTCAGTAATTTTATCTTCAAGGTAATAACTTTTACCCCAGAAAGATCCCTAGCAAATTTTAGATAACACTTATGCGAGTATGAAATTTTAATATTTTCCTTAGTACAACACACATTACTTTCTTATCTTTTTATTTCAGTTCTTAAAAAGGCAATGATTGATTGTTTCCAGTCCTCCTCTTTTTCAACATTTACAGAAGGAAGTAGCGTATCACCGTTTCTACGGTAAGAGGAAGGTGATGTATATGAGTTAATAATATGATTTTCTGAGACGTGCCATTGCAGGTAATACCCTCAGGATGGAATAATCTCACATAACTTTATCTGTTTAAAAGTTAGTCAGTTAGTTGTTTGTTCTGTCTCTGGTATTGCTGAATAAACGCAGGCAATTCCAGGAGACAATTAATCTAAATTAATCTAATCCATTGTAGACATTTATCTTATGAAATTATTTTCTCCAGCAATACCTCTGAGAATTAGAAGGATTAAATATTTCAGTCTTTCAGAAATCTAAATTTAAGTGAGGTGAATTCCTTCTTAGGGCTTAATATATCTTTATTTTCTTTTTCTACATGCTTTCCTGTTTTATGCCTCAAATTTTCCACTTATAATAATTTCAAGTGCAAGAAACCATGGATCCACGATAGCATGCTTTTTACATGAATAGTCATGATAGTCCAGTGTGTCTTTGCTCTCCTTTCAAGAGTTATTTAGTCCATACAATAATCTGCAAGGGAATGTGGGAGGAACAGCATCAGAACTTACCACAGAAAATATTTACATGAATAAAGCATACATTTTAGTATGCATTAACTCTTCAACATTTGCCCTGTAGGAGCTCATTCTTTATTTTTCTTTACCTTTACGCAATTTTTTTGGATGCTATTTCAGTCCTCGCGCTCTCAGTAGCTAAGGCAGAAGAGATGGAAGACGTGGTGACTGCTTCTCTTGCTGCTGCTGCCGTGATGTTTTTGAGCAGCTGTGAACACTTGCGTACCACTTTCTCTGCCTGACAGCAGGGTCAGTGTTAGCTGTTGCCAGCTCATCTATCTTGCTGCCTTGCTCTTGCACAACAATGGGGGTTTCATACTATTTTCCTTTTTCCTGACCCTGACTATTCATCACGAAGGTGGAAATAATGGCCCTAATGGCTAGCAAGTCCCTTTCCTCCTTCCCCCCTCGATGCTCAGTGTGAATCTTTCATTCCCTTGGCCAAGCAGACACAAAAATATCCCAACGGCAAGTAACTGTCCACTCCTAAGCTCACTTTATTTTGATTCTCTCCTTTTTCTTCTTCCATCCTTGCCCTCAGAGGAGGAAAATTACAAAGAAAAAAGCAGCAACCAAGTCCAGTGAGTTTCCATCATCCAGGATGTTCTTGAACCAGGCAATTCCCCTCCCCCGCCCCTTATTATTCATTTCATTTGGATGATTAAATAAAGCAGAAAAGGTTATTTTGTTGGAAAAGAGCCTGTATTAATTGTATAAAAGCTGTCACTGTTCCGTTTTGGCTTAGTCTCCTCTCTGGCTCCCAGTAGCTAGCCGCAATTCCTCTTTCACTGAATTTCTAGCTTCAGGCACCTCTCTAGTCCCCAGGATCTGTATCTTTTCTGCTTTTCAAAAGTGAGCACGACATTTCTGAATCTGGAGCTGTTCCCCTGGCTGTGAAGCCTTCACAGTTGTTTTGGTATTGCCAGCTTGATGA
>JAOXJM010000001.1:23637173-23672865 GCA_026413425.1 Tringa solitaria | reverse complement strand
TCCGGTGGGGAGGTTGGACTTGATGATCTCCAGAGGTCCCTTCCAACCCCATATGGTTCTATGATTCTAAGATTTTCTGTAAGAAATGAAAAAACCTTATTGTCCAAATGAGCCAGGAAGCAAGAGGTTGGAACCACAAATGTTAGGAATGTCTGGAATTTAATAATAATGCAATAATTAAAAATACTTACTGCCTAAATAATACATTCCATCAGATAATCAGAAAACATTTTTTTCAAAGAGCAGTGAAATATTCTTTAACCTTAAGAGGTTAAAGAGATTTAATCGTTCTTACCTCTAGCTGGCACTGCCAAGGAAAAAAGATGTTGTAAGACATCTTTCCATAACCTAACCCTCTGAATCTTTTCAGGTGATTCTGAACTATGCTTTTCCTTTTCAGAATGCCCTGATGGCTGAGAAGTACCAGATGTCCCCAGATTCCTAGGCCTGTCCTGTGGCTGATTACCTGGAAGGTGAGGAAGTGGCTCATCTCTGCCCTTTCCAGGTCTTCACCACCTACTGGCACCCAACACTGCCTGAGAAGGTTCCAGGGACTGGCTCTCAGGTTACAGCTCATTTGCCTCCCCCTGTACCTATTGACTTAGGCTCTGTAAGGCACTTACCTGGTCAAGCAGATCCTGCAGCTCCTAGAGTGTCCAGGCACATAAGCAGTCCAGAATGACAGTTTAGTCAGGTTGAAGGCCAGGTAGGATACTGAGACCATCTTATATGGCATTAAGTCTATGCTTCAGCAACTAATGCTTCTTGTTCAACTCCACAGGGACCAGAACCCTTTAAAAAATGTTTAATTAGCATTTAAAGGGTTTATACTGAGCTTCTTTAGCATGTTTAATGCATCTGTTGTCACAAGACTAACGTGGTTCTTTGCCAATTTTGATGTAAGCAATTCATTTCTGGAGTTCTTCTACCATAGCTATATCTGAAACTTTCTATCAGGAGGAAGGAAAGAAAGTACTTGAAGAAGAAAAATGTTCTTATTTAGCTCTGCTAGGAAGTCTTCATGTCTGTGGCACCCACAGCAGTTCTATTGTTCTGAGTCCCCATGTTGTAAGCAGATAAACAGTAAAAATAAATAGGAAACCTTTGCTGCCCTAAACATCAGAGATTTACAAATGCTTTTCAAACAGATTTACTGATGAGACAAAGAAGGTGAAGTTCATACCCTCCTTAGCACCACTGAAAGATGGATATACTCTTCCCTTTCTCCTCTTATTTCACCTCATTCCACAGTTTCATGCAGCCTTGAATTTCTCAAATAAGATCATCCACATATTTTTTTTCTCCTCACTCCCCTTTCTCAAGGAGAGTATCTAAAAATAGATTTGCTGATGATGATCAAATACATCTAGACAGGGGACTGGGCAAAGAGAACAGACAGCATCAGTAGGGAAGAAGCTGCAATGCAAACAAACATGACTTTTAGCTCTATTAACTTATGAGAGAGAAAAAAATCAAATACAATGTATAGGAAAGCTCTCATTTCCAGGCTGGCAAATCAGTAACTGAGTATTGCAATTAAGAAAGAACATTTCCTTGGCAAGAATCAACTAAGAATCTTAAAAGAGGTTTTAAAAAATTAGAAATAAGGAAGCAGCTGTGGCTAGCAACAGTTGTTTCCTTTTAGCTGCAGTCATAGATTTGCTTACTGCTTGACATTCATACTCAGCTCTCTGCTCTGCTGTGCTGCAGCAGTTGTTTTCCCCACTAGCTGAAGAAATCTGTGCAATAAGAGGTGTTCTGAGTGATTTGATTTTCCCCAAAGAGTTCACAAATCCTTTAAAGGTGTGTAAATCTTCATTCACATTTTTCAAAGAATAAGCTAAAATGACTGACTGAAACAAAGTTGGATGGGAAATGATCCTGCAATACCAGCTCCAATGGCTGAAGAACATCCAGTAAGATGCACAATCCAAAGAACCCAGTAACTGAGGTATCTTCACAGTAATCTTCAGTTTTTCTCTGTTTCATTGATAAAGAAGTCTGATCCACTGTCTGTTGAAGTTATCTAACTTCAGGTCCTAAATTTAGAGTATCTTCATGAAATTAATTGATTTCACTAGAGATTTTCAGTGGAAAAAGGAAGAGCAAAACGTGCCACTCTATATTTAGTGAACTTGGCTGCCAGATATATTAAAGAACTGTAAATGAAAAACTGTCATTTATGAACATCCCATTAAAAAAGAAAAAGCCAAATTAAATATTGCGTTTCTCAGCCATAGCCTGGTTTTGAGTATTTTCTTTCTTTGCCAGATAGTAAGCAAATGCTGAGTAAAACAACCTTGAGTTCAGCATTTGTGATTTTATGCTTTTCTGTTCCCTTCTTATTCTCTGGTTGTTGGGTTTACTGGTGGCAGTGTTGCTGAGCGAGGAAGAAACATGTAATGCACCTGATGGTTACATGATGGTTACCTGTAACCTGATGGTTACATGGTAACCTAATGGCTAGCTTGGTAGACAGGTGCAGAATTAAACATGATTGAGACTCCAACACATTTTTATTTTATTAGCTTTTGCCCTGTGTGATATACTTTAAATGAAAACTATTTCTGAAAGATGATATTATAATGTTCCCAGCTGCATCTATAGCTCATATAAAACAGTTATTGAAAAATCCTGCCTGGATATAGATTATTACCATTGTTTTAGAAGCTATGTCGCTGTGTAGTCATGGAATTAAATGTTTCAAGTATATACACACAGAGAGGTGCTGTGCTTAACAGTGAGAAAGGCAGTTGTTTTTCTAATTTAAAAATGCTTCTGACTGAAGGGAAATCAAGCCAAGATCTCTTGAAGTTTTTCACAGAAAGCACAAGAAGTTAAAAAGTACTTCAGCTTACAAGGATGAGAACCATATGACAAAGTGTATATATGTATATGCATATACATACACGATGTATCTATGTATAATAACATATATAATATAGAGAAAAAATATACACACACACACTATATCCATATACAAGATTTTCTCAAAAATGACTTCACTTTCCAACAATGACAAAAGGGCTTGTAGAAAAGCAGCATCCACCAAGCCCTAATAGTAACAGAAGCAATACTTGTTTATTGAGGTTTTTTTCTCACTTGACTATTATTTTGTACACAGGCTCAGGGTGTACTTCCTTTCTGGCATGCATTTTCAAGCCAAGTAATTCGAATGGTCTAGTAAGACATAAGTCAGATTCACAGTCTGAGGGCCAGATTCTGCTTATCCCTTCCATAGCTTGTCAGGAAGCTTCCTTTTCCCTCTTTCTGCTTAGGCTCACCCCAAACTAGGCAGTGCTCAGAAAAAAACAAGAGATGCTCTTGCCGTCACTATGTGGGCAGGACAAGGAGAGGATTCAGCAAGGGCAGAAGGCAGCTCTCCCTTCCCACAGGCACAAGGGCAGCGGGAGGGAGAGATGCAGCTGAAGTGTGAGCAAGCTGGGGTGGGGGCTGTCGAACTGTGGTACCTGGCTGTGTGGGACGGGACAGTGCAGGGAGGAGGCACTAACCTGGGCAGGATATGAGAAGGAAAGTTATCCTTCTGAATAAATGCTAGAGAATTATATTGCACCTTAGAGCAGCCTTGGGATGCTTACATGGAGGGAAGTAGAGGAACGCAGGCAGAGCCCCTGCCAGTGTTCACCACTGTATCCCAGTGCCTGACGTGGGATGTATATGATGTGATATGATATGATATGACCCGGCCCTGGGTAAAGGTGAGCTGAACAAAGCAGACATAGTGCTTCCCTACTGATGAAACGCTCCTTTGTAGGTGTGTGTTATTTTTCTTCAAAGCCCTTTTAGCTTTTTCCCACTGTTTTTATCATTTCAGATGCTTTTACTTAAGTAACAGAAACTTAGATTTGGCATTTTTCAGGAAAATGTATCTTCATGCTTCAAAAAAATTTCTTTTGCAAGTCAAAATAAATGTCAGTGGGTTCCCTAGGATTCATTTCTTTGCATAGACTGGAATTTTTTTTGCCAACAAAAGCAATTTCATTTTGCCAGTAACTCTGTAAGGCTGCTACTGAGAAAACACAAAGTGAATATTAAACATTCACCAAACAAAGATCTAAAGGCTCACATTTAAAACACAGACGAGTTATAATCTGATAATTAACTTTGCAGGGAGTGTGTGCGAGGAAGTTGACCCTGTTACAGTCAGTTTTTCACTCCTTGCCAGCCTTAATTTTACAAATACATTATCTTTTGCAGCATGTTAGCCCAACAGAATAACTCAACATGGTTACAAATGCAATGTCTCCCCAAGGCAGTCATCCAGAAAGGAATGGACAGAGGAAGCTTCTTAAAATGTGATCTGGTCTTGGGCCATCCAGTCAACCATAGCAGAGAAATACTGAAAATACCTATTGGTAAGATACTTATTCAACAATAAAAGACTTCACATGACAACAAACCAGCAACAGATCAAAGGTGTGCAACAGCAGTGACACAATATGCATTTTAAAAAGGGAGCTAGAAGTCTTCATTGTTAACTTGCAGTTCCTTTGCATAAAATGAATGAATTATTTTAGAGAACAGAAACTAACACTAACACTTTTAGCCCATTAAGAGATAAGAGTATTTTTCATAATATACTTACACTTTTGTAGCCAGTACCTACTTAGTACCTACTTGGACTTACATGTCTATTTGTTCATAGAAAGTATTTTTTTTTTAAGTTAAGTTAACAATAAGTTTATGAGGCAGGATTTTGGACTTCAATAGGACAGAATTAACAAGCTTCCACGGGTAACAATTTTTAAAGCTATATTCAAAGTAAAACACACAAATATGTTTCAGACAATTAATCTTAAAATATGTTTTTAGTTTCTAAAAAACACCTACCTTGGGTTAAAATAACTTTATTTTGTTCTAGAAAGCTCTTCTAGATAGCAAGAGCTTTCCAGATCTGCTGAAAGGCATAAGGAGGAGCTAGGAAAATCAATACTTATTAAACACCATAATTTCTAAGAAACAGTAGTATTCATTTATAGCAGGCTTTGGTTCAGGAGTCCATTCTAAGCCAGGTATGGTATAGTTTGATGGAATGCTATTATAACCCTAGAGCAATAAAATGCTATTACAAGACAGCTTTTTAATTTTAAAACTAATTTTAGAGCTTTTTATTTATGAATTTTATGACTAATATAAGGGCAAGGTTTACATATGTCTCAAGGTTACTTTTAATTATAGATTTGCTCTTTTGCATATGTAATCATTTGTGTCAGTAAAAAACTGGAATGTGCAATTCTGTAGTGATGTTCTTATTTGTCAATCCTTTACAGAAAGTAGATTGTCCAGCCCCAGCATGACCTTTGTCAAGAGTCAGCCATCTCATGCCAATAGCTAAATAACATTTAGTTCATTAAGAATATTAAATCAACATTGCTGTGCATCTCCCCATTTAGGAAGAGCTTTTTAAAAGACCTTTTATGACAGATAATAGATGGCTTCAGGAGATAGCTGGGAGAAGAGGAGGAGCTGGTTTCAGAGGAGCAATGAAGGATTAAGTCAGAATTTAAAAAAAACATTTTAGCATAGTTTTTTTTTTTAACTATGTGTTGCACATGCTACAATGATTGGATATTCCAAAACTCCAGACTGCTGGTATGCCATTCCCTAATTGTCAATTCTCATAGCAAGTGAATGCTTCTTACCAACATCATGTGGTGACATCACTTTTACGTTTCTTGGGTGATTTAGACAGCAGTGTGACAACAGCAAAACCTTCAAAAAGCAATATGGAGAAATGAAACCCTCTTTTCCAGAAAACTGTGTTGTAGCTTTTATTAAAGAATTTGCATGACCAACTTGTTGCCCTGCAGGACCGATCCTGAGCATCTGACACTGATGTGCTGGTTTCTATAAAAGAACAGCAACACTTACAGGGTGTAAAATCCCAGTATGAAGCAGTGGATTTAAATGAAGATGCAGCAATTGGAAAGAAGTTAATACTTGAAGATTTGCTGTGCGATGAGACTCTGTAGCATTCATTCAGTATGCGCTGCTACCCCTTACTACCAAATCTTACAAATTCTGTTACTCATACCCAGCAGATGCTAAAAGACTGGTTATATTTCTGCAGCTGAAATATTGCATGTTAGGTACATTTCAGTGTGATTCAATTCCAGCTTCAGGCTTCTTGGATTCAGCAGTGACAAAGGGCATATCAATTTCAAAACATGTATAATCCACCTACCCTGTTGTCTTCAGCAGAATTATGCTGGAATGGCAGACATCTCACCAGGACTGAAACTGCAGGTAACAGCACAGACATCAGGACTTAACAACTTCTTAACATAAACTATTAATACTCTTTTTTTGTTTAAAACAAAAACAGGCATTCTCCCAAACTGGTGTCATCCACAGATGGACCTTCAATCTGAAACTTCTAAATAACATTTGTGTAGTCATTTCCAATGATAATTTAGAGGAAAGAGAAGACTCTGGGGAGACCTTATAGCACCTTTCCAGTATCTGAAAGGGGACTACAAGAAAGCTGGAGAGGGACTTTCTAGAAGGGTGAGTAGCGATAGGATGATGGATAATGGCTTCAAACTAGATAAGGGTAGATTTAGATTAGATATTAGGAAGAAATTTTTCACTGTGAAGGTGGTGAGATATTGGAACAGATTGCCCAGGGAAGCTGTGGATGCCCCATCCCTGGAAGTGTTCAAGGTCAGGCTGGATGGGGCTTTGAGCAACCTGGTCTGGTGAGAGGTTGGCAGGGCACTTCCTCCTTTGGCAGGGAAGTGGGAACTAGATGATCTAAAAGGTCCCCTCCAACCCAAACCATTCTATGATTCTATGAAAATATCATATTTTTCTCCTGCTCATGAATTATTATAACCACTTAAAGAGATGCCCACAAAGACTTGAAATTTTGTCTGGAAACTGCCAGAATAATTATCCCTGCTATTAAAAACAAAATAAAACAACACAAAATTTAGCCTAACTGTAAACCTCTGGGAAGCATAACTTACTGATGCTTAAAAAATATTTTTTTTGTGCCTGACAGGACAACACACTGAACAATACTGCACATGCTCTTTCCTCTCATAGCTCTTATATATTAATTAAAACAAGCTGACTCCATTTCACAAAAGCAAGGACCAAGCTATTTTCCAGTGATCTCTACTTTCAGTTGTTTGCTACTGTGAAGTCCTGTACCAGATATTCTTTCTAGCTAAGAGAGGCCCCACAAAGGAAAAGTTAAACTTCTATGGCTCCTAGTTATCACTTACTCAAGCAGTAAAGCTCTGTGCCATACATCTGAAAGAATCAGTCATGTTTATTGACAAAAAGTTTAAAACATTTGTTTTATTTCATTTTAAAAGGGATTTTTTAAAAACAAATTAAAAAAATAATCCCTTTCAAGAGCAGTAAGGTGGCTCAGTCAAGAATATTTGTTCACAAATCTTATGCCTCTACAGGAAATGTAGAAGAAACCATGGTCTTTTAGTTAAGACATCCAAACACTGCCATGAATAAATGGGCTCTGTTTCTGTCCGTCCTTCAGAACACACCAAAAGATGCAGGACTCCTTTGAAATGTGATTACTTAATTAGAAAGCAGCATCATAATTCAAAGTAACAAAAGGGTGGAATTATGGCTGTGGAGGGAATATTAGCGCATGGCTCTTTTGCTGATCATCTACTGGGCACAGTCGTAATGAACATTTCGTAAGGTAGACACAGTATTTCTTGTCAAAGGTTGTTTTTCTGCTGACATGACTACATATTGCTTCTGTGACACATAAACTAAAGTAGGTATAAGTAAATGAGACACCTGTAGCAGGTGAGTCGTGGGGTCTAGACTGGATGAATTACCTAAGGAGATGCTACTTTATTGGCAACAGTAGAAGCATAGACAACCCTTTTTGGATGAAGGTAGAATTCAGTTTGTAGATTAAGTTATTTAAATGTAGATGTCTCCTTGTCCATTAGGTGTCTAGTCTCCTGTCAAAGTTAATGAAGTTTCAGTTAACACAGTCAATGGACCATAGAGAGCAACTCAGCTCATCCTAAAGCAGAGGCCCAGCACTTATGTAAATATTACTGTCACCCAAGATGTCCTAATTACACCCAGCTCTGAATCCTGCAATGTCTAGCTTTTCTAGTCCTGAGTTATACCTGCCAGATTTGGTTATCATTATAATTTTTAATACTGTAGGGTGCTTCAAACAGTATCTTGAAATCCTGGTCTTAATGCCTATTTCTTACAGTGATTTCCATTAAATATCTACCAAAGTGTAGCATACTCTGGAGTTTCAGCTATAAATTTATTTTTACTTAGTATAGTTTGGTTAAAAGTCAGTCTCTCATTAAAAAGAAAAAAAACTACATTTTTCATTTCCTTTATCATGATATCTAGTCACAAGAAATTGGAAAATATTAACTTTTTTGTCTAAAATAGCATAATATACTCGTCTAACAAGAATACTAGACTTCAAAAATACCGTAAGAAATGATATAAACAAAGAAGGAAGAAATATTATCATGGGACACCATTTAATCCATGCCTTAGGGTAAATAGCTGTTGAAGAACATAATATATTAAAGCAAATGATCTGGTGGTTCCATTACATACTTATTATAAGTTTAATACAATAAAAATCCCTGAAAATAAGTTTTTTTAAAATAAATGAAATGGAAGGATATAAATTATCCTCTATCCTTGAAATGATTAAAAGATTTAAAATATTTTTAAGGTATTCCTATTATTACTACACAATATAGCCCTTTTTGCATGGAACAAAGTCATAATTCTCTTCTGATATGAAAGACAAACAGACTTTAATTGTGATGGAGACAAGCTGACTGTATAGCACAAATGAATGTGAGTTGTACGGCTTTTACCCTTTTGATGCCAGCTCAGATCCTGCCCAAACATCTGGTCTTTTACTTCCTGTGTGTATAGGGAAGTTCTGCTGAAGCCAGGAGGAATTCTCTGTGAGGAATTCCTCTGTGTGAGGAAGTTACTGAGGTTGGGAGCTCAACTTTTCCTTTATTGACAATTAAGAGCATTATGACTGTTAAGTGAGTTGTCAGTCAACAATTAACACTATTCACCTATTTATTCATCCCAATAAATTTAGAGGCCCCAGAGCAAAGTCTCGTTGCTTTAGGCACTTGCATATTAAGAAACCCAGTTTCTAGACTTTACAATGAGAGACAAAAGATGAGAAGTGTTTAGTCTTCCTAAAGACTAAACTAGTTCCTAGAGACTTCCACAATGATGTAGTTGAGAAGTTTAATAGTTTATTGTCTGAATGGTCACATCTAAAGAATTACATTCAATGGCTCAATATCTGAATGGAAAAAAATAAGAAGTGGTGACCCTCACAGATCTGTACTGAGACCAATACTATTTAATATCTTAATCAAGGACATAGACAGTAGGATTGAGTGGGCCTCAGCATGTTTGCAGATTACACCAAGCTGAGTGGTGCAGTTGATTCACCGGAGGGATGAAATGGATGCCATCCAAAGGGACCTTGGCAGGTTTGAGGAGTGTGCCCATGTAAACATCATGAAGCTCAACAAGGCCAGGTGCAAGGTCTTGCACCTGGATCAGGGCAATCTCCAATACCACTACAGACGGGGCGGGGGGGGGGGTGAATGGATTGAAAGCAGACCTGAGGAGAAGGACTTGGGGATAAAGGTGGATGAAAAAAAGGACATGAGCCAGCAATGTGCATTTGCAGCCCAGAAAGCCAACAGTGTCCTGGGCTGGATCAAAAGAAGTGTGGCCATCAGGTCAGGGGAGGTGATTCTGCTCCTCTGCTCTGCTTTTGTGAGAACTCATCTGGAGTACTGTGCCCAGCTCTGGAGCCCTCAGCACCAGATGGACATGGACCTGTTGGATTGGGTCCAGAGAAGGTCCACAGAAATGATCAGATGGATGGAACTCCTCTTCTATGAAGACAGGCTGAGAGAGTTGGGGTTGTTTAGCCTGGAGCAGAGAAGGCTCTGGGAAAACATTGCAGCCTTTCCGTACTTAAAGGGAGCTTACAAAGACTTTTTACAAAGGCCTGTATGGCAGGACAAGGGACAACCATTTCAAAGTGAAAGAAGGTAGATTTAGATTGGACAGCTGAAGAAATTCTTTCTCTGTGAGAGTGGTGAGACACTGGAACAGGTTGCCCAGAGAAACTGTGGATGTCCCATCCCTCAAAGTGTTCAAGATCAGATTGGATGGGAGCTTTGATCAACCTGATCTAGTAAAAGGTGCCCCTGCCCATGGCAGAAGGGGTTGACTTTCAGGGGTCTTTTCCAGTCCCCAAAGTATTCTGTGTTTCTATGAGAACAAATCACAAATTTCCTGAACCACCATACAGCCTGGATCCTTACTGACCGCATTAGAGTGACCAAGAGTGGAGTGAACAAAACCCCTTTTAAGGATAACCCTTTTAAGTCTTATGAGTCAGGGAAATAAGTCTGTCTTCTTTGTGATACAGAAATGCTGTGTCCACAGGTAGGAAGTGAAATACTGTGATAGTAGGAGGCAGCAGCAACAGTAAGACAAAAAAATTATTGTGCTTACTCGCTGTTCAGGTGCAACTTAGATGTGTCTTCACAGTTTTCGATGATACATAAACTTATTCTCTTGCCAACACCTTTTTTTTTTTTCCCCGCAAGACTTGAATTTAAAATATAACTTCACCATTTAACCTCTGTTAGCCTGAATGAGTCTATCAACAGTCAGTGCTGGACAAAATAAAAAATATTTTAAATCAAAGACAGAAATGGGTGGATGAGTCAGTATTTTCACCTTGGAATATGTTTTCCATTTATACAAAGGCAAGAAAACTGTTGTGAGTATAATAAAAAAAAAAGATTTAGAAACTGTATGTCTACAAGCCAATAACTAATTCGGACTGTTGGTTTCTTGCAGAGGAATTAATCCCGCCTGCCTTTCGATATCTACAGTGCTGATGTCTACTTTTGAGCTGTCATCAAAGCTCCACTGGTAGTCAATGAAAAGAAGTCAGCACTTTTAGGGCATGATTCATCCACTGTATTTTAGGCATCCTCAGGATGAGATGCAATGCTATCTAAGTTTGATGACATAAGTCTTAGTACATTATTGAAGAGGGCTAAGAGGCTTATTAGAAGTTAATGGCAGTGACTGTACACTGAAAGTAAAAAGTGCCAATAATTCAGTGGATTGAACTTTGGAAAGAGATTTTAAAAAGCCATCATAAGGACTAAAAGTGGAGAAAAAACACTTGACTGTGAGAGTTTATAGAACCTCAATCTATCTTTTTTTCCAGGAGAAAGTTTAAAAACTGACTTGTTCACAGAAGAGAAATAAATTGTAATTGCTGGTCATCAAGCATTCTACTATATGAAAAATAATATCCTCTGTCGAGAGGTACAGTCAGTTCAGCTCAAGTTCAGCCTGGATTTTAAAATTGTTTAATTTTGAGGGTAATTAATAAATGGCTGGAACAACTAAGAGTATAAAATATCTTTTTAATATACACCTGCATTTTGACTAAATAAAGCCTCAAATTCAAATTTCTTAGTAAAGAAAAAATCAGGAATTTTGAATGTTTTTGTTTCATTTTGTTATAGTATAATATAAGATCAGGATTTCTAGTGAAACCGTTTCAAAACATGAAAACTTTGTATATGTCTGCCTGAAGCTCTTCTCTTACTTGAAGCAAAACCACACCACCCTACAGTCTTTTGTAAAGAACTTTGATTTCATCAGGGAGCACTTTGTTTGGGGGAATGATTCTGTCAACATTTTTTGTGAATCAGGTTTAGTAAATGACCACAGGAACAGCTTACTAATGATGCAATTGATTCTTTGTCACTTTAATTCTTTAAATCTGTTCTGGATACATTTCTGAATTATCTGTCATAGTGTAATCAAAAGTTATGAGTTTAGTGTAGGGATGATTAGGTGAAACTGCAGGATCTGAGTTATTCAAAAGGTCAGACTAGATAATCATAACTGTTCTTCGTGACCTCATAGACTATTCATCTTATGCATTAGTCCTTCTGCAGTTGATTTTAAATATGCTTGGCTCCCTTAGACAGCAATGGAGATTATTAAATATATGGCTGGAATTTAAAATTCCATTCTCTATGCTATTACTATTGCTGATCATTTCAGGCAGAGTTACCTCATCTGAAATTTCCCCAGAGAGGCTAGCCTAGAAGTAAGGGGTTGAGAAAGGGGAGATACATAACAAGAATCAAGTTTTTCATAGATTTGTGATCAAAAATGAAGGTCTGCCCTGGTAGCGTTAGGGATTCCTATGAAACTTCATCTCAGGAATGGGGATTTCCATTGATTAATCTTTCTTTTACCTGCCTCTTGTCTGTCATTTGTAAATTGCATCAAATACAGCAGTTGTTGGGGGAGAGTAACCAAACTAGTCTAAGGATGTAAAGAAGTCCTTTAAGCGACAAGTACAAATGTTAGCTTGCCTATGCGTCAGATGTACCCCACCTGAACAAAGACCTCCTTTTTGCCTGTGTACCACTCACAATTATTGTCACTCAGTCAACAGCAATTCAAATAAAGGACTGTCAAACAGGAAAAATCGATTCAGGATTTAACTTGAGCAAGCAGAGGGAAATAAGCATGGATGTGAGCTTCAGGCTAATTTGGCCCATTATCTTCCCTTGCATACTTCTTTTTATTCACCTTTCACGCATTTACCCTGAACGCCCTTTGCAAAAAGCAACCTCTGCAGCCTTGATTTCAATTTACTGTCCCTAACATTTGGTTAACATTCTCCATGTTGCCCTATTATTGCACTCAAGTTTTTTCCCTCCACATGCTGCTCATCAACCCAATTTATTGACTCACAGAGTTACTAAGGAGATGCTTATCAAGCAGAATAAACACCCCTGTGCTTGCCAACTGGTACTGTGTAAATTGGCTTTCCTTCAGTGTCCAGCCATATTTTAACAAACCCTTGACGGTGCCTCAAAATACTTTGCTTTTTGTCTGGATTTGCCAGTAAAGTACATTTATAACAGCACAAAAGAGGCTTGTATTTTCAAACCCCTTTTTTAGGCGTAATTTCAATACTTTTTTTTTCATAAGTTATCCCCAGCTCAAGTCATTGTAGTCTCTAGCAAACATTTTGCACAATTTCTTATTACTGTGCTATCCAACATCATTAAATTTGTTCACTCATGCACATATGTAAATGTATTTTGTCACAATGACTATTACCAGATTGACCTGGCAACCAAGCGCTGTATTAGAACTGAACAATTCTGAGTTACTGAAGTATACAGGCAACTTAGTCAACCTTTTTTTCCTCTGGTAAGTTGATGGGTTGTTGCTGCAAAGTTTCAGTAGGAGTATTGTGTATACTGATTGTATTGATACTGTTCCCAGAGGCTTCATTATCAAACTTGTAAACTGAGTATTAAAAGGACAAATGAGTTATTCCAAAGAGCTGTGCACTCTGCCATAGTATATGTGTTTTTTGGGGATGCAAGGAGTTTTTTCTGAATAGCTCAGTGCCCAAGCTCTGCCATGCAACAAGAAATCATATATCAAGGGTCAGCTAATGCTTGCTCACTTTCCTATTCCACTACTTGCATGTTCCGTTAAAACACAATCACTGAATTCTTCACAAATCAGAGCACACAAAGTTCACTGGCACCATGGGGCTGTAACAAGCCCTTTCCTCTCTCCCTTTTTCTTTCGTTCTTGTAACACAGCTGTTTATACAGAAGGGAGACAATGTTGAGTTTGTTAACAGCTGGCAGTTAGTAGTAATTTATTATGGAATGGGCCTTGAAATGGCCTAGTCTCCTTGACGATGAAAAACCAAAAGGCTATGCTGCTTTCAAAATCTTGTTTTGGGACTAGAAGTGGAGCTTGAGGCTGTGCCAATTCCAGACTCATAAAGCTGCATAGAGAGAAGGGGGCCAATTCCTCAGCTCCTGCTTAAAGCAAAATGACCTTTGTGAGACAGGATTTGTTTCCACCTATTAATGTCAGTATGTTGTGCTCCACCAGCACCCATCAAAATAACAATCTTACCGGGACTTGGCACATCTCTTTGCCTGTGTTTTGAAACAATGGAATTAACTTGACTTCCCCTGTCACTCTGGGCCTCCACACTTTTCTTTCCATCTATTTGTTGTTATTTTGATCAAGAGATACAGGAGGAAAGATACTTCTCATGATAAATGGTAGCATATAGTAGACCAGTGGACATCGGCTTAAATATTCCAGGGACAAAAGATGGAAAACGTTCTCTAGAGATATCCCAGAACAAAGATTCAGGGAGAAAAGAGGTATAAAGATAGCAGAAAATAGGTGTAAAACTATTCAAGCACAGACACATTCCCACAGAGCAAGAGTGTTAGCTTACTGAGAAATAACCCCTCCAAATCGCCTTGATGGCTGGATAAGATTCTGCCTGTCCTTTACTGCAAAAGCTCTTCTGGCAATGTATTTTTTTCCTGAAACAACTTTCTAGTGTTATGGGCGAGATGATGGTGGTGTAAAATTAGCGAGGTTCTTTGCCAGCACCTTGGAGAAACCTCTGCCATGTTCTCCACTTCCCAGCCGTGGAGCTGAGAAAGGCTGCAGGGTTTGGGAGAGCGCTCCTGATCTGGTGGCTGGAACAGGGGGGATCACATTTGTCCCTTGGTCACCTCACAGGCAGGATGCAGACAGCAGCTCCACGCTGTTTGAGCAAATGGTAGGGGACGGAGGCATTTTCTGCTGGAATAAAGGACTACACAGAGAAAAGCAACTGAGCAGGTTTCAAAGGAAAATGCTGTTAATCACAGAGATGATAGGAGGAGTACACTGCAGCAACTGAAACTGCAAGATAATAAGGATCAGGGTTCACACAGGGGTTATTGAGGTTATTCACTGTATTTTAATAGGACAATTTTTGAGAAAATAAGGTTACTGTTTATTGTATAAAGATATGATGAGGGGTAAGCTTGTCAAGTTCCTTTAAAAATATGTTCTATATCTTGGGACCTAAGAGCATCATTTAAGCAATGATAAACCAGAAGACAGATACTAATGAGTCTGTATTTAAAGGTATTTAGGGAACAATTTGATAATTTTTCTCCTGTGTTTTGCCCAGTAACTTTTTGGTGCGAAATGCAGGTTTCTAAAGGCAGAGATAACTTGATTGAATCTGACCCCTCACTCTATAAAAAGGAAGTAACACATTATTGCCTCACGTAGGTCTCAGGCTGTCTCGTGGCAATCTTAATATTCATGCTGGCAGCTAAGGGCTTCCAGTGAGGAACAAACTTATGAGGAAAGCCAAGGAAGTCTTCTGTCATCCCACTAATTCCTATAATTCTCCCTTCATACACACATGCCCCTCCTTCTGTTACCTCAGTAGCAAAGAAGACTGGACAGGTTGCTCTCTGAAGGTGCGTCCTTCCACCCAAACATCCAGTGCAAAGACCTCACCTCATTACACAATAAACTTGAAGGCACTCTCTGTAGCGACTGTCAGAGCTGCATCTGCCCGTGCCACCAGCTGTGTGGGTCTTTGCTTTGAGATGTAAAGCTCCTAGACACCAAAAGGATGTGCAAGTTCTGTCCTTGCCCTGTGCCTTCTTTATAGATTCCACATTTCAGAGCCTCGGGAAAACATTTTGTCCTAATCTGATTTTTAGATGCATGTTTGTGCACATGGTTTGTCTCAGGACAATCATCCACCTTTATTTCTGCTGTCTATCTTGTTTTCCACAGTACATTTGATCCTATAAACTGCTACCACACCTCATCCTTCTCTCTTGTGTGTTTAAGATTTAAACTGGTCTCTTCCAGCCTGCACAACTCTCCACAACTCCGCTGGCTATTAGGTACTAATAAGTTTATCAATCAATCTATTAATCAATCAATCATTTTTATGATGCTGCTAAGTAAGCATGGTGCTTTATCTAGATCTCCAAGTACTCATTTGCCCTCCAACCCAATGGAATAAAAAAGGTAAATTATACCCAAACAGTTCAAAGCAGCTCTTGCCAAAGTACAAACCTGCTCTTGTCAAGGGCAGCAGGAGTTTCACTGATGGAAAAGGAGCAGAGGTGGTGGTTCTCTAATGTTAACATCCAGGAACAGCAGTGGGATTTTTCAGTCATGTCCATCAGTACTTGTTACAGGACCATACCCTCTACTGGATAACTTAAATGATGGAGAAGTTAAACTTTCTTTAGACCACCAAATAAATCTACACTTGGCTTTTTGCCCTTTGTCATACCATGACTCCGTTAAGTTCCATTTCATGCATCTTCAAGATTTATTCCTCAAATCACTTATCACCTTTCAAAAAGTCAGTTTAAGGTCTTGTTCTGTTTTCAAAGGTGCTGGTTTTACTCACGTGCTGATCACTAGTGAATTCAGTGGTGCCCACTTTACACTGGGGTGAATACAGAGAGATTCAGGCCTGGAGGCCACAAAACGTCTGGCAAAGTATCAGCTCATGGAAGCAATTTGTTATAATATCATACAGAATAAATCACAGCTGACATATCTGTTGGAGTTATTTTTCAGGGAAATAATTCATAAAGCTGAGAGGTGTGAAACAGTGAACATAATCTACATTGACTGCAGGAAAAAAAAGCTGTACCTCAGAGGGGACTGAAACAAGGGGTTACCAACAAGCTCAAAGAGTGTTGTTCTGGTCAGGATAAAGATCTGTCTGAAGAGTTTTGTGCTGGTGATATCACTGCTGTGGGATGGAACAGCTCAGGGACATGATAAATGGAGAATTATACGGCTTTATTTTTCACCCCACTGACAAATGACTTAATCATGCTGACAGGATCTCCACTAACTCCCACCATATATAGCATACCTTATACTGAAGCCAAACAAGTGTCACTCTAATAACTCAGCTTTTCCTGTCCACTGTATTCTTGTGTCTCATTGGTATAAATGTCTGTATGTGGTGTCTGGCAAATTTGGATTATTGTATTTATATATATATATTTCAAAAGCAAGACAAGTTTTAGGCCTCAAGGCCAAAGGCAGCAGGTAGGGTTTGGTGTTCTCTGTAAATACAGCAGGGAGATGTGGTGGGTTGGAAAAGCAATTAGAATTCAGATGGCAAAAGACCAGCTTCAGCTGTCATTTAAATCAGCATGAGCAGCACCTAGATAGGTGAAGGTGGAAATGGATCAGTGGGCCAGAATCTCTTCTCACTCCCACTGCTGTAGATCAAGATTAATCTCAGGTTTTATTTTGTATAACATTGCTAAGGGAAGAAATAAGCTCAGTCAAGAATTGCTGGGGTGTTACTCAAGTGTCAAAGAGATCAAGTACAAATTGGAGCAGAATGTTGCTTGTATGGCCAGAGGAAGAACAGAAATGAACAGAAATTACTTTATTTCTCAGCAAAGGACCTTAGGTGACATTCTGGCTTATATGAGCCTCTAGGGAAACAAGCCCAGACTCAGACACACTACCGTGCCTGGCTAGGGCCAACTTAGTGTCGCAGGGACTCTGAAAAAGCAGAAGAGGGCACAGAAAAATATGCAAAAATGATGACAGAGCTCAAAGGAATGAATCATAAGCGGAAGCTGGAACAACTGTCACTATAATATATTCCTGCATTGTGTCATGGCTTAATGTCAGAAAGCAATAAGGACAAAAGTATAAAATATCAATTAAACACTGCAAATGAACTAAACAGTTCAGAAAAATGGTTTTAAAAGCTCTTACGCTACTAGTAAAAATACCTTAACAGATGCACAAATGCACCTTGGGATGAATACATTATGCACTATGGATTCAGGGCTGCCATTATAACCTTTATAATCACTTTTTCACTTGCTCATGTGTTGTACATCTGTGACTTGTTGGCAAGACACTGCAGTGAGAGGAACTCACAGTTTTAGCTAACCTTTTCTCTTTGGAGAGCTCGGCTGCTGGTTTTGCTCTTTTCATGCCTCTGAACCTCTGCAATGCAACCTTTTCAATAGCATATGCTGCAAATGCACTATTACTGCTCTCTTTAAAAACTATTACATCTTAGTATCTATGAATAGAAAAATGACACGAAAACCGACAAAGCAAGTCAGCTCTTTGACCTCATTTCAAACAGAACAAAAACCCAGCACTGGATTTGCACTAGTGGCATAAATATCAGAATCTGATGAACCACAGACCACAAAAAAAACCCAAAAACCTTTTAGCAGTTTTGAGGGGACTCCTCTGCTTTTACAGTTTGTCCAGGGTAGAAACTGGCATCTCCCTCTAATCCTTTCCAGTAAGGAGACAATACAAAGAAGCAATAGGTAAAATTAGTAGTAGAAGCCTCTACTTCCCATTGGAAGTTGAGATTTCAGATGTCAGCAGAAGGGAGTAAAGGCACACAGCCATTAGGGGAAAACATATGTTTGCAGACATGTGACCATGAGCCCTCCACTGCAGCCAAAAGCATTGCTAACAGCCCTCAGGCAAATGCTATGAGAGGAGGAGGAAAAAAGACTACAGAGAATAAGATGACTTATCTGTCCATGATTCACTGTGAGAGGGTGCATTTTCCCCTTCCAGCACTGGGAGATTTGATAGTTTTGAAACTACCCCCTTACAACCAACATTGTCAACATCATAATGACATCATTTTAAACACCGTAGGGACCTCTCTCCTGGATACAGTGATAGTGTAGCACTTTCTATTGATCCATTTTACCAGTGTCCAATCAAGCTGAAGAAGAAATGAAAAATACTTTTTTTTCCCTGATACTCTATCCATGTAACATCTGAAGTCTAAGTAATCCACCATTACCTGGGTTTAAGAATAAGTGAAACGTGGAAATTTATCACAGTGGGAAACCTAATATATTTGCATGGAGGTCAGAAGGAAGAATAGGTTGATCATATAATTAAACAAATATCAAAAGGCATACATTGCTCAACCTTAAAATGGTTAAGATGAACAATTACCCATCTTCTTCTAGCATTTTTTAGACCAAATTAGAGAGTTAATAGAGAGGGTAGCAAAATTTTCCAGGAAAATAGTTTAATTTTGTTGCTACATGAAGAGACAGTATCCTAGCATGCTCAGAAAGTTAATTCAGAAGGTAGGATTCATTTCACCTAACATCAAATGGCAGCTGTGAGCTGGTCATTCTAGGTACTCTTTATAGTCAATGGAAAGAAAAAAGCAATTTTAGGACATGACTGATGTGATGTTTTTAAGGCATCTATTTGCAGAGAAGATGAACTGAACTACAGAAGTCTCCATCATGTATAAAAGGAATCCAGACAATAAACCCAGAAATAAACACCTCCTTCAGAAATAGGACGGTCTTTAGTCTCCTGTTCTTCCTGCTTTATATGAGACAGGAGCATCTTATCAAGGTTCCAAAGTGCAACCATTTCTGAATAACAGCATCCATAAAACAATAATTTAATAATAACATTAGATGGATCTCAAACTGTTTTCAGATTAGGAAAATATCCTTATTACCTTTTTGCTGAGAGGAGAGTGACAACAGCCAACCATGGTGGTCATGCAGAAGGTCAATGCTAGAGGCAGAAATAGAAGCCAAGTCTCCTGCCCTCCCCCATGTGCTCTTTCAGCTCAACAACCCTGCCCTTAATTTCTGTATTCTACTTATGAGATTTAACTTTATAGCTCTAGTTAATCTTTCTGAACTTTCCTGAATGTCTCCGTAGACAGTCTCTGAGGGAACATTATCTGCTTTTCCTGATGATGTTTAGAGCTGTGAATACAACTGCATCACCTCTTCTTTTCACCTTGGAAGGCATCTCCATCTCTCATATGTCAGCTTTTGGTGCCATTTTGAGAGTTGTCCCACCTACTCTTATCTGCAGCAGAAGCTCAACTAGAGTTTGCCAAGAACATCAACATCTACAGGGCGGGTTGCATCATCAGTCTCTCTGGCCCTCTTTTGAAACACAAAACTGGACACCAGAGAGCACCTGAAATAAGGAAGACATTAAGAAAAAAGAACATAAAAATGACTGAAACATTAAGTTCTCACTGGTCAAGACTCAGGATTACAAGTTTCAGAAAACTTTCAAAGGCATATCAAGGTTGCTGACTTGTAAAGTTGTGATCATAAACATGTGATTTAAGTAAAAAAACCTCCAGAAACAGAATGTATTATTTTATTTGAAATTTATACTGTCTTGTGATTATATGAGGTTTTCTGAGTCAGAAGCCTTGACACAGATCTGAAGCAATTCTCTGAGACATACGGCTTCACAAGCTGTGCCAAAGAGATTCTGGGGATTTACAGTGTACGCAGATTTTAATGCAGTGAAACAAATTCTGTCCTGCCGCATAGGTATGTTAACTCCACTAAATTCAGCAGGGGTCTCACAAAGATGTGCAGAAGACACACACATGGAACAAACAATATTTCAATTCTGCTCCCCAAAGCCCCTTACTGATCAATGGGGGTGGAGTCTGTAGTCTGTGGACTAGTCTGTGGCAGCTAGTGTCAACCTCAGTGTTTGAGGGTGGTGGGGGTTGCAGTAGGACGATGGGTCCAGTGGGGACTCCTGCCCTCCCAGGGCAGCAGCTGGAGGCTTGCAGGGCACCCTACGGGATCTCATCTGGCACAGAGGAACTGTGCTTGGGCAACTGCATCTCCTGTGACAGCCACTCTGCTGATTTCGGTGGGTATTACTTGACATCTGTCACATCTCTTAAAGGTCTTTTCCAACCTAAATGATTCTGTGACTCATAGATAGAGCCTACATGCAAAGTAAGTAGTAAGATTGTAAGCATCAGATGAAGACATGGATTTTTTAAAAATATACAATGGAGGTGGAGGGCAGGACGTGCTTATCAGGAAAAAAGGTTATTCACAGATTTCTAAAGAAAGGAAAAGGGTTTGGCCAGTATCACTCCCAATGAACAAGACTGAGGTAAAACCAAACATGCCCAATCTTTACTGTTGCATTTATAAACAGAAGGTATTTCCATTTATATGTGTGTGAATTTTTCTCTTCAGATTTCTCAATAATGTTATTACATCCAGACCTGGACACAGTCTGCTAGAGTGGATTTGTAAAACAAATTAAAAGCAAATTGAGTTCAGTGTTATGTCAGTTAGATACACATAAATACTACTTCTAGCAGGACTTAATAACAATTAGGTGATATGATGCTAAATCTAACTGATCCTTTCTTAAACCAGCAAGCTGATCCTGTCAATTGTTTCCATCTTTACAATTGTACTTGATTAATGTGGAAGTAGCACAAAACTTTATTACTCTCTTTCTATAAAGAAACTTGATAGCTTGCATGGTAAGCAGTAAACCTGAGTTTCCTGCACTGTCCAGATCTTTCAGAGAAGCTTCACACATTAAAAATCTAAAAGGCCACTGCTGTTAGCTCTTACATTTTGCATGAAGTCCAAGGAATTTGAACCACTGATTTGAGTAAGATGAGCAACAACATTCTGTCAAAGAAGTTTTTTTCAACCTGTGGGTTTGTTCCCTTCCTTCCTTCTCAAAATACGTGAAAACCAAAAAGTCAAGTAGCTAAATCTGTGAAATAATATTACTTCTAAGAAAAATAAAAAAGCAAAGGAAAGCAACATTTCCAGAAAAAAATTTTTGAGACCATACATGTAATATTACTACTCTGTGTATACTTTTATATCTATCTCCCTACATAAAGTTGTTGAAAAACTGTGGATTAGAGTATAAAATGACACTTAATCTCAATATAAAGAGTGAAAGTGATGGAGAAACTACAGTATCCCTTTTTGGCTTCTTGCAATGATTTATTACACCACTGTTTAAAAAAACCTACATCTGATATACGATAATATGTCTCTTCTGTGGAACATCATGTACAAAACAAACATAAAATGCATAAATTAAATCTTAAAAAAAAATCTGCAGTGAGGATGCATGGATTTTGAAGGCTCCATTCTACAAAACGCTAGGTTTGTTTGCCAAGATAGTAAGTACATTTTGCTACTTTTAATGCCCATGGGGAATCACACCAATTGCTAATTCACCAGAGCAGACTCATAAAGCATGTCTGATATAATTCTCCCTTTAAAAAGTTATTATGATAAAATGACAAAGTGCAATAGTATTTGCAAAACACACCATTCTGAAATTTGGGATGATATCTTAGATCCTGTGGATGGATTAGGTAGGTCACTGACTTTGGTATACATCTGCCACAGCCGTGTTACAAACCATGAATAATGACTTGGCTTCTGTAACAATAATAGTAGGAAATGAAAATGTACAATTTACTTGCATTAAAAATATCTCACACACCAGTTAGCACACAAGTCAAATATTCCCGTGGACATCTGATTCTCTGTGCAGTTCAGCTCTGAAAATAACTTTTTCCATAAAAATAATATTGTGAATGGATTGTTACTCACTGTTTTCTCATTGCTTGTAACAAACAGAAGTTAAAATTATTCAGAAGCCATTCAGAGTTTTTTTGAAAAATCATATATTTTGTTGCTGTGTAGCATAAGTTAGAGCTGCCTACTGCAATTTTACAGCCTTCTTAACAACTATCAACACTGTCTTCTCGTGAAGGATGGATTTCTTTGTTTGCTCTGTTTTATTTCTTCTTATACTCAGAAAAACTCATGTTATAGATCAGTACATTACAGAATTCCACTGGAAAAGACAGTCTAATGTAAATGACTACTTCAGCACATGTTTTCTGTTATATTGTGCTTTAGCAGATGACTTGCCACCTGAGCTTTGAAGACTCATATCTGAGGTTTGCATTGCATTATTGGTGTGGTCATGACACATAAAGCGGGTATTTGCAAGTAGGAAATGTGAAGTTAAACTGTGGTGGTGCTGGCGCAATCCAGAACATATTCAGACTTCAAGCTCCTGTTGGAGCTTCGTGGAAGTGCTTTGAAACTGGAGAACTTCAGTCCTGGTGGTTTGTATATTTACGCTGGTGTCTAGAATAGCTCATAGAAATCCTATGAGTCACATGGGTACAGGAGGAGTCTGGTTTGAAGTGTAATGTTCTAACATACAGCTAGACAAGAACATGAAACACGCCAGTAAACCAGTCAACCTGTGACCTTGGATCCACTCTACTTTTTCTAAAAATTTTCAGATCTTCCTTTTCCAAGATGAAAAAAAAAAATCTATGTTTAAAAATGCTTCTCCAGAACTTCAACCTTGTAGGCCCCATACTAGACAAAACTCCTTTCTTAGTTATTTCAGTTTGTCCTGTAGCTCTTTATAAGAGCAATTTTATATGATTCAAGTTAAATGAACTTCGAATAGAAATATTTAGATCAACTTCCATATCAGGAATGACATGATAAGATTTCCAAACAGAATCCATCACATTTTAATATTACAAGTTAACTGAAACATTAATAGTGTGATAGCTAGACTCTGGTCATGCACACTACCAGTTGAGGTAACATACCTAAGCAAGTTCTCTCAGACTTATGACCACTATATTTGATAACCTTGATTCCTAAATATGATTCCAAATTTTAATATTTTGGACTAGATGATCTCCAGAGGTCCCTTCCAACACTTACCATTCTGTGATTCTGTAAATGACCAAACATAGATGAAAAAACAAGTCAGTAAATAATGAGTTTCTACAAAATAGCAAATCATGTCAGGAGAAAAGCAGCCAAAATAATACTACTTAAAAAATGAGTGTTTATGTATGACACATACTCACATTTGTCTTTTTGAAAACTAATGGAGTGTGTGAAAAATATAGCAGAAATAAAAGTAACTCTGAAAAAGGTGATGCACCTGCCTGCATATTTCATAATAAACTGGCAATACAGCCAAATATGTGCAGTGTGAAAGGCTGGGAATTTATATCTATATCAGCTGAGGGTATTTCAACTAAACTCTTTTCAGGGGAGTGCCCTAGTCACCTGTTCTAATCTGAAGTGCGTTAAGGGATCTCTCTACCTTTTGTTGGAGCTGAAATACAGCACAGAAGTTATGTGGCCACATAGATAAGCAATGAGCAGTAGCAGTGCATCGTAGCTTCATGGTATCTGTAGTGCCTTTATAAAAGGAAGCTCTAGACTCTGCTCTTAAAAATATTCAGGTAAGTTATATTCAATAGTTGACAAAGCACAGAAGCAGTCCTGGGAGCAGAATCCAGACTCCTGCTGAGAGCTTCTGCTTGCTGTCTGGTTCCTTGAGTCTTGCATTTTTAACAGAATCTGTGAGCTGCCTCTTCATGCCTCATAATTTAGTGGTTACAGGGCATAGGCCTTCATTATGAAGAAACGTCTGAAATATAATTTTTTGTTTTCAGTGAAACATTCTCTCTAATTGGACAGTATTACATGGAAAAGTGACCCACCACCTCCAAAACGATGGGTCCTGTTTGCTTTTTCATAAAAATCAATGCATTAGCAGGCAAAATTACTGAGATAATGTTTCCAAATAGAAATAAAACTGTTTACAACTGATTCATATGTACAGGTCCTGAGAGGAGCTTAAATTCAGGTACAAAAGTTTTAGGGGGTTTCTCTACTTCTTCTAAAGCTGGCTTCTAAATCCTGCTTCACAACTGACGCTTAACTCAGATATATAAATCCTGTGTTGTGTCTACTCTCACTGCATTAATAACCAATATTAACATGGAGAAATAATTTAGGGATGGTTCTAAACTGCTCTGGTTCTTATTACGGTCATTTCATTTTATGAAGGAGAAGGTGGAGGTGAAGGAAGGTGAAGACATGCTCCTACTAATGCAAGTGGCATTTTAGAGTGGATTTGGTTTAAGAGTGTTTTATATTCCCAGGCACAAAAGATGACCTAAGGTGCATGCAGTGTACAGTCAGTCTGGGATGTCTGGGAAAAGAGCTCTAAAGGGCAGACAACAAATGCAACACTGACCCAAGGAAGCACGAGGACTTGGCAACCAGCTGCCTGGGGCAAACCCTCATTTGTGCGTGGCACAGCTCGGCTACTGCCTCATTAGCAAGGCAATTGGAAATAAACACACAAAGTCAATTCACACACAATAACTTCAGTGAAGAAAGCCCAAATGTTGGTTGCGGCTTACTAACTACTTATCTTCTGCTCACCTCCAAGGAGTTACTTTGGCAGTCATGGAAGTGGCAAAAGGAAGGGGCAAAAATGACAGTAACAACAACATAAGAAGAGAAGAAGCTGACGCCACGCCCACTTTTGCAGTTTATGACCAATTACAGGATTTCCATAGTCTCCATGAGGCAATTAAAGAGTTATGCTTCAGCGGTCAATTAATATTCACTTGACATCATCAGTTTGCCAACATCTCAAAGAAACAGCCTTGTTGTCCTTCATCTGAAGTAATTGCATTACAACACAGTAACCACACACAACAAAAAAATCAAACAAGAAAACAACAAAAAAACCCAAACAAAACAGAAAATAGGAGCTTTCTTGATTCAGAGGGATATTTTTTCCCCAGTATCTTTAAAAATGCAGAAACATTATTTGGAAAGAAAACAAAACAAACCAGAACCTAAACAAAACATTTTAAGCACCAGAGGAAAATTCTAACTGACTCACTGTAGCTTAACTAGTCAAAGGTTTCAGGTACATTCCAAAGTTTTCAGGTATATTCTGGAGAGCAGGGGAGAGGCAAATTGTACATAAATCACACTATAATTCATTTAAGAAGTATTGATTTGCACTTAATTAAGAGAAGTTCATAAAGATCAAATTTATTAGTCATTACTCAACAAGCATCCTACTGAGTCACCTGGTAACTTCTCCAAATACTGGGAAACAAGACAAAAGAAGCAATGGATATGGATTAATTAAAGTGTAACTCAATTGATTTACTCATTTATAAACTACCAGAAGTAATTTTTCCTTTGCTTATAAATTATTTCTTAATTGTTTCCCATTTGGAAGTGTCCCCCTGGTCCACCTGATAGTCTCCATCCCTCTCTGTTGAGCCTGGAGGGGCTAAGCTTGAGCAGGCTCCTGCTGTGGGCACCTCCACCAGCCATTGAACACTGGGCAGAACTGGTCCAAGATACAGAGCTCAGTGGCAGCATTTACAGGGCATATTAGTGTGGGCTAACCAGCACAGCACCTATTCCCACCCTGTCTCACTGTCTCCCAAGACAACCTCTGAATGCCACTTTGACCAAAAACTTGAAGTTTAGCACCCAGGAGATTAATTTTTTATTCATGAAAAACCCGATTAACCATTCTGAGGCTCCTGAAAGGCTATAACTGCTTATTATTTACTAATTAGTGGGCTACTAATGTTCTCAGGTTGCCTGGGTGACGGTTAGGTTACTCTTCTTCCAGGGGACTGCCAAGTTCCTGTTATTGCCAAGAACAGTCCTCTGTTTGAAAAAGTAGATCTTTTCAGTGCCTAACTCCCATTTAACCTAGTCAGGTTGTACCAATGAGTCACCCTTGTGTCAGTTCAAGAGGTAATAAGCACTTATAGGTCTAACTCAGTACAAAACTCAGATGATTTCAGGTCCTCTCTTTAGCATTTTATATGGTTGACTTAGGGTATCCCACAGCTGACATTCACAGGTTAGTGCTCCAACCACTGGTACAGAGGGAGGGCTGGGTTGTGTGCCTGCTGAAACTGGGCACCAGAAAACACAAAAATGCCAGAATGTTGAAGTGAGAGAACATGAGAGAAGTGCAAATAGTGGAACAAAACCTGCAGAGCAAGGCATTCCCTGCCAGAGATGACTACAACCCACTCCTTTGGTTGGTCTTACATTTCAGGCAATGAATGTCTAACAAAAAACACAAAAGGCATCCGAGACAACTAAGATTCTGTGAATTAATGGGTTTTGTGAGGGAGTTAATGATTAAAGCACAGATTTATGCTCTTCCTTGATTGTGAACTCTTTTTCAGACCCTAAAAGTCTTTCATTCTCTGCTGCGAAGTGCCATGGTTTTCACATGAGCTGCAGGAATTCAGCTGCTCACTCTCTCTTTCCATCCTCTCTCTCCCACACTTCTACCCAGTTTGAAAGCCCAGTGCTCTAGGACACCATTCTGGGAAAGGAAGGACTTGGATGACAGTACGGGCATTTATATAAAAACTGGGTCCTACTTCTGCCGAAAAAATTGCAAGGAAAGAATGAAACAGTTATCTTTACCCCAAGGTTGAAGGAGAAGTCTTTGAAAAAGCTCCCAGTAACACCATGCCATAGGGCCATTTGTAAATCCATGAGAGAAGTGAGAATTCAGTTTAGTTTAGCTTTTCTTACACCTGATGTATTTTGGGTAGTCTATGAGAAGTCTGAGCTTGATAGAGAAAATGGAGACTAGAGAGAGAAGAGAGTTCTTCCACAATGTATTTTCAAAAGGAAAAAAGACTATATTCTTGGCATGCTTTCTGTGAATTTGTGTGTAAATCAGAAAAAGTGTGGAGAAGGAAAAAATCAACTTCACCTGGCAGCATCGTATCCTTTCTGGTAAGGCATTGAACCATTAAGTACTGAATTTTGTGCTGGATGCCACATTGTACACAAAAATACTATCCAGTTACAGATATTTTTATTATATGGTTTAAAGGAAACCAAAAAAACCAAAAAAACTCCAGAGAAATCATAGAAAACAGGATAGAAGACATAGAAGCAGAGGACCTGACCTAGCAAGGAACCACACGTCTGTCCTTGAATATCCATCAGTACTCACACAAAATCATCACCATCTCCCCTCAGTACTTGCAGGATTTCAGAATAAGTCACCAAGTTAGCTTCTGAAGGAGCAGGTGAAAGACCTTCTATAAAGAAGCAAAGCTAAGGAAAATTCAGAGAGAAAACTTAAGACGCATTTTCTTTCCACTGTTCGGAATTGTAAGAAAATGAGAAGCAGGGTGTGTGTGTAGAGAGGAGGAGGGGAACACACAAATTTATTGAAGTAGAACGTCTTCTCTGGTAACAGGAAAAGGAAAAAAATTTCTAAGGCCAGAGTTTTAGCTCATTTAAATTTTCATTGGTTTCAAGGGAATTACATCAGTTAACAGAGGCTCAGAATTTGCCTCACTTGTATTTCTTTGAAGAGATTTATATTCAAATAAGCATTCAGATAATTTTAGGTTTTCTTTTTTTCATAACACTGGGTTTCCAGTTTGTTTCACTGCGTTCTTTATCACAAAGGAACAAATTCTATTCTCTGCTAAGTTATCCCTCTTTGAAGAATAGCTGTGAGGAGCAAGAGGAGGAACAGATTGGCGACATTTGTCAGTGCTCATCTGTCTTTATTATCCCTTGGGGCCCTGTTTTCTGTATTGTCCTCTGTTTTGTTTGGGGAATACTCTAAGTTTCCAAAAGAGCCTTTAATCATGACTATGTTACCAGAGTTCGGGCAGAAAAGCCATACATGTCTGAGCTTTGATGCTATGCTGAACTTCCTAACCTTTTGTTAGGTAGTTCTGGGTGATACCAACACAGTAACTCATAAAAAGCTCCTCAGTATCTCCCCACCTTCAACTTCTAAGAACAAAGTTAAAAAAGGTTGAATGTTAGTGACCTCCAAAGAAGTTACTCCCATCAAAAAGTACCGGCGCAGTGCAACAGCCACTTTACTGTGCTGAAACATGAAGTAGAGCTGTACATAATTCTTTCAATGAATTGCAAGTTTTAAAGGTCTAAGTATTTAACACTATAAAAAGACTACTAACCTCAGGTAATCCATTTAAGAAGAGCACACATCATAAGTTTGAGTTCCTTAAAGGTTTCAGAATATATTTCAGAAAAAAGAAAAAAAAAAAAAGAAGAGAGAGAAATCCATTAGCTGAGCCTTGGTCTGTGCTTTTTCGACAATCTGAGTATGGTTTTGTACTGTATAACTGTGAATGTACTATCTCTCTGTCCTCTTGCTTTCTAAGAGGAAATTAGTATTACACAAGTCACAACACAATATGCTAATGCTTATATCTTCTCAAAGACTGTAAGCTGCTTGCCCATTTAGGTTTAAACTGTTGGCTTGCCATGTATAACGGATGTAACAAATGAATGAATGGATGGATGAGGAACGTCCTGCAAGGAGAAATCACTCAAAATAAATTGCAGCTCAAGCTAAATTAGAAAACAAGATCAGTAGTTATTAGCATAGTTACATTAAATGTATAGTGCGAAATTCACAGCTGTAGACAATGACTCACCGACTGCTCACTCGTGTACTTAACAAAATGGAAAAATCACAGGTAAAAGGATACAACCAAAAACTCAAAGTGAGCTGTTAAAAGCGCAACCATATGAGCACCTTGAGTATGCAAAAGCACTTTTTTACACTTAAAAAACCATTTCTCCCTGTGTGTGGAAAACCAACTAGCCTTCTTTACAGATCTCACATTGTGTAGAAAGCTTTTGATAGCAAGGTGGGTAGCAGAATGAGAAAACACAAAGAAGGAACTACTGAATCGCTTGGGGTACTTAACTGTCTCTGAAGGTGGGAAGCATCTCACCTAGTTTCCAGCATGTTCTTGGTAAGTCACCAGTATAAATCAGGATCCCTCCACTGACAGCAGGGACTGAGTGGTCCTTCCTGAGGGCAGTTCATGTTGCCCTACAGCTGGTGCTGGGCCCCCTGATTGTGAAGGGAATGGGGCAATTAGTTTAGATCAACTGACTAGGTGACTGTAGTCAGGTGACATGGAGCTCACCCAGGACAAACAGGCTGCAGAGCGGCTGGGGCTGCAGCTCAGCTGGGGTCCAGGTCAGGAGCTTAAAAGCAGCTCCCAAGGGAAGGAGGACTGGCAACTGAGACTTCTGGCTTTCTTTACAGCAGCCCTTGTGAATGCAGCTGGCCTTAAACAACCTGCTAAACTCCTAGAAGAGGGGGGAGAGGGCCTGTCAGTGCTTCTTGACTTCTGTTAAAGAACCATCTTGACTTCCTCATTAGAAACTCCTTTGAAACAAAGAGTTAAATTAGTCCTAATGTTACACCTGAGGTTACTATAAGAAAGAATGCATTCATTTAGCACAGTTCATTTACTGGTCTTTGAAGAAGTTTTTGCAGCCACTTAGGGTGGGTGGAGGACTTAACAAAAGCTAACTTCAGCCTTGTGAGGCAAGTTTTCCTCTGAGGAAAGGAACAAGGGGACAGGGAGGAATGTGTTCTGTGAAAGACCCCAGAGCAAGATGGTCTTGAAGGATAAGTGCCACACTATGTGGTATTCAGGAAAGATCTAATTGAAGTATGATAGGTAAATTAATTTTTATGCAAGATTATGAACTGTAACACAGAATTCTATGATAATTGTAAGAAAGGTAAGCAAGGTAGAGCCTTGCATATGAAAGCTTGACAGCCCTGTGCTGAGCCTTGAGAATGAAGAACATGAGTTTGAATTTGATGCAGGGAAAGAATGAAAGCTAGTGGAAATCCTGGGGAAGGGAGATGCGTGATGTGACATCAGAATGTTAGGGGGGAAAAAAGGCTTGCTTGTCCTGAGCAGTGTGGCAGGAAAAGATATGTAAGAGACAAGACATAAGAGGAAGTGTGGCAGATTATGGATGTGAGAAGAATGTAGTGGGATGGGTGGGAGGATGAGATCAAAGGATAAGAAGGGAGATGGCAGAGGGGGATTTCTTGATGGAGAGAAGATGAGAACCTTTTACATCAAAGAGAAAGGAGGAGGCAAAGGCAAGATGTTGTAGGGAAAGATGAGGACCAGATGATACTATTAATATATCTATCAACTTCCTTTCTTGGAATATTCTCAGCTCTCCTGAGACTTCCTCTCAAACACTGGGAAATAGTTTGTGTTTGCTCCTGCATGATTTGAGTGTAATGGGTTTATTCTGTGAGCATGAATCAAGGAAATTATGAACAGGCCAGAGAACAATGTTACAGTAGAGTGCTTAAGAGATAACAGCAAAGAGTCAGAATGTGACTTACAGTTAGTTTTGACTTCATATCTTCACATGCAGGCTCATTTTCAATCATGCCTTGTGCATTTAAAAAGCTTGGATTTATCTTACCTGACTCTTGTCACTCAGCAAAGTAATAAAGTTAGGAACCAAGTGGTGCACAACTGCCTCGATAATAAATAGAAACAATTGGGCAGTCTGGTGCATTGTATTGCCTTCTGTGCTGCCTTGCCTTCTCAATGCTAGCTGTAGCAGAAGACTGAGTGCCATGGCTGCTGGTCTAAGTGCCTCAGTTATGAGCTTAAAGTTAGGTGGGGTGAACCAAGGGAACATAGGTGACTTGACTGGCGACTGGAAAGAACTGTGTGACTTCTCACTCTACATTGAAACACAACACTTAGCTCTGTAGGCACCAGAGTCCTACTCAATCAAAGCCTTTGTCACAAAAGAGTGAGAATGTTAAAAATAAAAGGTGGTAGAAAAGTTCAAGAGCACACATTTGCAAGGTTCCCTCCTAATTACTTAAATGGAGGAATAAAATCTGGATGGCTTTTCAAATCTGTAATAAAATCAGGATGCAATGAACCTAAGGGGATTCTGTTTTCACACACCATCAGGAGAAATCTTTGGATGTTTCTCTCACAAAAAAATTAGAATTATGGCCTCACCAGCATATTAAAGCACTTTTATAAACTTACTGTGTTTCCCCAAGTGATGCTTTCCATCTCATACACCTCTTACCACATTACTTTTCCCCTTTCTTTTCAGGTGGTGAAGCAACACTAGGTATAACCCCCAGCAGTTGTTTTGTAACTACTGACTCACTAAGAGGAGCCATATGTTGAAGTCCTGGTGCATAATTCTTCAACACAGTATTATATTTATTTCTGTTTTAAACAGAGTAATAGGCATATCATCTGTTTTAAGAAACTTCCAGCTTGGAGGAAATAGGCCAGGAACATGGCAATATTAAAGAATAACAAAGAGATCCATGTTAAATTACTNNNACCTGGCACTGTATTTGTTTTCAGCTTATACAAAAACGTGGTGGTATTCCCAAATAATTCATAATGCCTTAGGCAAAGACACCAGCCCTGTAATACTTTGGCATAATTGAAAGTGATGAAGTGGAAGACTGGAGATGTTTATTTCAGAATAACAGTGTTAAAGTAAAATGCCAAAAGACAGAGAAAAGCACTGGAGATCTTGAAAGGAGTGAAGAGAAGAAAAGCAGCATGGTCCAGAATAATCAGAATCATAAGAACTGTAGCAAACAATTTAACTTTATTTTAAATTACTCCTAAGAAACAAATTAAATAACTAATGAACCTGTGTTTTTATAAGTTTCTTGGCCTGGATGCATATTCAGCTGTCATAAATGCCTTTATAAAAGCATTTTCCTTTGAACTGGAATGCATTATTTTGCTAGTTCGAAGTCAGTCCCGAAACATTAAAACTCAGCAGGGCAAATTCTCTCCTCAGGTACATATTTGAACATCTTTTCAACAGAACTTGAATTGTAAGAAAAAGCTTCAGAATCATAAATATTTTCTTATTCCTTTTCCAGTGAGTCTGAGAAGAATGTCTCTTCCTTTTCAAATGCTGTAGTGATGCTGATGGGAGCTATACAATACACATTACAAGACTGAATTAGGTTCCTTGTCAAAGGGTCCATGTTGTCAATAAGAGATAAATTTTTAAAAAAATATTCTTTTTCCAGAATCTGAAATAACTGAAATACTAATTATCAAACTTTTCTGTGTCAAGAGTACACATTTGTGTGCAAGACCAACTGAGCAGGACCCTTGTCTCCTTCAACAACTTGAGGGAATCAGGGCAACTGCAAACCAGTGACATTCATTTGAGATACCTTAGTTTTATCTTTTTTTCTTTCTTTTAGTGGCGATGATGATCCCCTGGGGCAAAGTCAGTCTATGAAGGAAAGGCAGAGAGAGCACCATGAAGGAGCTGGGATGCCAACCTACGGCATAGGTTGGCTGGCAGACGAAAATCAGCTTGTGGATGCTGCAGAGTGCTGTACAGATTTGTGCAGTCTAGTATTTAATTTCATCTCCTTCTCCTTCTCCATCCTATCTTTCAGTCAATCAGCAGTGACCCAGGTGCATAGAGTTTTGATAGCATCCCTTTCAAAACTCTTCAGTAGGTCACTGACCAATTTTCTACAGGCAATCACACTAAAAGTATCATAGCTCCTGCACTGGTGTTCCAGGTCACTTGTGTGCAATGTTGCCTTCGGCTACTCTGCATCACACAAAGCCAAGTTTCCTCTAACAGAACCACCTGAAAGAGGACAAACAGTGCTCTGCATCTCCCTTTTGGATACCTTATTGCAAAGAAGAATGAAAGAGGGAGGACAGGGCAGGCCTTGGTTGTGAGGGGGTACTATGCTGACGGTAGGAAGACAGAGGGAAATGATCTCTCTCCCCTTTGTCCCCGCATTGATCAGATGATGAAAAATACATACAGGCTGCAGTTCCCATCCCATAGCTCACCTCTGCATTAGTCTCTACTGGAAGCAAACAGGGAAGATTTAATAGTTCTCCTTAAAAATATCCTTGGATCTAAATTTAAACTGAAGTTGGAGGGTCAAAGAAGGGAAAGGGTAAGAGAGAAGCATTCTTACCACTGCCTCTCTCCTGTCACGTCCTCTGAAGGTACGGAGGAGAGAATTTGCAAATCATCTAGCTTTCTGCCTCCACAGCTGATTTCTTTGACAATAACAGAATCCAGAACTTCTTTGTGTTATGTATTGCTGTATCGTAAGAGGACTGACATTCAGAAAAACTAGGACAGCTTCTAACCCAAGATACTTTTGTGGTTTTACACATGACTTCAATGATTAGGGCTAAGCAAACCCAGAAAGGAGTGTTGGCCAAACCCACAGGCTCCATTCAACAATGCCAGTATTTCAGCATTTGAATGGGAGTTTCATGCCTGATTTAATGAACACTCTAATCTTTAGATTTAATAAAGGAAAAATTCTTCAGTAATCTGCTCACATGCGAAATGATGAGAGGCAATTTGCTGAATCAGCACTGAAAGCCACAAATTTTCTAGCACAGAACAGAATCCTTTCTATTTTTTTCTGTCAGTGATGTGTGGTTAGTAAATAATACATAAAGAAGAATGAGGGGTATGTTTAAAATTGCACCCTGTTATAAAAATAGAGCTGTCAAACTGGATTGCTGAAGCTGACAGGGGGAGCAGAAGAGAAGTAAATGCTTGTTGAACAGCTGGAAGATTATTTGTGACAAAAAGGTGAAAATTTAACAATTGTGTAAAAGAGCAATCATGGTGTGAAATTAATTGGTTAGATTCACCACAGTTACAAGCTCTCGTATAGTCATTACTTTCAGCTGTGAAAGATGAGGATAATGCTACAGTTGAGACCTTGGTGTTTTCTTGTAGCTGAAACTGTGTATTGCAATGAATTATTGGCCCCAAAAGAATGTTTTTTTTCTATACAATTTGCTGAGCTTTAGCCAAAGCCTCAGCAATAAATAAATAACTATTCCATCACAATAATGGCAAATGACATTGCTAATATGCTTCTAGACCATTTCACCTCTATGTCTCTTTTTAGTCCTACTAAAGTTGATATTAACCAGAAAAAAGAACAAGACCAATTCTTTCCTTACTGTATAATACTGTTTTTTAGCTAAATGGGCGTGCTGATAGGTACCCACAAGGATTGGTCCAAACATAATAATGATTTAACGACATTGTGTGACCTGTAGTGAATTACAGCTTCCATTCCCTACCCTGGGACAGTGTAGGCAAGGCTTCTCCAAGGAATTTTTGGAGTGATCAGTAAATCAAAGCTTGCAGGTAATGCTCCAAATTCACCAGTGTACCCTTATTTACCAAACTGACAATTTATAAGCTGCTAGAAAAACACTGATAGTGTATTACACTGAAATGAGAATCTCCTCCTGAGGCTATCACTTTTCACATTTGATTATTCATGCTGCAAAACAAACTTCAAGAGAAATGAATAAGCAAAAAGTTGGGATCACTTAATATCAGCTGTAAATACTCATCTCCTGAGAGCAATACAACGTGAAGGATCTCCATAGTTTGAAAACACAACCAGCTTTTCTTTCAAAAGGCCTTAATTCTTATCTAATTTGTAAAGAAAGCATTGTTTTACTCTTATGCAGTGGCACAGCATAAGAACTCAAACAATTGTTTTAAAAACTATTTGCTTTAATTGATACCTTATTTAATAGGAAAATTGTATAGGATTTTCAGGGGTGGTTTAGAATTTTGTTATTTCCAAGTCTATTTTACTAGTATTTCCAAATTATAAACATCTGAATATTGTTATTTGGCACTTAGAAGAATATAAGCTGAGCTCATTATTCCTTCAAAATCAGAAGGCGGATTTACTCATTTCTGTACAGATTCAGTGAGTAATATTAGCATGACACTGAATGCAATGAAATGGTGTTGTATATAACACCATATTTTATTAAAACAGAGAAAAAAATCTTGACATTCTATGAAAAAACAAGTTGAAAAGGAGCTTGGGAACACTGGTGTCTGACAGCTTATGCATCCAATTACTGATATGTCACCAGAAATACGTGGGAATAAAGTAATGAGATGGCAGTTTCTGTAACAAAGGATAACATTGTCTTCTTACATCTGGATCACCAGTTTCATGCTATGTATAAATCTACTTTTTTCTGTTAACTCTTTACAGTCACACAGATCACCAGATCAAAACCCAGAGTGCAATAATACAGGTGCAACAAAATTAATGAACACTAACGACCACTTTTACAGCTACACAGTACCTTATTTGCCCAGGGAAGTTGTGGATGTGCCATCCCTGGAAGTATTCAAGGCCAGGCTGGATGGGGCTTTGAGCAACCTGGTCT
>JAOXJM010000001.1:23593615-23626257 GCA_026413425.1 Tringa solitaria | reverse complement strand
GTTTGTATTATTCCAGTAGCTGCACATCTCACTATAACATGAAGAAAGTGTTGATAGATTATTTTCATTTTTCTCTTTCTTTTTCTATGAGAATGATTTTGTCTTTTAATAGATAACTAACCACCAGAGGCACATAATCTTTTCAAGGCAAGTTATAATGGTTGCACAGCAGTAGTTGAATATTATGGTTTGGTAGCTTATTTATATGCTTAGATTTCAGAGGTAAATTATTGATTATGCAAAGTGTGGGGTTTTTAAGAAACAACCTCATGTTTTGCAAATCATACATAATAAGAAACAGTAACCATATTCACGTGGTTTTCATTTTGAAGTTTCTGAGTGAGACTCCCTTTAACGCTTCATGAGATAGTTTAAAAATGCTAATATTTTCAATGGAACCAAAGAAGGGCATGGTAATAAATTCTTTTATGCAAGTAACTATAAGCTAGTTGTTCCACACTTTCTTCCAGCCTAGCATATGGAGAGAAGTAATGCATGATAAAACTCAGAATAAAGCTTTTTATAGCAGCAGATTTCTTTCTTTAATGATGGAACATTTCTAGGCAATTTGTGAATGCTTAAGCACAAACGTTTCTTAGAAAAACAAGTTGCATGCTCACAGGACCTGCCTTTTCTCACATACCGGTTTTTTAACAGTATACCCCACTAGCACCATTTAACCACTTCCACAACAGATTAAGGCCCTCCTTTTTTTCGGACACAACCACGTAGAAAAATTGAGTCCATATTTCAGATATAGTGATCTAAGATATAGTGATCTAGGATAAATTAGAAATAGTTTTGTTGATGAGGAGATACTCATATTATCCTTGTAAAAACACTGTTACTTTAATAAAAGCTGGAGTAGCTGCCAGCAAGGTGAAGAGCTCAAACTATCCCCCAGTGTCTAACTCCAATTTCTTCCACTGGTGAAGACACCTGCAGTTTAGATAAACTGGTTCTGAGGTCTGGATTGACTTTGTCTTACTTGAGGCTTTTGACTGATCTACTTCAATTTGGATAGGGTTCCATTACCTGTTTGAAAAACAGGGATGATAATGGGTGCCTTCAAAGATAGGGCTTGTGAAGGTATTCCAATTATATAATATTCAGATTTTAAAATAATAATTATAGTCTATAATACAATAATTCTATAATTGTGACTCTGTAAGAATAATATATTTTTCTGAACTGCGACTCTTCTGAGGTCATGATGACTTTATCTTAGATATTCCCACCAACAGATAAAAGCAACAAACCTCTCCATTGATGTAAACATGTTCCTTGAGAACCATTAACGGAAGAAGATTTTTCTTCACAGCTTATCATAAAATAATCTTTTCCCTCCTATGTCTTCTGGCCTTTTCTTGGGTACAAACATTTAAAGGACAAGGTGTTGTATTATGAAAATAGAGAATGTAACATAGGAAATAGATATACTGCCAAAGTATGATTGGGGTATGGGATACTTGCACCTACTCTGGCTTTAAACTAACTACTTCCAGCAGCTCACCACAGCTATGCACAAGTAACACCAAGCTGAACATCCAGATACTTACCCTAATTTTGAGCAGCCTTTGAGATCTGTTCTGTTTTGGGGCTGGCAAGCACGGGCAGCTGAACCATAATTATCTCTCTCTTATTCATGATGAAAATAGCCTGGAAAATAGAAGACACATACAATACAACTACTACTATTTTCCAACCTGCACAGATTGTCCCAAATCAACAGACATCTCAGCAACACCATCTCATTTCCACAAATACTAAGAAGATTGATTAACTCAACCACAGCCGTATGGGACTGTGTGGAGCCCACTGAGATTGGGAAATGGTGAAGACACTGTATTACAACACAGCATCTGAGATAATAAGTCCTGCCAGTAAAATTTTTTTTGGCCTTTTTTATTTGCAAATAAATTGTCTATCTACAAATAATCAAAATCTGACTATACTGTCAATTTATTTTGGGTACGTCTACATCAGAGTCAGTTCCAGCAGGGATTTCATGTAGCTTAGCACCATGCAGGTGCTAAGTACAGTAGTCTTAAGTGAATTTGGTCTCAAATAGCATGAACCATTTCAGTCTCAGTTCACATTGTGTATCTCCAGTGAATTTTCTGTGACTACTCTTTTAAGTGGCTACAGGACCACACAGAAATATAATTTTGTATCAAACCACAAAATGTTCCTCTTGCCTACAGTGGAGCACCAGGTTCTTGCCAGAGTAGACTGTTATTTCAGTGGGTGATGCCTTCATTCTCCCCCTGCCCATTTTCATGTTCTCCATACTTAAATCACATCATTTTAAAAGGATAAGATAAAAATTTACAGGTTTTGTATGACAAGTCCGGAGCCTGATACACAACCGATGAACTTCTCTGTGGTCAGATTCTAGACAGTGGATTAAAGGTGTAAGTAGATGGACTGATATCTAGTTAATATGTGGAGAATAGTAACTTTGGCAGGCTTTTACATACCTCTTAGCCAAAGGGAGTTATGAAGATGTCCCAAATCACAAAGATAGCCTCAGAGTTTTCTCTTTCGTGGCCTGGACTTTTACAGTAATATAGAAACAGAATATATTACTTTATTTTGCACTGTAAAGCAATGGACAAGTTACAAACCTAATGAAAGTAATCCAATGAATCACAGCTCAGATCCTGTCCACACTAAGAAACCTACAATCTCCTCATGGAGTTTTATGGATGGAAGAATTGTATGAAACATCAGTGGATGCCAGACTTTCAACTCTTGCATCAGGAAGACTTCCTTAGGTTTATGCGTGTATAATAACATTTCAGTATTAATATATTCTGTTGATTTAAGTAATCATATGGTTGTTAAGGCTTACTTACAGAGCTTAAAATGTTACAACGACCTACATGGCTATTAGAAATTAGGATTTCCCCACTGAGTGGGTGAGAGTGGCCCTGACTCTCTAATAAACAAGGAGAAATCTTAGTAAAAAATTCCTACTATGTCCACATCCCTATAGGTCCTTTTCTTGACACTGTAAATGAGAGCAAACTTCTCCTTATATTTGTCATAGAATCATAGAATAGTTTGTGTTGGAAGGCACCTTTAAAGATCATTTAATTCAACCCCCTGCAACGAGCAGGGACATCTTCAACTAGATCAGGTTGCTCAGCCCCCCATCCAATTTTTATCCCTAGTTCGACTTTTTGTCTGATTCTACTTTACTTCAATCTTTGTCTTAATTCCTCAGTTTAGCCTTACTTCTAACAGTCTTCTGTCAAGGAAAAGACAAAAACTCCCCCCAAAATTATAAAATATTTAAATAGTAGTAAGGACATCTCAGCTTTGAATTTCCTGGCCATTAACAACGACATGGGTAAATGGCCTAAAGTGGTGTCTAGAGCTGCAAACCCTCTCCTAGACAATTATTTATTTCCAGCAGTTGTCTGGCACCTTGATACTTATTGCTCTAACAAATTACTCCATTCAATATTTTTCCCCTGGTCATCTTTTTATCAAGCTGAACATGTAGTTTTGTGTAATCTACAATTGCTTGTGGTTTACAATTATTCAAAGGCAAGACACTTCATTTCATGTTCACTAATTATGATTCCTTTCTTCAGCACAGTTATTTCAGATTAAAAATGTGCCAGCATTGGGAATTGAAATAGCCACTGAAAATATTATAGCATCCATTGTTACCAAAGGGTTTGTGAGATTTTATAAAGCAATTCTAATGTAGTCTTTTGTTTATAAGCTCCTTTTCACAACTATGTTCCTGTTTTTATCACAAAATGCACTTGTTCTTTTATTTCTTTTTTTCTCATTTAAGGAATGGAGAAGTGAATGTAGAAAATGACAGTAATATAGTGAAGACAGCAGGTTATCTTCCTCACAGTTACACAGCTATTGGGATTTCAGATCTTCAGCTTTGTTAATTCCAGTCTATAACTAGACTTTACCTCTCAGAGGTAAAATATTTCATGACTGAGAGAGACAACTCTGGTTTTCTGTATATCTTTCTCTTTCAAAGCACAAGGAAGGAGCTATGCCAGGTGGCAAGTGAAAATGTGGTGAGAAGGCATTGGAGTCTGACAGTCCTCTCTGGTGTCTTTAGCCAAAGAAAACTATTCTAAATGGCTAGTTGGCCGAGCCAAGAGTTTTGTAATGATTAGAGAAGGCTGGAAAATTTGTATATAGTCAACTTTGGATAAGATTTTACGCCACTCTAACGTAGGTCAGTTCATCTCCAAACAAGACTTCATTCTGAGCAGGTGCATCTGCACAATATTGACTTGACACTTTATCAGAATGTAAGCATATAATAAGCCAGAAAGAATGACAGATTAGTTGGATTGGGAGCTCAGCTGTGATAGTTTGAATTGACTTATTTTCCAGGTGGCAGTATTATAAAGGTCACTTCTCGGCATGAGGCACTCAGCCATGCCTTGATTTTCTGATTATTCCTGTGACTTATATATATTTCATGCTGACAGATGTCACAACCAAAAAAAAAAAAAAGAACCTATATAATCACCGAGCATCTTGTTTTTCGCAAAGCACCAAACAGGAAAAGGCACTATGTGATTTTTGGCATCAAAACTATACCAACTCAATGACGGGGATATATCTTTTAAAAAGACATCCATTGACAAAGAAGATCATAGAATCATAGAATCATTGAGGTTGGAAAAAACCTTTAAGATCATTGAGTGCAACCGTTAACTTAGCACAGCCAAGTCCACCATTAAACCGTGACCCTAAGCACCACATCTAAATGTCTTTTAAATACCTCCAGGTATTTTAAATACCTCCACCAAGTATTAGTGACTCGACCACTTCCCTGGGCAGACTGTTCTGATGCTTCACAACACTTTTGGTGAAGAAATTATTCCTAATATCCAATCTAAACCTCCCTTGGTGCAACCTGAGGACATTTCCTCTCGTCCTATTGCCTGTTACTTGGGAGAAGAGACCGACCCCCACGTTGATACTGCATTGAGCATGACTACTAGATTAGGGATTGACAAACCATAAAGTTTACAACAGCATCCTACTGTGAATGGCTGAAAGCCTTGACCCTGACGTGTTCTAGAGTACTGCAAGGTTTGAAGAAAGCAACCATCTAAACAAACAGATCTCCTGAGTTCCTCAGAAATTCATCACTATGTCAGGTGGGTGGAACTTTTGAGATATGTGATTCTGTAAACTGATAAGGTTGAAAATGGAAACTTAATATCTAACAAATATTTAAGAGCATGAAATTAGAAGCATTTATAGCTGAAGATGTGGTTGGATAAAATGAGAAACAGCTATGATTGCTAGTGTGCAATTAACAGATCAAGAACTTAAATTCCCTTTTGAATTTTGTGTTGATAGGAACACCACAAAATTTTCCAAGGAAAAAAGAGCAATCTGTAGAAAGGATGTTGGATTAAATTGAATGTTTTTTTCATTTCCAGGCCTCTTTGGCTTCCTTTGTAACATTGGGTAAGTCATTTCCTTCACCTGATCCTCTACTTGCTCAAAATATTGTTTTCCTATCCACAGGGCAGTTCTGCGGATAAATTCCATTAATAATGATTAGGCATTTGAAAATTTGGATGTAGTTATACAAGTATCTTAGTCCTTAGTTATGTATTAGTTCAGAAGGAAATTATATGCGGGAGATGGCTTTGTTTCTATCTCAAACCTATAATTTAGTAAGAGTAATGAAACGCTAGGACTTGGGTGTTTGCCTAAACTGGAGAATTACATTATTATCAATTCAGTTTCAGAGACAGAGTCAATGCTCACAAGACTGACTACTAAAAAACAGTTTTGAAGACTATAAAAACATTCACTGAGAGAAGAGACTGCTTTTTTGCTATCTTAATGAAAAAAATGTGCTGAGAAAAACAATAAATTTACTCTTTTGTCTAAGGAATAGCTTTGATATTCAAATTCCCTTCTTCCTGCGTTGTGACTCTTATGCCCAAATGCACACCATCCTTCCCATATGTCAGTTTGACACTAAAGCTAGTGAATACTTTTTCCTTGAAATATTTTACAGTGTTACTTTTCTTAAATAACTCATTGACACACTGTATTGCAAGAGGTTATTTTTTTTAATATTAAACCCAATTTTTATGGGACCTTAAAGTCCATCATTATTTTTTAAATTTGGATGGAATTCCTATCCACAAATTTTATTCATTATGCAATGTTTTTAATAGGCAAATCTTTCACTCATTTTCTCACACATATGGCAAATGACATAAATATTTTTGTAAAAAAGAGCACTAATCCCTTCTAGAATCCTTAAAAGTATAAAAAGCTGAAAAATTTTATATTTTTCATCAAAAGTATTAATTTTGACCAGTATACCTGGACCCCTATTCATTCATGTTCAAATATTTTTGAAAATTCATGTAGAAAAATAATTGTAGTCTGTCGATATATAGAATGAAAGGATTGCTTCTTGCAGAGTCTTTGGAGAAATATTTTCATTTTCCAGAGTATTCCAGAATTAATACAGAACAGATGTTTGATAGCTATTAAGAAAAGCTCTAAAGAATCAGTGCAATAGAAGTGTTGTGCACCTGAAAATTAAGGACTGTAAAATTGTCATTTAGGTACTGAAAATACACAGACCCCTAACATACATTTAAATTCCTTACTTCACTTTCTGTTGAATGGAAAATTAAAGAGGACTTAGGAAATAAAAATCTAAAGATTTTGTTGGAGCTGAACCTTTCAGCTGAGCCTTTCTGCACTGAGCAGAGAAGGAGCTAAACGTGGGCAGTACTCCAGGAGAAGGGCCAATCACAGCATATTCTGGATTGAGGATATATGCGGCAAACCTGCTTTTAGATAGATGTTTCTCATCCTCCAGTGATCCTTTTGTAAGGATAACAAAGATAGTCAGATGTGCAGGCCAGGCTCCTCCTGAGGTAAGGTCAAAATGCTGGAAGACTTTGTTGACAATGAGAATGATGGCAACCACTACTGAACACTTCTTCTCCCACATGTAGGCTTTTTCAGCTGCATCTCCAAAGGGAAGTCAAAACAAGAAACACTGAATAAGGACCTGCCTGATGTGTGTCTGCCTGACAGTGTAGGTGTGCTGTCACCTTCAGTTAATGAAAGTTCAAATGTGAGTCCAAAGACATACAGAAAGATACCCCTTATGTATTTGGAACACATAACTCTGACTTTCTCTATGTAGGTATCAACTTCCTTCACTGAAGAGGGTTCATTTTTTTTTTGTTTGATTATGTTTTTGCTAGTATTCATTCATACTAATTCATTTTAGTATCTGAGATACTAAAAACCCAATATTGCTTACATCTGAAAGGATTCAAAACCATATCTGCAGCTGTATAATACTTTCCTAACAAGTGAATCTTTAAACTGTGGTTCTATGCCTGAAAAGTTTTCATTATATCCTAGAAAAAGAGCCCATGAGTGGATAAAACTCTATAGCCTAATAAAACAGTAGGGTGATGGAGAAAAGCTTTCACTATTCTTCTAATGGTGATTTATGTTATTTCCAAAAATTGTTTCACCCCAGTAATATGAACAGACTTTGCAAAGCAACAGAAACATATTCTGTCTCCCTTGTAGCTGAAGCTTTGCCTATTTGTATATTAAATCGTACTCCTTAACACTAGTTCCCTCTGTCCAGCTTCATGACAGTTGCCTCCCATTTTGAGTTCTTTTTTCAGCCTCCAGAGGATATGTAGAAAAAGGCTCTCTAATGTAGTTGGATGTCTAGAGAATTCTTCTGGGAGAAACATGAATGAATTCTCAGAGGAATAATTCTCCATGCTTTAATAATGCTGAATTTTATAATGCAACAGAAAAGGTGCACACTCTTACAAGAATGATTTGAAAGAAAACAGACATGACCTGTGTATTTTGAAAACATTTTGTATTTGAAAACGTGGTCCCGGGAGTGTGCTTAGCTAGTGCCCAAAATGGGTATTAGGTAGCTCTTAGCTGTGTATGATCATAAGACAGTTACAGAGCAATTCAGCTCTGTAAAAGTTAAGATTTCAGAAGTGCAGCAGTACGATTCCTATGAAGATTCAAACTCAAAACCTCTAGTGCCTGGAGACTTTTGGTACCTCTGTGGCACTCAAAAAGGAGTTGGAATAGGAATCTGGAATATCCAGATCCAGTTGGATCTTGGATAAAGTCAACTAAATTATGCCTGATTCCTACATTTGTTGCTTAAGATATGTTCTAACCCTATCAATACAATTTTATTGCTATATATTTTAAAAATATTGCCTAGTGAGTAGGAAGAGAGACCAACCATCTATAAGTAGTCTCTGATACATGGGACGCTGTCAGTTCTCCATGATTCCTCTCTTGGTGGGAAAGAACTGAACAAACTCAATATGGTATACAGTGAATGAATAAAATAATGGATTAATATTTAAGAGATTAGCCATACTTCTTGATTTTCTCTTAACTTCCTGAATGACTTTGGACTATCACCCCTTTATTTGGATTTTCTATTCACATTAAGCTCAAAATCATTTTGGTGCATCTCTGATGTTTCTAATTACTACTATTTCCTAGATAATAAAGTGCCACAGATGCCACTATACAAATTTAATAAATCATGTAAGATGTAATCTGTACCAAAACAGTATACATCTGCTATGATTTCACAATAGTCTGGTCTGCTTTGGAATTAGAAACAGATGTTGCGTTACATTAGAAGGGAAAATCTGGCTAGTAGATAGTGGGGTAGAAAAAAACAGTATTCTTTACCATCACCATCTGCTCTTTAAAACCTTGATGTATATTGGTTTGTTCCTTAAAGATATCTTCCTTTGAAATACTTTAAATTGATAGAGTTTAAGCTTCCAGCACTCTGAACAACTTGAGGCATGGGTTGGTACTTTCAGTCTAGTATCTAAGTTTAAATAAGTGAACACACTGGAATGAATTTCTGCAAATTATGAGAGTGGGAAGAGACTTCAAGTGAGTCATCTGCAGTAGCTTATCCTCCTGAGTCATGGTAGAACCTATGCAAATACTCCTTCACGGTCCCAGGACTAGCTGTGAATATTTCAAATGAGTTCGCTTCAGTCAGTTCCCTGCAACTGATTCTTCTGCCAGAAATAATTATTAAGCATCCTGTAATACTTAACCACATTCTCCCATGTGAGGGCAGAGCCTTTCTTCTCCTCTTCTGACAAATAATAATGGCTTGTGACTTATGATAACTTCTTCTAAAGTTGTATTGTTTGTATTGTGGGGTTTTTTACAGTCTATTTTATAAGGTATTCAGACTCTCTCATTGCTTTTCTCTCTTATTTCACCCTCATGGATCAAGTTTTTAAATATCTTAGGAAGCTTCCTGCTCTTCTTTTGAATCCTTGCAGATCTCTGTTCTCTTTGAAATACAGTGTCCCAAAATGTGGGTATTATTTCAAGTAAAGCCAAAACAACACTAATTACACAGGTATACCATCAAGCTTGATTTACTGTGATAATCCTATTGATACAAGCCAATACAGGAACTGCCTTTTAAATGATTGCTGACTTATCCCCAGTTTATGTTAACTTTTATCTTTACACATGCCTTGATGAACCCAATTTAACTGTGTTCTTGAATTTGATTACTGTCCCATGTGTGAACTTATTTCCATTTGTCTTTACTGAATCTTCTCATTGATTTTAGACACTTGCTCCGGTTTAAGAAGAGTATATAACGTTTTAATCCCAGCCTCCAAAATAATTTAGATGCATTTCAATGATAACTTTTGCATGTAAAAGTTATGTATGCTTTACAGCACCCTCCAAATCTTCAGTGAAATTTTGTTATGCATTGAAATCAGAACTATTTTATAGGACATTCAATTTGACATTGGAACATCAGAATTACATTACTTGACTACATTATAGGATTTCCATCTAATTCCTGTGTGCCCAATAGCCATATAAAATTTTCATATTTTTGCCAGCAAGTGTCTTCAGGATCAAAGTAGTCAGATAGACTGAAGTCGGATGGTGGTATTTGCTCCTTTTCAAAATTCCACAGTCAAATATGTAAGGAAGAAAGAGACATTCTGCTACTTGCATAACATACAAGGAGCAACGAGTAGTACTATTCTATTCAGGCAAACCCTCTGCCAGTCTTTTTCAAATGTCAGTATGAAAACTGACAGAAATTCATCCCTCCTAACATCTTTAATTAACTTATCAAAATGCCCCTGCTGTACTAACATCTTCTGCATTATTATTTCTCTTTTCCTCATAGTGCACTAAGGATCACATTCAGGTTCTTGTTCCCCACAGTACTCTATTTTCCCTCCACTCAAGGACAAAATTATGCAATGAAAATTTTCTCTGCCTAAAAAAATTCTCATTCCTTTCATTGTTTCTGCCTATTGAATAGTCAATTGATTCAAACCAAAAAAGACAGAGGTCTTATGAAGGTGGTTCTTTTTCAACTTCCCAAAAAATTACTTTACTAGGCAGCAACTGGGTTCACACAAACAATTTCTTGGCTGCATATGCATTTCATTAATATTGTCTATACTTTCCTTTTGTCTATACTAACATACAGACTGAGATCCAGCACCGGCCTTCCAAAAATCACATCTTACTTCATCATCTTTCCAACTCTAGTTTTAATATGAGTCTTCTCAGAGAGTTTTGCTTAAATATTAAGTCTGAAGTCAGAAATGTTCAGGGTTGCAGAAGCAGACTCTATTGACAATGAACTTTGATTTGCTCTTGGCCTCTACAGGCCACCTGACCAAAGTTCTTGTAGAGTGTTACTGAATCTATTAAGGCACAGAGAAGTAAAGTACTTCCTTACTCCAGCTACCAGTAAAAAAAACAAAACCAAAACCAAAACCAACAACAAAACAAAACAAAAAAAAACCCCACAACCAACCAACCAAACAAAACCCCCCCAAAACCCCAAAACACACACCAAAAAACCAAACCAAACCAAAAACCCAACAAAAACCCAAAACCACCCTAAAAAGCCAAAAAAAGACTGAAGAAAGGAAAATAAAGAACATGAGCTGTTTGGTTTATGTAGAAAGTGGCAAAAGCAGAGGCTCTCCTCCCTGAGGAATGAGAGACAGTGGGTAGGCACACAACTGAGTAATTTGCTCAATGAAGGACTGAAATACATTGCTGCTCTCAAAAAGTAAAGCAAAAACTGAATCACTGTTTGTCCATTGACCAGCCCCTACGGTAATGCTTTTGAGAAAGCGAATTGTACTGTTAGAGCATATTACTTCAGAAAGATTTCTAACATGACCATCACAAGTAAAGTCCACAGGAGTCTCCCAGAGGTAACAAGGAAGTTTAGTGATGGGTTCAATGTCAGGTATAGGTCATCTAAGACAAGCATAGGATTCTCCGAAGAACTAAGGAGTTGCCTAAGCAAACGAATGGTCTATTTTAGTCCCTATTGTCAAACTGGCTGTCAGCAGAACAAGCAATACCGCAGAATAACAGAAGAAACCACACACAGAAAAATCACCTAATAGTATGCCAGCTGATGGCTGTCTTATTTCCTGAAGCACAAAATTTTATATTTCAGAATTTCTGCCCCATGAATTTCAGGAAATATGTTCCCTTAGTTGTGGAACCAGCTGTTGCTCAGACAATATGGTACATGGGATATGCATAATTTTATATGTTTATAAGAATGCATAAGATTATAATGATTATACTTTATATTTTTTCAGATGCATCCCTGAAGATGTTTTTTTTGGTTTTGAATTATCTTTAATATTGTGCAGTTCCTTGAAATTGTTATTAAATAGTAACAGGAATAGGAGAGTGTCAACAATGGGTACTGTGTTTATTGAACGTTCTCTGAGGATAGAAGGTGTTGAAAAGTAAGAAAAGGTAACATTAAATTAAATTCAGAGATTGTTGTCAATTTACCACCAAGTTTGTGCTGCTGAATTCCAGATGCCAATGCTACAATAACACTATATAGTAAATAATGGACTTTTTTTTCCTCAACAGTAATGCCTGAAAATAATGACATACATTTCTTTTATAAAAGAAATGTATTGAAATTCATTAATTTCATATTTGGCCTAAAAAAAATCACCGATGCATGGTTCCAGGCTCAGCTCAAACTTTCATATTTGCAGTCACAGTTAATTGTACCTTACTTTTAAAAGAAGTGTCAATGCATCTATTCTATTTACTGTATATAAGGGCAGGAGGATCTAGTTCCCAGTGACCTTTTGCTAATATAAAGAGACTGCAATACTAAACCTAATTATATTTAATACAGGCAAAAATTCAGCTGTAAATATTATAACACAAATTATACCTTGCATATACCTATGGTGACCCTACCAAAGTCAAAGCACAGAGATTTTCTAGCAAATTTTGGCCTCATGAATAAAATGTTACATGATGTGGCATACGGTTATTTTTATCATAATCGGGAACATGAAATATGGTGAAAGCCTTTTCATTCTTTGTAGAGAACTTTGACATGATCTGGTCCTTTTTATTTCCAGTGATTCTCTTGAAATCCTATTCAAAATCAGTTGGGCTTTTGCCCAATAGATAATATACTCATGATTCATGAAGTGTGTATTTTAGATTGCACTGTAAAGGAGAGAACCAAGTCTTCTCTGAAATCAATGGGACTGTCCCTGGTAAGTTATTTTTCATCTAACACATTCTATCATTTTATAGAATTTTTAATTGGATTGAGAGATTAGAGGTAAAAAACATGATAGTGAATAGCTACTCAGGTCTGATTAAGAAGTGATTGAATAGATTGACATAGCTTTCTTCTTCCCAAAGTTCTTACTAACTGTAGAAGGGTTTGAACCTTGCAGTATAAAAATAGCATTTCTGCCACTACTTTTAGTGCTAGAAAAAGAAAAGATAGTTTGAAGTGAGCTGTCCCCTCATGCTTTCTTGAATTCACAGCAAAATTGATGTTACTAGTTGATAAAACTGATGTTACTTGACAGAGATCTAAGCTTGGAAAGGCTGTATAACCATTCTGTCCCTACCTACCTTGTGGTGCCCTTATTAAATTTCACAAAGTTTCTGTGTGCTTGTTCTCCTTGGAGATGCAATGAAAGTATCTCAAGCCTGAAATACCATCTTGTCCCTGGTCTGAACTGGACTTTTTAGTGTCAAGGCAGAGCTGGAAGCAAGGCTTGGTAAAGGAGCTGAGCCATGCCACTGCCCAAGCTGTGCCTATAGGAAGTAACTGGCTTCTTGGCCTCACTGGTAATACAGCTTCTTAACATGCAAAACACTTCCAGATTCCATGTAAAAATTGTCTTGAGCCCACCCCCAGATGTTTCCATGTTCTGTCCGCAGTGATTCCTAGAAAATAAATACCACTGCTGGTTCCTCTATTATCTGGTTACTATTGTTTAAAACCATCTGTTGCATCAACCTTTTCCTACAATTTCTGTACAAGAGCAAAAGGAAAACATCATGTAATAAGTATTTTTGCAAAGCACTGTGCAACCTGTTACTCCGTTATATCAGCACTCATTTGGACCCAGCAGAGGAGCCTGGGTGAAGTCGTGTTCACAAGGATGACTAACAACCAGGTTCACAGGATGTAAAACTCCTTTTGTCTGGACGTTCCCAGAAGCAAACCCAGAAGGCTCTTGAACCACATGGAGTACAGAATTTCACACAGAAAAATGGCATCATACCCATAACCTCTGCTTGAGCTGGAGCAATTTACTCTGTGTCACAGCCTAAAGCGTGCTGATAATACACCAGTACGGCCAATGCCATAAAGGAGATGTTTAGTGTTCTTTAATGTTCGTAATGGCACTGAAGGTAACCCTACTGAATTAATAGTAGGGAAAAAAGGGGGAACTTGGTGAGATTTGGCAGGCACTTGCACAGAATAATTAGCAGAGGTCTGAGCTGGAGCGAGTCCCCACTGTTAAGTATTTGTCATTTGCATCTCAGGCAGTGTTTTGAATCCTACCTTTAAGCGCCAATATTTGCCTGGAGACAGTGTGATTCAAACCTGACAGCAGACGTTACTAAGTGAACAGTGAACCAGTGTCCTAATAATTATTTGCTCATGGAGTAGCTCTCTGGCTTTTCAGTAGCAGGCAAACACAGCATGGTACAACCGAATGATTATATGTTAACGACTACAATAATTTAAGATTAGGCAAGAGATGGTGAACAGTATTCAAGCAGGCTGAAAATCTGTTCAATTGAGCAAACAAATTAACACCTCTGCTGATGGGTTGTGTTTCTGTTACCAGTTGTATGCCTGAAGGATATATTTATCTGTTTTCCTATTTTAAGGATCTGCTATAGTGCTTATCTTAATACCTTTAAATGGCTTCATGCAAACATACATGAGTTTCAGATGATCAAGTTGTGATGAGAAAATAATAAAGGTATGACATTTTTATATCACTGCCTGTGAATTTATGGGCATAGTTTTATTTGACCTACAGGCAAGGAGGAATTAAAACAATATTTTGTTTGACTTTGGTATTTAGAAATTATATGAGAACTGGGGATCTGATAAGCACTCTCTATGACTGGACATAGACTACTGAACTGCACTTCATTTCTAACATATAACAGACCTAAATGAAATAATTAAATTTCCTCCTTCTCCTGAATGGTCAGTAATACTTAACAGGTAAAACCAAAAATAGGACTATCCCAATGTAATAATTTACAGTGCTAGTACAATCTTTTTGGACCATCTTTTCTGCTACACTTTCCACCTTAAGCATTTAAAGATAGACTTTTTTAAACAAAGCTTGTAAGACAGTGAGGACTTTGTTGAACAAGGTAAATCACATTGATCTTTCGTCAACACTATACATCTGCTGTAACTTTTAAAGTCTGTGGATTAAGATATATATCATAGTTCTTACTGAGAAATTGTAAGCATTGTTTTTAAGTCCTTTCAAGTCTTTAAAAAATTATTTCCAAAGCTTTTTATTTTCATCGTATATTCTTCCTTTACATTTGCTCCATCAAAATCTCTCGGATATCTTAGGGGGCATGTAATTTGTCTGTACCATGTTAACGCCTGGCAAAATAATGTGTGGCATATGGCCTAATAGCTTATGAACACACAAAGGCATTTGGTATTGCATGATGAACTAATTTTAAATTCCTGTGTAAATTAGTGGCAAGGGGATGTGTTTTTCCAGTTCACATACATATCTCCAATAACAAATCACACTTTAATGCCAATGAAGTATCTGCCATAACAGGAAACTCTCTTGCTCTCTCTGTCTGCATCTGTTGATAATTTCTTAACAGGCTCACTAATTTAGGTGACTTCTTCTATTTATAATTAAAAGAAAAATAATTAAGCTGGCATCATATTAAAGCTTGTTAATGATAAAATTTTTTCAACCGATTTTCATTTTTTCATGATACATGAAAAATTTGCTATATGAAATAGCAGTTCTAGCTATTATGTGACCTAGTGTAACACAGTAACATTTAATCCAAAAGTTTCTATTAGTGAAGGGAAATAAAAATGACCAAGATGTGTTCTTTCTGTCTCGATTGCTTTCCTAGGACATTTGAAAGAGCGTTGTGCATAGTCATTGTTTCCTTTCTAAATTCTTTCAGGTGACCCTTATTATGCAAATCGTTAACATTACATGCCCATTCAATCCCAGGACAAATTCTTTTCTGTTTTCAAAAGGCCATGGCAAAACAATATCACACATATTGTTTTATTTTCACTTTTTCAAAACACAGTTAATTCTTTGCTAAAGTTAGACAATTCGAATACGACTCAAACAAGTGGACATCATCCCTTTAATAAGCTATATACTGATGGCCTGGTTGTCAGGGATATAATGCTTCACCACCTTGTCTTTGCTGGGCACCTTTGGAAAGAAGAACCTAACTTTCTATTTAGACACTAATTTGAGTCTCCCGAGTTGGAAATGCTGCTGTGTTCATACTCCCGTTAGGAGATGGATTTTATAACCTGTGCTCACCTCTGCCAGGGTGATCATACAAGGTTTGGATGAAAGGCTGACCCAGGACTCAGGCAGTTTCTCATTTTCTGGGCTGGTTTTCAAATCCTCTAAAGAAGTTACCTCACCACAGGAGGAGATGAGAAATTTGAAGGGTTGTTACACTCTGTCAATACTGATGGAGGGCCAGTGGAAAGCTATTGGGCACAGCAGGGCATAACTAGAAATTTACTCTCAGCTCGATGATCTTTTCATACAGGCCACAGAGCTTCTGCAACCTCACAGGCAGGGTCACAGTTTTCAGGCTTTCTCTCTTTGGTTTTGAAATAAAAAAGCCAACAAAACACATACTCTTTTTCAAATCACAGAGTGACACACAATTACATGAAGAATATAGCATTAAAAGGGAAAGCATAAGAAGACTCCTTACTCCTGCAGTCCTTCCAGCTTCCACTCAATCATTTTTTGGACTTTTTGCTTTCAAATTGTGTTTGAAAAAGTTGTTTCCTCCTTTTCTGCCAAACTATTACTCCACTGCAAAAATTCTGTTTTAACCTGACACCCTTGCTGTAATGTTCTGTTTGTCTTTTGCTTTAGATTTCTGTCTTTTGTGTTTCTTTCCCACTTTAATGTTCAGTTGCAGAAATTTTATTTTCCTGATCAAACCTGGGCTTAGCTGCAGCTCAGACCACCATGGTCCTCCAAGTCTACATATATTCTGCTACTTGCCTGGTAGGTCACCTTTTGTTACAAGCTTGAATACATCCATTAGGACTGTGCTAAAGACATGGAATTTGTGTCACTCAGCTGGCAGGAGATGACAGCCCTGTAGGCACAGGAGCCAATGTGTTAATTGAGGGGATGAAGAAAGTTCATGGCCAGCGGAGGAGAGACTGAGGTTGTCAAGGGAACAGGATAGCTTTGATGGTGGATTCTTTTAAACTGGGGAAATCAAATTTTGCTTGTTTTGGTGGCAGATGCTTTATGATTTTTTTTAATAGATATTATCCAGATATTTCATTGAGAAAGATGTATTTCAAAGATCAACTGAGCTTTTTTACCCATACAATGCCCTTGAAAAGAGAATACTGGTAAACCTCTTCATCTCTCTTGCTCTTAATTTATGTCATATTTCCAGTTTCTGAAGGTTATTTACTGTAATGTGTTTTGTTAATAATCATTAGACCTGCAGTTCCTTCCATACCAGGACCAGTCAATCCCATTTTAGTACCAGTCAATCTCAACAGAGGCATTGAAGTCAGAGCCCTGGCCAGCTTGCTTGGGCTGTCTTCTCTAGTCCATAGTCAAAGTAGTCAGTTGTCCTCTGGAAAAAGTCTGCTCATTATATAGACTTGGACTCAGACAAAATCTGTCCTTTTTAGACAGGACTCTTTGACCACTCTTCACTATTAGTTGCCCAGATGCATATTTTCCACCTTCTTTTGTCATTTCTGTCCCATCGGCAGTCTTGTTTCTCCAGGCCTTTGAAGAATAGACTACTTTATGGTTCACATTCATTTTGCTTTTAAAGTAATGCAACTGTGAGTAGTTGCTTAAGAAGCTTCCAAAGCAGCTTTCAGGAGAGCTGGGAATATCAGCCCAAATTGTAGCTGATAGAAACGGAGAAGAGAGAGAGTTTTCCTTGGATTTATGACTGCTTCATCTAGGTTGTTTTCACTTTAAAAAAAGCACTTATTGACATGAAACCACTTTCATAATTATATGAAAAATAAAGAATACTGACTGACTTTGAACTAAGATGCAACTTCAAAGGCGTAAGGAACTTCTTATGGTATCGAAATGTCATTTTCCTCATGATATAGGAGCTGTTGTCTCCTGCACTGCTGTAGACTGCCATTCTTATTCCCCCAAAGGTATACTAATCAATTCTTAAACAGTCTTGCATCATCCATGTGTTAGATGTCTGAACTACTGAGTGATCTTTGTAGCAGACACATCTGAAAAAGCAGCATTCACAATACTTATGCATAATTTACAGTATCATTCTTTACACTTATCTAGCACCTTTCAGCTCAGGATTCCAAAGCTCTTTGCAAATATTAATTAATTCATCCTTCCAGTGTTGCTTGAAGATAGTGGATATTAGTATTCCTCAGGAGAGGCAGTGGTCAAAGAAAATAATGAATGTAGCTTTAAACAAGACACTATTGCTCTATAGCTCTATTTTTTCATAAGCAAAATGGAGATAAAATAAAGCTCACAAAAATGTTATTAAGAATCATTATTTTAGCTTTCAAGAGAAGTCTGAATACTTTTAGTGCAAAATATTATTCTTAATGGAGATAAGCAGCGACATAAACTTGTGAAGGTCCCAACTTTTGCATTCAGCTACTAGCCTAATGCATACTGAAATAAGAAGGATCTGGTCACCTTGCCCCTAGTCCCTTTTGAGGGTCTTGGCCAAAAACTCAACAGTACAAAGGAGTGCATATCAATCCCTCCCAGTCCTGCCTTGCTTACAGCAGGAAATCAGGGACCTCAATTTGTATTTTAATTTTTAAATATGAGAGTTCCAACTTGTTCCTTGCCTATTTTTCTTTTGTCCTTTAAGACTATTTTCTGCTTTGGAAACCAAAAAACTGACATTAAAACTCTCCATTTTTTGAGTTTCTGAGAGCATTTGACACTTAATCAAGTCTTGCTGCTCCCAGCTCCCTTTATTATGATAATGTATTATACCAAATTGAAGATGGCAAAAAGAAAATTACTTGGATGATGTCTTAACACATTAAACTTAGGCCTGCTCTCACTGAAGCCCATAGCAACACTCCCATTATTTGCTTAATGCTGATGTTGTATTCTCAGCCACATCATACAGCAAAGAACAGCCAGTCACACAGTGCTGAATATATTAAAATGTTAGCAGAACGAGGAACTTGAATTCCTTGCTGCTATGGTGTTCTAATTTGATATTTGATACCTTGTTAAAATGGAACTTCCTTGTCTATTCCTAAGAAGAATTATTCCTATGTCATCTTCCATTGACTCAAATATTTAGTTGGGACACTTTATTTTGAAATGATCCCATTTTCACACTTCTCTTTCACGAGACTGGTGAATAAAGGAGAACTTTTTAACTTGAATAATTCTCCCTCTGGCAATGCTGTGTTTCTGTCATAGCCCCAGAGGGCAATCTTTATTCCAGTGCAGATGCACATTGATTGAACTTTCATCTAAACTTTTGAGTTTTCAGTTCCAGCTGATCATTTGTCTTCAAAGGTACACAGTCGCTTTTGTTTTAACAGGGAAGACAAATAACAGGGAATTTGCCTCTTGATATCGCATAGGGAAACAGATTAAGAAAAACTTTTCCAAGACTATTTTAGACTTTTTATTACTTATAATTCAAGTTACCCATCTCCTAGTACATTAACCAATCACAGTTTTGTAGCCATAATTTAAAATAATTCTAGTGTGGAATGCATAAGCTGTGCGTATCACTGAATCTAACTGACAACATCACTGTAATGAGACAAGGAAAGGAGAAACAAGCCAGAGCCCGACTTGCTTCTGGAGACAAACCTTCTTTTATTATTAGTGTTGAACAATTATACAAAAAATTTTATAATCTTGAAATGCTATATAAGATTTTTGCATCATCCATATAATCAATATAAATACAGGGCTAATAAGTATGCTGGCATTAAATCATAGCAGTATTACCTAATTTCTTTCTATAGCTTTATTTACATTCACATGTAATAACATATAATTTGTTAACAAGCACGTTTTCTGTGATTTAGATGCTATTATGGTTTAGGATCACACATTGTAGTGGGTCAGCATTTATAGTTTTCCCTCAAACACATTACTTTTGATTGATTTTACCTTTGTGCAAAATGGGCTTCAAAACATATAATAAAAATAGAACTCATGGCCATCTGGGGCTTTCACCTTGTTCCTCTTGCACTCATTTTACCGAGTCAGGCAACTGTGTTATGCTTGATTAAGTACTTCACTGAAATCCAGGGGGAAGACTTGCAGCTCGTCTAGGCATACCGAGCTCTCTTTACGCCAGCTTGCTCAGTTACAGATAATCTTACATCTAGAGACTGCAAAGAGATATATTATGGGCCTGGAACATACACCAAAGCAGACAGAAATCTGGCTTATCTGCTTTTGTTGTCCAAGCTGGCTGGTTTGAAGCTCGCTTGGGTTTGTGCTCATGAGATATACATTTTGAATTGCAAAAGTCCCTGGTTTGTCATGAAACAAAGGGTCTCAAAACTGCAGTAACAAGGATGTTACATGGAGATTGGACCCTGACGGTAAAAATCTCTGCAGGATCTTTGGGGCTTTTCTGGCTCCATGGGTTCCATTGGAGTCCTTCAGTGTTAATGGCTGAACCTTGTGAAGACTTCTGGACAGTATTTGTGAGGCCGGGGTCCTATGTATGTTAGCACTGGATCTACCCCACAGAGCAATGCACTTTTGGTCTGGAGCGTGCATGAGCAAATGTCCTCTCCATATAGGATTTGTGCTGGGTATGCACTTTTACGCTGGTTTTATGCCAATTAGAAAAGAAGAGAAAAGGCCTGATCTGGCATAAAGTTGGAGAGATGCAGACAGATAATACTTGATCTGGCAGGCAGCCTGGCAATATGAAGTTAGCTTATTAATATTTTAAAATAAACTTGAGTCAGCAAAGTAAGTATATAGCGCATCAGTGCCTTTCATCCTGTGCCTGCCATGTTTTCAATTCAGCAGCAGGGTAGGTATGTCATTATGGTGGATATAAAGGGCAGCAAGGACCATATGGATGTGGTTCAGAAGTAAATCAGAGACTATAAGTTTTCCGTAACTGATTTTCCCAATTCTGTCACTAATATACGTCTTCCTAGGAGGCAGACTCCCGAAGTGTCTTTCCAGAGACTTTCATGGTTGCACACTGGAATTGCTGAACTCACTATGGTTGCATTGTCCTCCTAGTTGTACCAAATCACACTTTTCCTAAAATTTCTCTTTCTTTACTGTAGTACAATGAGTGAACATTATTTTAAAAGTCCTAATCTCCTCTAAAATCCAATTTTCTTCCTGCAAGGACAAAATTTATTATTGATGCTGCAGTTTCACACCAAATAAGACACATACAATTTTTTGTTTACTGTCTTTATCCTCAAATATTTTTAATCACCCTCCTGAATTCTAATGCTGATATTGCTTAATATAGAATATTTGCACACACAGACAGATAAGAAGACACAGACATATGTATGCTTTGAAATGATTTAATTTTAATGTGACTGTTGACTTTGTTGTCGGTTTACTTGGCTTTTAAAGATTTAAAGCCTATTCCAAGATGCAGAGCTTTGCCAAAAGTGATTGTATCTTTCACAACAGGGAGAATCTGCAACTGTGTTCAGAAACTTTTCTAATTCCTCTAGCATTATAGTCTCTTTATGTGAACCTCAGTGCAATCTCCCACATCATTCAGCAGATAACACTGAATTATGATGTTTTCAATTCTATGTGTCTTGTAAGGTAGGTGCTAGGCATCTGACCTGAATTTTTCAAGTAATTAATGTTTAAAGTCACTTCCTAGGAGAGGGTAATCTAATAGAAGCAAGGTATGTCCATTTATAAAACGAGCAAGAAAAGGGAGTGTGTAAATTAATTACTAGTCTTTTGAACCTTTGTGAATTGCTAGTTTTACTGTGCCTTTAAAATTTATGTAGTTATTTTACTTTTCCACATGTAAGCTCTTTATTAGAGAAGTGGGGGATGGGGGGAAGAAAAAAAACCCTGAAGTGTTTGCTTTCCAGCAATTCCAATATCTCTGACTCTGGTGATACCAAGAAATGTCAACATGTTCTAAAAATAGTCTGTTATTAATATATTGCATGATGTACTTACAAATCCATTAGACTCTGGTTGAATTCTGGAATGAACAGAGAAATTAGTTTCTTTTCAGACTTTAGTCGAAACCTCATTCTTTTCACATTCTTATCCAGCTACATTGGATTCAGACAAACTTAGAAAAACAGGGATGAAGGAGATCTCAAATAATCAGCTGTCCAGTGGTTGCCCCAAACCAGATTCTCTTATGCCTTGGTCAGTCCGGAACAGGTGTTTTGTATAAGCTGCGGTGAAGACCTCCAATGATGAAGACTACTAATACTCCCTAGGCTATCTGTTAAGATTGCTAGAATGAATTCAAGTGAATTTGAAACTAATCCAGATGTTGTGAATTTTGATCTGGACTGAAATCTCCGAAGAGTTTCAGTGTGGAAGAACAACCAGCTGTGTTGGAGCTCTGAGGAACCTTTTTTCCTTTGCTCTTGGATTATGTATGTGCAAGGCTGAGACATTCACATTCCTGGCAGTGAAAGCATTCTCATTCCCCCCCACTTTTACAAATACAGCCTCTCTTGTTTCTGCTGTAACCAGCATCACTGCTCTCCTCCTCTATCTAATGATCTTCCCTTTGGATCCATCACAAATAGCTGGGGGGAGAAAATACAATTACATCCCAAAAAAGCCATGTCAGGCTGCCAGGCATTGCATTGTACGTGAAAAACAGAATGAGTCATAAGACAAGGAAAAGCCACAGAGGATCCAACAGATATTTATTCATTTTCTTCTGCACTTTTGTAAAAACTTCGAAAGCTGGAGACAAAGATGTTCCTTATTCAGCTACAGTCCCATACGTCATAAGCTGTGACCACAAAGCTGCATAAGCATCACCAGCCAAGAGCTTTGGTTCCTTCCAAACCTCTATTGACATGGCTGCCTCCTGAACAGCTTAATTACCAAGCCTCCTTCAACAAAATATAAATAACATAAAGACACCTAAGATAATTCCCTGGTAATGAGGCCAACTGGCATGGAACAGCCTGAGTCCATACTATTAATTATCTTAGTGTTCAGAGCAAAAATGTGTGCAAGGAATCTGGGAATGATCAGGGAACAGTATTCCCTAATCATCCCAGGTAGAAATTTGGAGGATAATGGTGACCAGAACTGTTCTGAAAGTGTAACAGCATAGACATATGGGCACTGATGATTACAGTGCTCCTGGAGAAGGCATCTTACTCCCATAGGTATGAAAATGTTTACTTGTGTACTGTGCTTTACCTGAGCCCTCATTCTAAGCCATACCTTATGGCTGCCCTAATCAGGCATAGAAAAGATAGATAGATAGATAGATAGACAGACAGACAGACAGACAGGTACATACATACATACATACATAGACAGACAGATAGATTGAAGGATCGTAAGCACATATTTTCTTCCCCAGAACTGGAACTGAGTTGTAACAGATCTAATTTAAAAATTCTTCTGGTTTGCCTAAGTTAGAGCTGACTCTCCAGACTGACATACAAATGACAGTATTTCTGATTCACATTAGTGTTGTGGGTTGGGAAATCCTGCAGCCTTGGGTCTTGTAATCCAGGGACAAAATTTCCTCAAATTTTTGGACAGTTAGGATTTGGCGTTGTGACTTGGGATTTTCTATTGCCCCAGTTTATTAGGGAAGTGGAATAATTCAACTTTAACATTTTTTTTCTTAGGAGTCCTCTGCAGTTGCAAGAACACCACACGGCCCCAGTCATGAAGTGTAATCTCAGGTTTTTTCCCCTCTCTGAGGTGCAGTGCTCTTCCAGCTGGACAAACAGCGCCGACTGATACCTTTGCATATTGATTATTCCCAGTGCTCCCCTGGGAGCCAACTGTAAAGTCGATTCTTTTTAAGTTGAGCTCTGGCTGCCCTGAAGTAGAGAGCAACTAATGACCTCAGCCAGGTACCTCATCCCTTTCCCCGTCTCTCCTTATTCAGCTGTTTTAATCAGCTATACCAGGGAAAAGGAATCCTCCTTTCATATTGTGCACATAAGAAATGTTAAATAAAAAAGTTTAAGGTCAAGCAGGCCTGTGTGTCCATAATGCCATCAGCCCTTTATTACTGATTTTGATATTTGAGATCTTCTATTCTACAGGATTTAAAAAAACAAAACCACAACAACACAAAATGGAAGACAGTATTTAAATTATTAAAGCCCTTGGCTGAGGTTTTCAAAGGAATGTACTCTGAGGCAGGAGAAACCCAGGAGCTGTATTGACTTTAAATAATTCTAGTATTCCAATTAGGAAAGCTGTGAGCTTTTTGTTTCTTAGCTGCCTGAAGACATGGCAGAGCTTGGGAGGCTTTTTAAAAATCCCTATAATTCTGATTAAAGGCTTTTATATTTACTCCTAAGGCAACACCTACGTAATATAATTGTTTGCAGTTATCTTTAGTAACAAGAGATAGTAAGAAGGCAATTGGAATTGTTCAGTAAGTCCAACAAGCTACCTGGTAGAGAGAGACTGAGTAAAACCATCAGCAATGGCTGAAAAGGAGAAGCAAGTGCTCCAGAAAGGCCTCAAGAAACAAATTCCCTGTGGTGTGCTGCCTTATCCTCAGAGCAGGATAAAAACTTACAGTTTTCATTAACTAGAAATTCTATAGATTGACGTGTTTTTCCCCATCTTAAAAGAATTTACAGATATGTTTTGTGGTGGAAAGAATGTGGCTTTCTAAGCGCTCTAGGAGCCGATGAGCCTTCACTTCTGATTGGAGGCTTTGAGTGTTAAAGAAATGGTATTAATTATTTAACCATTATCATTATTGATATTGCTATTGTTTTATTATATTACTAGATATTACCATGCATTATTGGATATTATGGTTATAATGTATCACTATAGCATAACTATCAACAATAATAAATAGTAATAATATGAACAAAATTAATATTAATAATATAAACATTGATATTAATGATAAGCTCCAAGTGTGAAATAACAACCATTAATAAGAAAATGCCTTATGTGCCAGAATTTCATCCTCATAGTGGGAATCAGAGTCACAAGATTTCTAACGCTGAAAAAATTCAAGCCACTTTTTGAGAAATACACTTTTAAGTTTACAGAGGTAAAACTGAAATAATCTGACATGGCATATTGTCTCAGAAAATGTGCAGGTGTCAATCTACAAATTGCTGTTAGGAAAGAAACGAGCCTGTGTGATCAATGATAGGACATTTTTTTCTTGGGATGTCTTCTCAGAAGTCAAAATTTTTTAAACAAGATTCTGTTCTTCAAGATTGCTCTTGGAATTTAAATGTAAAATTTTTGTTTACATATTTGATGAAATCACTCATGCAATGGAATTTTATATTTTCAATTATTTCCCTGTTCAATGGCTTTCTTATTGAAAGGATCTTGATTTGTAGCCCATAATTTTTTAAATTTTTTTTTTAAATAATTTTTTTTTAAAAAATTAATTATTAAAAAATATGTCTGGAATTCTACAGCTCCGCTTTATAAAATGTGTCCAGGAGACCACATGGATTTCTGGCAGGTCTCATGGGATGGAAGAACTCTTCCATCACCATCTTCATTCTTAGCATAACAACTCCTATATATCAATGGGTTTAATCATTTAAACTGCTACACCTTTTTACTTGGTGGGCAACGCAGGTACGCTCATCAGGAATGTGTTCATCATGGTAAAACAGTGGCCTTGATCTTGCCTCATTAAAGTGAGTGGCAGTTCTGCTGCTGATTTTGCAAGGAATAGATTCAGGCAATCGACAATCAGCAGAGAAAAAAAACATTTACACCACTAAGACATTAATGTTTTTTATTTTCTCTCAAAGGTGTACTTTTTGGCTGGCTTTACTTAAGAAAAAACACATAAATATATTTAACTTAAACTATGTATTTGGTCCCACTGATTTTTAATGTTATTCAATCATATGCTTAAACAATTTGGTAATGACAGTCTGTAATAGGCATTATAATGCAGAAGTGAGTTGAACAAGTAAAAATTAATAAGTAGGTATTCTGGCATGAGGTAAAAGCAAATAGTTCTCTAACCGGCATTTATGTCTTTCCAGTATTATCAACACATTGCTTATCTAAATATGGATTGTTTTCTACCTCATAAGAAATAATAAAAATTAACTTTGCTGAGGGAAGAAATTTAAGGAGGAGATATTTTCATTAGACATAGCTCTTCTGCATGGTTTTATCAGCATCTGATATGTTTAGATACTATATGTTTTTTCTCTGCACAAAAGGTCTAATACAAGAAAACAACCTGATATTTTGTTGCATGACAAAGCTTTCTGTTTATTAAAATGGGAGTTCTTTAGGATGTTGAATTTAATACATGCTTTAGTATGTATGCTTTAGTAAATAATGGGAATAGGGAAGTGGAGTGGTTACAGTTCTGAAAGTGTGCATGTGCTACAAAGTCATATCTACTATCCAAAACTGCCACCTTTTAATGCATTAAAAATATCAGCATAATTATTTTTGTTTATGTCAATTTTAATGAGGAAAAAAACATCATAATACATTAAAAGAAAGAAGGCTGACAGGTGTATTAACAAATGGGCTTATAGAGAAACAGATGCAATTTTATTTTCAGCAGGGACTTAGAATAACAAAAATAACTTAAAATTCAGAAATACCTAGTTGAGATAATCATAGAACCATAGAATTACAGAATAGATTGGGTTGGAAGTGACCTTTAAAGGTCATCCAACACCTCTGCAATGAGCAGGAACATCTTCAACTAGATCAGGTTGCTCAGGGCCCCGTCCAACCTGACCTTGAATGTTTCCAGGAATGGGGCATCTACCACCTCTCTGAGGAACCTGTTCCAGTGTTTCACCACCCTCAATGTAAAAAATGTCTTTCTTGTATCTGGTTTGAGCCTACTGTCCTTTAGTTTAAAACCATTACCCCTTGTCCTATTGCAACAGGCCCTACTAAAACATCTGTCCTCATTTTTCTTATAAACCCCCTTTAACTATTGAAAGACTAGTATAAGGTCTTCCCCAGAGCCTTCTCTACTCAAGGCTAAACAATCCCAACTCTCTCAGAGTTTCCTCACAGGAGAGGTGTTCCATCCATCTGACCATTTTTGTGTTCCTCTTCTGGACTCACTCCAACAGGTCCATGTCTGTCTTGTACTGAGGACCCCAGAACTGGATGCAATACTCCAGGCAAGGTCTCACCAGAGCGGAGTAGAGGGAAAGAATCACCTCCCTCGACATGCTGGCCATGCTTTTTTTGATGCAGCTCAGGGTACGTTTGGTCTTCTGGGCTCTGAGTGGACATTGGCAGCTCATGTCCAGTTTATCATCCACCAGTATCCCCAGGTCTTTCTGCTCAGGACTGCTCTCAATCTATTAATCCCCCTGTCTATATTGATATTGGGGATTGCCCTGACCCACATGCAGGACCCTGCACTTGGCCTTGTTGAATCTCATGAGGTTCACATGGGCTCACTTCTCAAGATTGTCCAGGTCCCTCTGAAAGGCATCCTGTTCCTCAGGCATGTCAACTGCACCACTGAACTTGATGTCATCTGCAAACTTACTGAGAATGAGGACCAAACCTTCTTAAGCAATACTCAAATACCTTAAAACATGTCCTTCATCTGTCTGAGACCATTAAGAGTCACTACAGTACAAAATATTTTATGGGGATTTTGTATCATTCTTAGTATCTATTAAATGTGTTATTTAAAAGGAAAATATCCTCTGTAGCACAGTAGACAGGCAAGCGCTGTTGAAAGGCAAGTGAGAGCAGCCCTTCTCTGCCAGAAAGTGTGACTTTCCCTGTGCAACAACCCATTTATGATATGCTCAGCCTATAGTGAGGGCATAGGATATTCCAGCTCTTTTACTTAGTGGTACAGGAGCTGTAGGAGACACATATATGATCATATTCTAAGATCACAGGTAAGATTTGAACTGAACACGCAAACTCTGCAATGTTGGAGACAGTCTGTAAAGAAAAAGGGAATGTGTTACTGTTTTAGCTCATAGGACAGGTAGCTTTTATCAGTTAGCGGTATCCCTGGACTATCCTGCAAATAAGGATTAAGCATGACACCTATCAAATCTCCCAAATTTATACCTGCTCCTGTAGTTAGACATGCAGTTAAGGGGCATTTGATCTCTGTTTATTTCACAAAATAGGTCAGCATAGATCTTCCAAGACAGATGAGTACAGAAGATGCTTCATCACCAAAGAATCTGTAAATGCATTAAATTATTGGAAGCACAATCAGGAAAGTTGTAGACATGCATTTAAATAGTTTGCTTCAGTCCTTTTTCTCATTAACAGGAACTTGATCTATTGGACCTTTGTAGCTGCATTTGTTATGGTCAGTAAAAGAAAAGAGAGAAAGAAACTCACATTTTATGTAAAAAGTCACAATTTTCAGGCAGAGATTTCCACTTTATGTCCTCTACTGCCCAAATCTGGGTGCATACAAAGAATGTGAGTATGTAGATAAAATTTTTTTGTGACAGTCAAAAAGATATCTGTCATTTGAAGGGTCAGCCAAAGTATTTCTCAACTGTGTAATGTATTTTTCTTATGTATTTTTCTTCTATTTTTATGGCTACTTAGGAAGTCAGGATTTTTTTAAAATAATCTAGACAGATTTAATAAATTCCATAGACAATCTAAAGAGCCATATTCTAGAATGAGTATAGCGAGGAAATTATGTATTTGGCATTCACAGTGTCTGCAGCTTGAAGAGCCCTATCATTTCTATGTCAGGCATTAGCTATCACCTTTCAAAGAGAGGCCTTTTCAGTGAAAAGTTGTATTGGGAGAAAACAAATACTTCAGACTTCAAGGAAAGACTTTGTTTACTTTTTCTTAAATCAAGTTCTGAAAGCAACAAAACTTATGTGACTGTGCTTGAATATAAGTACCTGTCCACATATTCACTCCTCCCAACAGCCAACATTCCCTATTTTAATCCATCTAATAATTTCAACCAAATTTGACAGAGCAAAAAAGCCATGAAAATAGGTTGTAAATAGGAGTGATCTTATTGATTGTGGCTGATAAAGTGGCCGTGGTGTGAACTCATCTTATTAGACACTAGAGAATCTACACCTGTTATGTGACCTAATAAATGTTCTGTTCACAGAAGCAGTTTCGGCTGGAGTTTGCTATCAATCAGGGAGACCTGTATTTTCTGCTATTTTCCTGTTTTCTCTGCGTTGGCTTGCCTCTTCCAGTGGCCACTACTGACATTTCAGCGTTCTTGGCTGTTTCTGGCCATCTGCTTTATCCACTACCCAGTATCAGCAGCTCTAGAGTCTTCCTCTCCCAGCACTCAAGAACCACAGCAACTTCAGTTACTCAGCTTGTCTCAGACTTCCTTACTGACGCAAGGTGGCAAGTAACAAGCATAGCAATTAAGTGCTATGTAACCAATGGGTTGAAGCCATTCAGTAGCCCAATGACTGTAATTCATGACCTTCATACACTTGTCAGTTCTTTAGACACCCTACTGGATGCTTCTCTATTGTATCAAGTATTGTTGAACCAACCTGTCATTACTGTAGATTCATTCACTCAAGTATTAGTCACTATCAGCATTAAGTCTTTGATTCATGCATTAGGTAACATATAACTTAAATGTTTAGAGATTTCCTAATCTGTTTTCTGCATCTTCACTTCTCTTCTAAGAATACTTTAAATCAAGGGCCATATAGGCAAACCATAGAGATCCTGTTTAGACACAATGATTGTTGAGCTATTTAATTCAGTCATCATCTACATCCCATGACTTCAGCTACAACACACAAAAACTTAAGATTCCTGTTTTCATCTTCAGATATCTACTTCAAGCATAATTCTTGACCAGATTTTTGTATATTTGCCCTATCCTAACTACATATAAGCCATATATATATATGTTTAGCAATTTAAAAGTCAGGTAGTGTAAGAATTTTTCACATCTGTGCTGAGATAAAATACCTGATTGTAGCACTGTGTATAGTGTTAATACACACTAACTTGGCACATGTGATGCTAAATTAAAGAAGACATATTATGACTACATTTGGGTCCAAGCATGAAAACTTCAAGGCATTCAGGTACCACTAAGAAAAAAAATAATAGAAGGTTTGTGTTGAAAGTTAAGTGAAATAGCTGCATGAATTTCTAGCTCCTGCAATGACTTCAATATGGCTTTCAAAAAAACTCAGGGCATTTTCTGATGCATTTCGTGAGATATCCATCAAAAGACTAGGACTTATTATCAACAGGGACTCGCCATTGTCTTATAAAATCAACATGAAGATGACTGCAGACTGATTAGATGAAATCACAGAGATTTGTGGAGACTGGCAACCTTGCCTACATACTGTTATCTACAATTCTGTTATGATCTGTAAGGTCATTAATCAATACAGAGCTATTTTCTAGGGTCAGACAACTCAGATCTTTCTGATATCTTTAAATGGCAGCCTCCTCTCTTGCAATTCAATAGAGGGAAATACGATACCATTTCCCACAGCCTCCTCCTAGAAGAAAATTATGCTCTATGGTCTGAACTGTCTGACAGGCCGCACTCAGAGGGTGCTGGTAAATGGCTCCTTTTCAAACTGGCAACCTGTCACAAGTGGGGTCCCCCAGGGATCGATATTGGGCCCAACGCTGTTCAATATCTTCATAAGTGAAGATATGGGATCAAGTGTACCCCGATGAATTTTGCTGATGACACCAAACTGAGTGGGAAACTGGACAGTTTGGAAGGAAGAGCCACCCTGCCGAAAGACGTGGATAGGTTGGAAGAGCAGGATAACAAGAACCTTATGATGTTCAACAAGAACAAGTGTAAGGCCTTGCACCTGGGAAATCATAAACCAGGAGTGAGTGCAGCACAGGCTGGGATCTACCTGGCTGGTGAGCATCTCTGTGGAAAGGGACCTGCAGGTCCTGGTGGACAACAAGCTAGAATGTGAGTGAACAGTGTGCTGCTGTGACAAAGAAAGTCAACATGATTATGGGCTGCATCAACAAGGGCATTACCAGCAGAGGCAAAGTCATTATCTCAGCTTATTCAGTGCTTCTCAGGACACACCTGGAATACTGTGTTCAGTTTTGGTCCCAGCTATGCAAAAAAGATGTGGACAGGCTGGAGAGGGTCCAGAGAAGGGCCACCAAGATGATCAAAGGACTGAGAAACCTGCCATATGAGGAAAGGCTGAGAGAACTGAGTTTATTCAGCCTTGAGAAAAAAAGGCTTAGGGGAGACGTTATCACCATGTTACAGTTTTTAAAGGGTGGCTACAAAGAAGATGGAGACTCTCTTTTTAAAAGGAGTTACATGGAAAAGACAAGGAGTAACGGATACAGGTTACTCCTTAGGAGATTCCGATTGGACAAAAGAGGGAAATTTTTCAAACACAACAGTCAGTCGTTGGAATAATCTCCCCAGGGAAGTGATGAGTTCCCCATCATTGGACACTTTTAAGATTCAGCTGGGCAGGGTACGGGGCCTTCTTGTCTAGGCTGGGCTTTTGCCAGGAAAGGTGGGACGAGGTGATACATGAGGTCCTTTCTGACATGGTTCTATGATTCTATGAAACAGTAAGATTCAAACAAGTGACTGACACTACAGAGACCTAGAACTCTCATATGGGAAGTGAAGCAGAAGAAATTAAACACAGAACTGGAGACTGCATTTTTGGGGGCCACTTTTGCAGTACATGCATAATAAATAGCCAATAAATTCAAAAATAATTTTTCATTATATAAATTTATTAGAAATGTATATATAAATATTTTGTTTATAAGCACTTGAAGGCATCTGCAGCCTGCCTAACTGTCAGTCAAAGACTTTTGAAGGAATGAAAATTAAACACATGCCATCCTGTGACACACACCTTGTATGACACACATTCCTGTTGAAACTGATGCTTAAAAATGTTTATTGATATTTTTAAGAGCTTCAGTCCTTTTATTTTCATTGTCAAGACCATGTCACAGTAGTGACCTGCAGAACCTTATTACTGCATATTTCACAAGGCAGCAGTACATAATTCAAGGATAAAAAAATTATAGTCTCTCCCCACCTTTCAGCAAAGAAGGAACAATTCAACACTTTGGTAATGCTTCATACCATAAAAACATCACTACAGTGGTAAAAAATACTATACTGTGCTTTTATGATCTTTTTTGTCTGCTTTTCCCTGTTCTACTAATGCTATCAATCCAAACTAAAGAGTTAATTGTACTGTGAGTTACTGCTGAAGGCATGCAACCAAGTTGCAAATCCATAAGAAGTTACAAAAGCATGAACATATTCCTACACCTTCAGAGGATGCCGAGGAACAGAAAGAATTCCTCATTGTGACATTAAATTTTCAGCATCCTTATGTATGGCAAACATTACCTCTTGCAGCAGAGGAATCCGTTGCATGGAAGCAGGTTTCTTCTCCATTTAAATGAGTGCCAAAAATATATCTACTGAGTGCTTTTTGAAAGAGAAGGGGGAGGAAGGCAGGTAGTGGACCGTTTCTCCTGCTGCAGCTCTCCTACTTGATCAATGATTAAAAAATTGAACCTCAGATTTTTATTTTCCAGATTAATATCCTTGCTATCCTTTTAATTATCTGTGGATAATCAAAATTTTCCACTTCATGTTCACTGAGTGTCCCTACAGGGTCTTTGTAGACTGTGTAGGAATGAACCTTGGTTCCTAAGCCATATGGTGTGGATGTGCCCACATTCTACCTGTTCACAGCTAGCACCTTCCACAGAAGGCTGACTTCAGCCGTGCTCTCTGTGGACCCAGAACAAAAACTAGCCTGTATTAGGAGGGAACTAACCTTCCATGGGATTGGTTTGCAGGACCCGGGATTGGGACTTTTTGAACCTCATACC
>JAOXJM010000001.1:23575115-23593498 GCA_026413425.1 Tringa solitaria | reverse complement strand
AGTCACCTAATGTTTAAGGACATGTATCTTCCTCAAAGCAAGACAAGCAGCAAATGCAAACCCACATCTCAAAGATCAGTCATTAGATTATCATTAGATTAATGGGTATTGTGGGGTAACATTTCATTTTAATCTGTAACACATAGCCCAGGATTTGCACACTTACCTCTTGAGATGCTTTTAAATGATATGCTCCTTGCATAAAAAGGCACCTGCCTGGTCAGGTATAAGCATTTTTAAACAGAAAGACAGGAGCTGTGATATTCAGTGATGCAAAAGAACCAGTGTGGACTTTGCCCAAGGCAATATCTTTGACCTAGATTTGTTGCCTTTGGTTTTTAGACAAATTATACTTTAATATTCATCAGCTCTTGCATGCTGAGTTGTTAGCTGGGGACAGTATCACCTATAAATAACTTCAAAAAATAAGCACAACCAGATAGGAACAACTGTGGTCAAAATGGAAATGGGTTATGTTTGAACGGCAGAGATAAATAAAACGAGGTATCTACCTAGTAGCTCTGCAGAAATTTAATAGCTTGCAATGACTGATGCTGTGATAGACCTGAGCTGACAATTTTCTGTCAGGGAGATATTAGTCTGTCTTAAATTATTCCAGACTAATAAGCACATTAATATTGTGTTGCTCATTTATCTATGTCTACAGGTTAACAGAAAAAGGAAAGAAAGAAGAAAATTATTAAAAGGTGAAGCCAAAATACGCACCCAAGTAGTTCCATTCAGTTGAAAGAATACCATCTCCTGTCCCTTTTCACTTTAGAAAAGAATTCTTATAATCAATAATTTAAAAGGCAGACTCCTTTGTATTTCAGTGGCACCATACCTTTGTAGCTTTGAGGTCAAAGAGGTAAACAGCTGTGGCAAATGAATCCAAGCAACTAGCCTGGTAGCTCTTCATGGGGAAGAAATAGATTGTGGCAAGGCATCTGTAAAATTTCCCTGAGGCCATCATGATACAGTAGCTTAAACATGACATATAGTTTTGCAGCCTCCAAGTGATCATTTAGATTAGGTTAAGAGAAAAATGGTTCTTTGTAACAATGAGAACAAAAAATGGCATCCAAAAAATATTGGTGCTTCAGCAGAAACACACTTACTTAAATTGCATTTGGTCACCCCCCATAGAGAGGAGAGAAAGCCTTTTAGCACTCTTAAAAGTGAGAGACGATCAGCACTGTCTAGAGCCAAGTGTTTCAGAGATGGAGGCAATGTGTGAAACATCCCTCACCAGCTCAGCCAGTGCTCCCCATTCCCAACCCCTACCATGCCTATTGCTGTGGGGCTGAGCAGGCTGCCAGCCCTGCTGTTCCTTTGTGCTCAGGAAGATGATGGTTTTATGATGCAAATGAAGGTCGACTGGAAGCCACTGCACCGATCTTGCTCCTGACCACCTGCACCACTTTCTCCTCCTCTGAGACCTGGGATCTCCTTGGTAGAAAATGCATTTATTTTTACTATGGCTGCTCTTGGTGACTATGACAAGGCACCTGCTTCTCTGCAGGGATCTCCAGTATAAATCAGTATAGCCTAAGGAGATTAGAGGAGTAAAAGACAAAGAGGATTGAGAGCCTATTTCCACCAAGGCCCTAACATATCTAAAGTATAGAAACTGCAGAATTACTCAGCTTGTTCAGTCAGAAGTGTTCTCTTTCTTTCCCCAAAAATAAATCTCCATAGGCTGGGAAGGCTGGACTTGGTCCTAAGCAGACAACCCTAAAGGCGATGCAGGCTGAACGGCACAATGTAATAATTTTGCTTTTGCTGTGATTTAGCATATTCACACCATAGAACCACAGTATTTCTGGTTTTGACTCTATCTGAACAGAGTTTCGCCATCGGCAGGAGCCTCAAGCCTGTGGCTGCCTGGAAAGGCCGTGCAGCGCAACACCCCGTCCTGCCAGGGGATGTGGCAGGGTCTTGTCAGATGCTGCAAGGAGAACTGGTCTCAGTGTAGAGATGTGGTTGTAGCCGCCCAGACACTCTACCAAGGGCTTTTGGTGCTGATCCTTCAGCACAGGAAGGCTCTTTTCCATCGGAACAATCTTGGAGTAATGCCCTTATGGTGTACATCCACAGAACTGAGATCAGCCTCTGATTCAAAGCTCTGGGTGCTGAACTATATAATTAGCATAAATTGTAGCTGAAATGTAGTAAATTTTATCTTTAAGAGGGCAGACTATAGATTATGTACTGTTCTACAAAGAGTAAGTGTCCCTGATGAGTTTATATACTAACTTGCTTATTGACAGCTAGAGCTTTTTTGCTACTTACCAGATGTTGCCTCTCAGCGAACAATCTCCTATAGCAGACTGAAGAAAACTTACTTCACCTTAAAGATAAACATTGGAAGTAGAAAACAATTATACATAGAAAATGGGTGAAGAAAAAAATCAGGACTGTCTTTAGCTGATAGCTTTAAAGTCAGAAGGAATACTTTGCCAAATGAGAATGATGTGCCATCCTGAGATCACAAGGCTCATTCTAAATGGAGCTACACACACGGGACTGTTTTAATGCATTTGTAAGAGGATTGACTATGCAGGAGAAGGAGGAAACACTAACAGAGTTTTAGCTGAGGAAGGAACTACTGGTAATTATCTTGCGTTGTCATCAAACCCTGTATGAAAATATCCGGTAATGAACTCATGGATCCTCATGTTAGAAAATTGTTCAGCTTCAGAAATTGAGTATCAAAGAAATCCAGTCTCGTGTTCACTTACTCCAGTATAACCTGAGCCAACTCCATTTAAATAACTGGATTTATTTGAACCCGTACTATCAAAATTATGAAAGTTTTGTTGAGGTTAGAGGGTTTCTGGTTTTTTAATGAGCATAATTAGTACTAGAAGCAAAGGCAGGTGGAGGAGTTTCCATCTTTACTGAACAATTAGATCTGCTTTTGGTGTCCAAAGTTGAACCAGGACTTCTGCACTGGAGTAACTGGATGAAATTGTGCAGGCTTATTATGCAAGAGTTAGGCTTGTTTTTGCCTTCCTGTCATTACATCTCTATATCACTGTATATTTATCTCTAAGGTAAAGGAAAAAAACATTCCTGTTTCCTATGTAACATATATTAAATTAGTTAGCATATATTAAAAAGTTCAAACCTTGCCTCAAATTGATCTTTCTTCCTAATTTGAATAAAGAAGCTTTCTCTAGAGGCAAACATAAATCTTACTTCATAATGTCCTTCCTGAGCTAGTAATAGAAACGTGTCATGATGGAATTAGTTTTGCCCATAAGGAATCTCATCTTTTAATACTTTTAGGTTGACACTAATATTTGGCTTAGATGCCAGAATCAACAGAACAGTTTTTCTCCTCCAACAGTGCCGAAAGCTTGACAGCCTGCCAGTGGCCCGGGGGTAGAGCAGGTCAGGTACTCTCTGATGAAACAGGCCTTGGTGTTTCAGATGCTACTCTGCTGAACATAGAATATTTCATTTAAAATACTTCATATTTCAATTTTCACTGTGTTCAAGATTAGTTCCAAGGTACTCCCATCTCTGTTTTTGACTGGTCCATCGCAAGGCAGGCTTCTGCAGCTGACTGCTGAACGGGAGCGGCGAGCCCTTCAGTAATGTTGGTTTTACCAGCCTCCAGGTTCTGATAACTTTTCAATTACTAGCAGGCTGCTTTATTTTTTGGCTTTTGTATTGAGTTATTTTCAGTTAAGACCCAAACCCCATATGTACATGGCAATGCAGTGAGGTGGAAGTACTTACTGGCTTCTTTAACTCACCTTTTACCCACTGAACTCAAGCTCTGATTAAAGAGGGGTCACTGCGAGGTGTACAGAGGACAGCACAAACAATCAAAATTCTCCAGGTGACAAGGAAAACAGAGATAGAGAAGAGACCGAAAGAAGATGACAAAGGAAAATAAAACAAACAGAAAGGAAGAATGAGAAATTTTAAGAATTCTTAAGCGGTAATATTGCGATTGACAGTAAAACAAATATTATTCTATAATTGGGGAGTGGTGCATTGAAAGCAGGAAGAGGTAGATTTTGGGTGTGTTTTTACTTGGCTGACTACTTTATGCAGACTAAATGTAAGCCTACAATTTTGCATTCCTTTGTACGATTTGCAGTGTTCAAATCTCTATAGTTGCTTCTGAGTGTAGTTGCTAGGAGCAGACATATTTGCAAATTCGGATTTATGCTGCAGTGGTACTCCAGGAATAAGAAGGTGTTCAAAGTCCGCAAATCTCAAAGAGTTAACGATTACTTTATTTCTTTCCTTTTATTTACAAAAAAAAAAAAGGTTAAAAAAAGTCAAGCCCTGCAGGCGGTGGAACCTTCAGGATCTGAATGCATACAGTGCTGCCTTGTGCAGGATGAGGACATCCTGAAACAGACACTGAGAAGGCACAAACTGCCCCTATTCATCTGAAACCAGGCTCAGCTAGAGTAAATGCTAACAGTGTTAACCCTTTCAACTCCAAGTGGAGACATCAGGAAAAGCAGGCTAACCTGCATGCTCTCTGTGCTCTGTTTATCAGAATGGATTTACCACTCGAATGGGCCTGCATCTTTGGGGAAAAAAATGTCAAGTATTCTTGCTGGGGTTCTGGGGCTCCATTACTAGGGTCACTGGCTCCATCCTCAGCAGCAGCATGGAGGACTAAATTAGAGTCGAGGATTCAGTGTGCAATCTGCTTTAACCCTGGGAAGCTAAGAAACATTTACAATTACAGAATTTTATCCCAAAAGATAGAAGTCAAGCTAATCCACATCTGAGCTTCTCTTCCTTTTTTCTACCTCCTTTCTTCCTCTTCTATTGTCAAAAGCCAAAGGCAAGTCTTCCTCAATACAAAATAAGGATGTCTTAAGGAGGAATTAACAGTTTCAGAGATTGGCTACACCTTAAAGCTTTTTAAAAACAGTGCTGTGCAGACCTCCCAAAACTAGCTCCATCATTTGACAGGCTTGTCAGCAAATTGTCATCACCTACCAGGAGGCTGGATGCAGATGTACTGCATTATCTGTGAGAGATCTCTGTCCTTTCAACTTGCAGATGCAGCTTCAAACAGTGCCATCTGTACATAGGCATATCTTATGTCATAGATAGATCAACAGCTAATGTTAACCCACAGCTTAACCCTACCAGCCTTAATCTAAATTCATAAATGATATCTCTTAAAGCCCTGAATAAGAAATGGTTTACTCAGAGGTCACAAAGGCACCTAACAGTCTGCAAGAGGATCCTTTACAGCTCAAACTGGAGACTCGGTAGAGAATCATCAAGTATATATTTATTGTATGAAATAAAGATACTCAAGCCAGCATTATCTCATGTAGGAGCCTCTTGAGTCTTGGCAAGGGGACGGTGCTGTTGTCTGTTGGCAGAGCCTCATGATTTGCAGATAGGTAAGCCAATTTTAAGTCAGAAATTCACGCTGTAGTGCTCATACTCTGGCCACAGGTCTCATACAGATTGATGACATCTCTTCTCAGTTCTGCTACCTGTGCTAGCTTAGAGAAAGAAAGACTGCAACTTCCTTATTTGTAAGTACTTTCCACAGGGAGAAGGACGATTCACCTTCAGGTTTTCCAGTGGATAAATTGTGCAAAATGAATGAGACTTACTTACAACCTCAATGTATAAGAATTAATTATCAGAAAAACAAGAGAATTTTCCTTTGCTCAGGGGACAGTTAGTAAATGACACTGAAAGAACTGATAAGAACAGCCAGCAGAAATTGTTTCAAAATAGAGGAAGGAAAGAATTTAGAAGAAAAAATATGAAGTATAACTGCTGGCTACAGTTACAGATGGGATATCGTCTTTCTTAAGCTTTTGTGTTCCCTGTACAACACTAAAACCACCAAATAGATTTTTCTTCTAGTACACATATATATATAAAATCAAATGGGAAGCACATCTTAGGGAAGAATTTAGTTCTCTGGTATAATAACTAACAGACTAAAATCTATTTCTTCACTTAAATAGCTGTATTGTCTTCAGTAAGGATTATCACATGCATATCCAGCTGCTATTAGATCATTTTATTCCAGACTATAAGTATTCTGGAGTCCCTTGTGACAGTTATGAAATTCAACCACAAGCTATTGTTGAACCGTATGTACCTCCCATCTCTTTAAAAAGATTAGGCTGGCAAGACCATAATTATTAAAAAAAATATAGTTCTCACTTTACATTGCCAGCCTTCAAAGTTTATTCAAATCTGATCTCTCCAAGATCAAATTAGTCATGACCATGTTTCTAATGTGAGTATTTTGGCTTCCTTTCTCAAAGAACAATAGCTAAATTCACTGTGGATATAAATGAAGATGCTTGATGTAAGCTAAGGATGGATTTTCTCTTAACTAGAAAAAAGAATGTGTGCTTGTGGGGGTTTTGCATTTTGTTTCAGAAAACAAACCCAAAACTTTGTAATCACACAAAAATAAAGGATAAAAAAATAAAAAGCCAGGAAGCAAAATAAACACTAGCAGTTTTATTAAATGCTGTAAGCTGAGAGTTCTGTATCTCTGACAGGCCAGATTTCTAGTTGAAGAAAACCCCCACAAACATTTTAGTATAAAAATGTCTTCTACTTTTCAGTAATAAGAAGCTGGGATGCACAAACTCAAGCTACAGTGCACAGGGAGAGAAATCTTCAACCTCATCCTTGAAGGAGGCTGGGAGAGCTGCAGGCATATGGATCCTGGCACTCCTGGTGACAGAGAATGTGTCACCAGTAGGAGACACAGCACTGGCTCTCAGTGCTGTCACGGACACGCTGAAAATGCCAGGGATTCTTTGTCCCAACATTTACTGCCTGAAAACCAAAAGCTGAACCTACCAAACTGCATTACAGGGAAAGCGAGTAGTCTGGATTTCAGGGGTTAAATGCAGTACATGGTTAAATAGAGTTCTCCTCCAGGTTGTCTGATGAACCTTTAGCCCTCAACATGAGTCAGTGTTTCTATTGCAGAGATGTCTGAGTGTCCTGGAGCATCTCAGTCCCTGTCTTTTCCATCGTTTCTTGTTCACGAAAAGACATACACAGCTTTTGAAAATTTGAAATCTGCTAAGGATAGGTGTGAAATGACTCCATCAAATACAAAAGAGCAGTGAAAAAATACTGCTCCTGAAGCATGTAGGATACTGTTAAGTTTTAATGATTCACATCATCTGCTCATGTTGACTTTGGCCAAGTTTTTCAGGGAAAAAGGAAGGTTGGAAAGAAGAAAAGAAAAAAAAAAAAAAAAGAAAAAGAGGCATTATCACAGGAAATGGTATGACTCCTCCTAATCATATTTCTTAGTGTTATTAGAAAAATGGACCTTACTTGTCACTTATTATATTTCCAGCCTGCAAAAGAAGAAGGATACTCTCAGGATGAAGACATAAGAAGTTAGGACATGGAAGATCTATGTCAATGTCCCAGCTGCCTTTGTAATCTGGGCAAATCATGTGGTCTAGGTTCTTACGGAGCTGAGGAGAGCCAGCTTCCCACAGGCAGTTTGCTTCATAGGCTCTGCCCCCCCCCTCAAGAATAAAGGTAATACACAGCCTCATCTGTACGTGCTATAATCTTCCTGAGGCAGAGGGACTGCAACCTAGAGACTCAAAGTTGTGTATGTGGGCATCTGCTTATCATTGTCCTGCTTAACTTTTGGGAGTGCTGCCATTCTGACTGCAAAATATGCTTATCTGAAGAAAGACCCTCAAAAAAACAAAACATGGAGAAGAAAGAGCTGGGCAAGAGAGAAGTGCAGATGAACAAGGCATCAGATTACGCTCACCCACTGTGACTACTCTCCCATTAGTCACCTGAAACAGACAATTTGCTCAGGTAGATGGGAAGTTCCCCATCCAGGAGACACAAAAATCCACAACTTTCTGCAACAGAAGAACCAATAAGGCTGTGGGTAACGTATGTATTCCAAAACAGACTTGGGTTCAAGTGCCTGGCTTAGTGTTGGCACTTGAAAACTGCTCATTTCTCACCTGAGCACTTTACCACCTGACCTGTCAGCTACTCTTAAATCACTGTTTCTCCACTTCCCTGACAGTAGCTGTTCTACTTAGAAACATTCCCTGGACCAGAAAGTGAACATAAGAAATTGTTTCTATAGCACAGTGGCTTAGGTCAGCGGTGTTGGTACTGGGGCTGTAGCCTCTATTTCAATATTTAATTACCAAAAAAAGTTGGAACCACTCCCTTTTCACCAGCATACCTATTACTACAGCAGTTATGCCTTTCTGATGGGATGTTGAACCACCAAATTCAAGTCTCAGCTACAAATTAGGCAGAGCAGAACTTTGAATCTAGCTCTTCCATCCTAGAAATAACAGAACCTAAATTTTTTATTCATCAGAACATGCACAAACAGATATATATATTGATGCTACTGTGCTAAGCCTGTTCCCTACTGGTAGCCTGCAGCCACCTTAGACGTGCTCTCTATATACACACAAGACTGGGCCCAGCTAAGGAGACAGACTCATTTTGAGTAATTTGTCACTGTATCAAGGGGATGATTTAAGTGTTTTGGGAGTTTTGTTGACGTCACCTGGCAAAAAAAGCCCAGAAGCAGCTCAGCAATGTATCTGAGAACATAAACAGCAGTTAGGTGCCCACAGGGTAAGTTGCGTGTATTTGTGCTGTGCCCAAGACAGTGTCTCACAGATCCTAGGAGAGGTTTTGAATATTCCTGTTGTTTAGTGCATTTGGAGTAGCTACTCAGAGTTTCAATAGCACTTCATAGAATCTAGTTTGCCTCTGAGTGCCCTGAGCACAATATGACAGTCTCATCATGTAGCCTAACATCGTACAATTTCTTATGAAGAGATGTAGGACAATATGCTGGGAAACCTCTACATTGACTTTAGGAGCCATTCCCAGAACTGCTGGAGCAGCAGCTGTGGAAGCTTGCATATGCGTCCCACTGACAGAACAGGAGATGAACAAGTCACCATGACCATTAAAGGGCAAGAGTTATAGAAGGTTGGATGCAGGAATTCATCTTGGAAGGATAAAAATAAGAGATATTTTAACTGACTGATTTTTTTTCAATAATTTACCATTTTTACTTTGGCCTACACAAAGATCATATTGTTGTGGTTTAACCCCAGCCAGCAATCAGGACCATGTAGCTCCTCACTCACTCCCTTCAGTTGGGGTGGGGGAGAGAATCAGAAAAGTAAGAAACATGTTTTTGATACAGGTCATGAAAAATGATCTCATTGGAGATACTGGAACTCATACTAGAGTTTTATGGTTTTAATTTCTTAATGGGACCAGGGCTGGGATGACACGTGTTAATGTGTTAAAGGTATACATACATGAGAGGTGTAAGGCTTTCCTACCTCACAATCTGATTTTTCCATTCCATCAGTCGCGTTTTTTGTTGATCACCATGCTCTGCATGTACCTCTATTTTATGTAAAAGAATTAAATCCTTACCATAAACATTTCCAAATCTTCATTCATCAGTCCATTAATGGTCTTCTTGTTAATAGACAAATAACTTAAAGAACTGGATTAAAAACAGACAGAAATGGCTTCAAAGAATATTAAAGAAAGTGAGAAAAGCAAAGACCATGAAAATTTAAAGAGTTCAGAGCATCAGTCCCAAAAGCAGGAAGAAAAGCAATGCAGTACCTCATCTTTACAAAAGGAATCATTTATCATGACACTTAAATGCTTTAACAAGCCACGCCTGCATCTGAATGGCTCTGACAAGGCAAACCTGCTAATGTGGGGTTAGTTTAACCGATTTAGAGAACAAATTAGAATAAAAGGGTACCTTGCACGTCCAGTTGCTATGTTGGAGGTCCAAGGCAGGGGGGAGGAATAGTTGTGAAAAATGCTTTTTCAGCAGCCGAAAAGGCAAGGCTACACTGAGTACAAAGCAGCCCCACTGAATACAAGGCTGGAGAATGTTCCACCACACGTGCAGGAGGGTCATTTCCAAACACAGCGCTATTGATCTTCAAATTCTCCCTTCTCCGGTGACTTTTTAAATCTCTTTTTTGGTGATATTTTTTTTCCCACCAGTGAGATTAGCATATGTATATTGTGGAAAATAGAGAAGCAAACTGCACCACTCCGGGACACAGAGCATTTAACCTGGGAGTGAGCAGCATTCCTTGGCACAGCTCACACCTATCCACTGCGGCCTGGAAAGCTGGAAGCACCCAACGCCCAAGGCAACTGGGGACTTGTCCTGCCCCAGAGCAGTCTTGCACTCAAATTAGTGAAATGTCATCACTTAACATTCCCAAGGAATTTCTGTATTTCCTTTGTCAAAAAGAAAGTGCTTCCTCCCCTTCTCCTGTTCCTTTCTCAGGTCCTGGAGCCACTGCTTGTGCTGGGACTGAAAAGGCAACCGAGAGAAACAACTGAGCAACACAGTGAAGGAACAAAAAGGGAGGATTTATTACTGTTCTTTATAAGGAAAAAGAAGAATAGTACAAATCAAAAGGTACTGATGGAAATACGTATCTGAGCAGACACAGGTACCAGAGTGAGGAGATTCTGGTTTTATCTTTTCTCTTTAATACTCTTATAGTTTATTGAATGTAACCAAGCAATGTGCAGTCAATTAAAGGTTTATCAAAAAGTGACAGTTCTTTATAAAGAAGTCTTCAAAAGTGATTGACCATCTTACAAAATTATTTTGAAAACTTTGGTACTAAGTCCTAAACAGAAACACATATTTAAATTTAGGCCTGTGGTTAAAGCAGATTGCTTTGCTAGGATCCTATGTCTGAATCAAAAACCAGAAAAAGAACTCAAGTGCATACACATATATATTTGGATTTGGATTCAAATGAATTAATTTCAACTGCTTTTCAGCTGAAATTGTTATAGGTTAAAATGGTAAAGAAAAAGAAGAAATACTGCTTGCTGAAGCAGATACAAAGATTAAACATATTAAGCCCAGAATCTACAAATAAAAAAATAGACTCCTTTCCAGAAGTTACAGCAAGTTCTTTAACGTATTCAGAGGCAGATATCAGGAAGTAAGACTACATCAGTTACAGTCACTGTTAATTTCAAAGGAGAAATGCACAGAATTTTACTTTTGCACACACTATTGCAATTGTATTATTTATTTAATTAGTATTAAAATATAAGCTAATTATAACAAATTCAGTTCCTTAGCATGTGTCTACACTTCAGCCCGCTGCCCAGTGTAAATATGAGCCAGCTTGCCTGCCAAGAACAGCCTGCTTACTTCAGCCAAGAAGTGGGGCAAATAAGCTCTGCTGGTACAGATAGGCACTTTCCAGTCTCCAGCCTGGCTTGTTTATAACAAATTTAGGGTTTACTATATTGCACCGTTGCTGGCAGTGTTGACATACCCTCATTTTAATAACTCTGCGGACAGCAAGAAGCCATCAGCAAAACACACCGTGGTTCTCAAGAACAGCTTCAGAGCTGTGAGCTGCTAGTGAATAGCAGTCTTTGTGAGAGCAGCATGATTTATAATCGGTATACAGAGCCCCCGTGATTAATATTCATGCTACATATCCCAGAATAAATAGGAGATGCCAGTCTGATCCAAAACCCTCGAAACTGATGGAGATCTTTCCATTGACTGCAACGGGCTCTGGGTCAAGCCCCAAGTGTCCAAGTGTGTTTATACCTTTTGAAAAGAAGAAGGAATTCACTCTCCACATGTTTCAGTCCCTCGCATTTATTGTCAGCAAACCTCTGGCAAAAGAATACCTTCCTCTGCAATGGGACTCTCACCGAAGCCAGTAGGAGCTATATATACAGAGACTGAGGACATTATCTTAATGTAAAACCAATAACAAATTGGAAAGAAACTTGATTTTGAAACCACACAAGACAAAATTTAGTGAGAAAGCAAATCTTTCTCCATAAGAAGTACAAAATAACTCAGGTTTTGCCTACCTGCAGGTTTAGAAGGAAATTTTCAGTGAGGCACATTGAACCTTCATAATATACATTTAAAAAAACCCACTCATGTAAATCTAATACCATTATAACCGTCTTCCTGTAATTATAGCCTCCAAGGGTAAGTACATGAACGGTAAATTAAATACGGCCATTTAAATTATTTTATGCAAAGCAAAGACTTATACTACTTATAGGTGTCCTTGTTAAATGCCAATTGACAATGAAGTTAAATAATAAAACCTCATTTATTTAAATGCTATTTTATAAATCTTCTGAAGTCCAAGTCCTCTCACAACAGTGTACAGTAATTGGATTAAAACTACCTTCAAATACTTTCCACCACATCTTTTACATGAAACATCTTGCAAAACCCACAATGTCTATATAATCATTTTACAGTGTTACAAAAAAAACCAAAACAAACTATGGAATTAAATAAAAGTGGATTTGATATGTATTCTCCTCCCCAGCCAATAAAATCCTAGCACCATACAAAATACAATGATATAAGACTGAGTGCTGGCTCTCCTTCTCTCTCTCTTTCTTTCATTTGAATAACCAAACAAATTATTTTCTAAAGCACGACTCTTAATATGCAGATTGGTTTGCAGAGTAGTTTCAATAGGAACCTTTTTTTTTCCTTGCATTTTGCTTCAAGAGGAAAAGTATGAAGTAAAAAGAAAAAAAAAAAAAAGAAAAAAGAAAAAGATACAGGAACTAAAGTCTGAAGGTCAATTAACAGTGAGTCCCCACGGAGGCAAAAGTGGACATTTCTCGACGGATGGTACTGAAAGGGGAGAGCTCCAGTTCTGTGGTGTACTCATTGTCATTGTCATCACTCGTCACTGTTGAAGATTTCTGGATGCATTCATCACAGCAGCAACAGCAACACTCCATAAAGGCCCGGCTGAAAGGTTTACAGAGACAGAAAAGGAGAACTGGGGTAACACAGGACTTAAAGAACAAAAGGAACTGACTAATGAGATGGAGGAGGTCCATAGTCTGCCGAGAGACCCCTGTGGACATGTAAGCAGTCACGATGTTGCAAATATTTTCGGGAATGATGCAAAACCCATATAAAATGGTCAAAGCCACCACCGTGCAGTTCATCTGACTTTCCAGCTGAATCTGTCGCTTGTTCCCTCTTGTGCAAGCCTTTTCTGCCCTCCTGATTTTCCTCGCGGTTACCAGGGAGCAGGTAATAGTGAACAGGGTAGGCAAACAAAAATAGCAGCCAAAGTACCACCAGAGTCTCGCCCCGTCGTAAGTGAGAGCTAACACGTAGATGGTGTCGGGGAGCGCGGTGGATATCTTCACCACGCACCGCTCCCCCGGTGGGCTGCCGCTGTATTCGGGGTCCTCCTTGGTCAGCTGGCGCAGCACGACCTCCGGCAGGGCCAGCAGCAGGGCGCCCACCCAGATGACGGCCAGCTTGGCCGTCGTGGAGGTGCAGTTCTCGATCATCTCGTAGTACATCTGCACGTTGGTGGCAGCACGGAACCGGTCGATGCAGAGGGCGCAGAGGGTGAACGTGGTGACTCCGAGAGAGGCCACCTGGGGAGGAGAAAAGGGGATGCAAGTTAGTACAGATGCCATCTTGAAAAAAAAAAACACCAAAAAAATACCTCCCTCTCCCTCCCCCCCAAAAAAAAGGAAAAAAGGAAAAAAAAAAGGATAGCTAAAAGGGTTCAATCCATTATTTAGTGGATAGTGGGAAAACTTCATCTCCTTCAAAAGTCCCCTGTTCCCCTGTTGATGGCAATCTTCTTAGAGATGGAAGATGAAGGACTGAACTCACTCAGGCCAAAGAGGGAATGAATTTCTTCTACATTGGATGAAAGCTTTTACCATTGAGCTGTTCCCTGGAGAGGTTTATACTCTTTCATAGTTAAAGAGAGCTCAATTTGTACTCTAAAACACCAGTCAAGTCTAACCCCATGACTGACAAAGGCAAAGGAAAATCTAGTTTAGGGGTACCAGTGTAGGAGACAAGCACCATGGTGCTGAGCACCATCAAAAGAAGCATTACAGACAGAACTTAACAACTTCCAGTGTCTACTGAACTGTCATCCAGCACACATCCCAAAAAAGTATATCCTTCTGGTTTTCTGCCTACAAATACTTATTTTAGCTAGGTGTCGTCCTCTCCTGGAGATTTATGCAAGCATCCACCCATTCTACTGGGTGGAAAAAAATAGGGGAACTGACCAATACGCAAATCACAGAATCTAATATCCTTTCTCCCACCCCATTTTTCTACGGGGTGTTTTTCAGAAAGACCCGTTCTACCACCAGGGTTGGAATTTAAGTCAAAAGGGGAGAGATGGGAGAGTCTTCCTTCAGCAGAGGTATCAACTCATGCCCACATTATATGTTCATCAAGCATGCAGGGAATCATAACATCAAAACCTTCCATATCTACAAAATTTAGGAACCCTACAGATTAAGCATCTACTGAATGAAGCAAAGTCCAACAACTGATTTTGTGGACTTAGCTCTTAAGTGAAGTTTTGGTGGCACATAAAATCATCCTGTACTGTGAGTTCAAAAAGACAATCTGAAATCTTCAGACTTTCAGAGCCTGTGCAAAAACTATCTTGACTGTAATAGTTCAGCTTTAATAATCTATCCTCAACATTTCATTTAGAAAAAATCCGTAAGGCTAGGAAAATCTAGGCTTAGTTTCATAGGAAACATCCTGTAGGAGCATGTACTGAAGGCCAGGAGAAATGGCAGAAGTTTCATTGTTTAAATGATTTAAAGATGGATTGAACAGAGCTCTTGATTATGTACTGTAAGGATCAAGTACAGAGGAATGCATATGTTCTCTAGCTTTAATAACCATCATTCTATGCATGAGTAGAAGTTTTGTACTGTCACAAAACATAATTTCCTATCATTTTATCCTGTTTATAGTTAAATTTCCTAAAAACAAATTTGCAAGACGACTATGTATATTTTGGCTTAATCCTATTTCCAATAAATTCAACTTCAGTTCAAATTCAAAGCAGAGCTCCCATTATCTTAAATTGGAGAAAGATTAGGTGCCCTGTTGCATTCTGATTCATTTATTTCTTTGGGTTTGCATGCTTCTGTTATGCTGAAAATACGTTGGTGCAAAAAAAAAAGAAACTGTTAAATAAAATTCCTTATAAATTTAAAGAATGATTACTTTTATCATGAATAAATCTTGTGTCTGTGGAATTAACTGGGAAATCTAGGATAATAGTAGGCAGTTCACTAAAATTTTTGCTTACCCAAATTTGAAGTGCAATGATATATTTAAATTTCACATCTATACATTTTAAAAAACACTTTCTGATTTCCATAATTTTGAAATATTCCTGTTTATGTATCTCTTGTAAAAAGTTCTGTAAAGATAGATAGTACAATTATGCACAATTATAGAAATGTGTCATTAATTTTGGCCTTCAATATTTAATGGCCATATCAGATTGCTAAAATTGAATATCACTGAAAAATATTAGGCACTTGGGATTGGAACTGTCAGGCGTTGGCTTAGTTGGGGAATTCTTTGAAGCAGCTTCCTAAAAGATGAGTAAGATGCAATCTCTTACTAATTAACTCGTAGGAATATTTAATGATGACAAAGCAGTACCGTAAACATTTTTAAAAGGCAAATCTATTGATTTAGGAAGTTAAGCTGCCTGACAAGATTCAAAGAAAGCTTAGTAAATACAGAAAAAAAAAAAAAAATTACACTTACAAGGAAATCTTAATAGTGATAAACTTAGCTAATGAGAGATAATTTTCTTGTGTCACTGCTGAAAGACAGATTTTTAAATTCAAGACTAGTGACTTTGTTTCCAAAACATTTAAATGTGTGTGCAGTCTTCAAATTCCTTAGAGTGACAGCAAAACCTTTAGTCAGAACATTCAACCTGAATAACAAAAGGGTCAGGACTCAGCTCCCTACAATTACAGGAGACAGGGAAATAACTGAGACTCGGGAACGACCAGGGGATTTATATAAAAATTCACCAGAACAGAAGAAAATCTGAGGTTTTGTACATTTGCATTCTCCTTCCCAGCTCTTACGTGAGCCTCTTCCCCCTGCCCCCAACGCACAGGCTTTTATGGCTTTAGCATTTCATTGCGAACAGGCTGTTATACAGTGGCTAAGACATTAAAACTCTGCAGCTGTTAAGGCTGGACTAATGAAAGAAGACATGTCTACCACGAACAAACATAACCTACGGGGTTCCTGTCACATTAATTGACCAACAACGTGGAGGTTTAAGACAGTGAAATAGAGCAAGAGGAAACAACTAAGAACAGTGGAAGTCAGCTTTGAAAACTCTCCCGTGGATTCACTGATGAAACTGGCTAAACAAACCTAGCGTTTCTCTGGAACAGGCAACGGTTTCCTATTTTCTGCGGATTAATCTACAGATTTCTGTAAATTACTGTGGAGTAGGTAACGACATGGAAAAGCTTGCAACAAACCAACAAGCACTTCCAAGCAGGTGAACAGGGATTCACTCCAGCTGACTTGCTTAAAAGCAGTACAGCAATTTAAGGGTCTGATTACTTACCCCACATTGCAGACTAGGAGTAACAGCCAGCAAAATCAATGGGTGCTGCTCACAACCCATGGGGGTGAGAACACGACATGCATTCTGCACATTCACGCAATTTCGGTGTAGGGGTGTTTCTTCACACCGGGCACATTAATAATTAGGGTTAAGCTGAAAAGGTAAAAGAAGCTAGAGAAGCTACCTTTTAAATCTGTTACATTGCCCTGAAATAACCACATGAAGATAATTTGCTGGGGAGTAGGTAAAGGACAAATTAACACATCCTAAAGCGGTGCAAAGTTGCATGGAGTTTAATGGTGCTCTTCTTGTAACAGCTGAGTTTCTGCTATGCTGGTACACTGTTGCAGTCTTAATTCCAACAACCTGGCAGGAAATGAGGCAAGGCAAGGGCAAGTCAGGCTCAGTAGTTGCTGCTCAGCACTTAGTCGTCGGATTTATTTCCATACGGTCCCTATGAAGAGTCTCCTTCAGTCTCTAGACATTCAGGATGACACCAGCCTACATCTTTCTCGTACTAGATAGTATCAGGAAAGTCCCCAAGTTTCTAAATGAATGACCACGGATTTGCTTTCAGGAGGTGGCGAAGTAACCCCTGTTTTGAGGGGGTGCCCACACGACGTGGGCAGAGAACTGCCGTTGAAGGGATTACCAGCTACAGCAGACACCCACTAAAGGCGACATTACTGTTACGACAGTCTCTTAATACTGTCGCTCCTTTAAAAGCATTGCCAGGGGTGTTAGAGGACACCGTGATGCTTCTTCAAGACACTACATAAACCTCTGGTCATTAGCTCACCAGCTGTTAGTCAACTGTGTCAGAACTCATTTGGGGGACTGAGGCCAGAGAGAACAACGGTAAACTCATGAAACGCCCAGCTTAATTGCATCAGTTCTCCTCTTTGTCCCTCCAACGTACCCGTTCCCCTTTCACGAACTTTAACAATTACCAAAATGTTCCCAGGCATTCCCTGGCCTGTCCTACTTCTTCTGGCTGTGGTCCCACAGCTCTTGGCCCTGGCCTCTAGGAACAGAGCCTCAGGCCGACCAGGGAAGCGGCGAAGATGTATTATGGTCAGGAATGCCAGTGAAAATAAGACTCCAAATTCCCTCTCACTGATACCCACCTGACTAGATAAAGGTAATGAAAACCAGAAATCAGAAACGAGGTCAGAAAAGGTGACTTGGGTAAAATGGTGAATGAAGCCCAAAATCTGAGTGAATATAAAAAGGAGGTTGGGTCTCTCAATCCAGGAAGATGAAGACCAAGAAGTGATATTGCTGCTATCTACAAATAAGTCTACCTTGAGATACAAAAGTTACTTAAGCCAAAGGACAGCGAATGTAGCAGAATGGGAATCAACCAGTCATGAGCAACTTGAGGCTGGAAATGAGAGGGACTATTAATCATCTCAGACATTAAGCGCGCCTCCTGATGGATAAGTGAGGGGACACAATAGAGATTGAGTTCATATGGAACAAGATTAAATAAATGAGTTATAAGAAGCTCTAAGAAGCTGCTTCAACCAGCTGAAGCTGGATTTTCTAAGACAGAATATATTTTACGCTGATAATTCAGAGTTTCTTAAACTGCATGGCACTCTTCCTTCCTTTGTTACAAGGCAGGATGGGTATTCAAAACATTTTCCTGTTGTAATAGGAAATCTGAACTACAGAAAAGGTTGATGACTACTAGCCAAGTCATCTCTGAGCTCTCAGTGACACTGTGTAGACTGTTTATAGCCATTCCTGTTATATCATATAAACAACTAATCTTTTTCCCTCAAGCCGTTATAGCCTATCATCTTATTGCAGCTTTTCTATATCCACATCAAACTTTATAGCCTTAAAGCAAGCTAATGCAACACAGAATCATAGAATGGTTTGGGTTGGAAGGGACCTCAAAGATCATCTAGTTCC
>JAOXJM010000001.1:23546712-23561756 GCA_026413425.1 Tringa solitaria | reverse complement strand
GTTTCAGGGCTGGCGTGGAAAACCTGAGGGAAGAATGAAAGCTCCACCATTTTCAGTTGAAACTGTGCTGAGAAATTCCAAAGAGTTCATGGATCCAGAAGGTTTTGGAAGCACTGCTGTCCTTGGGATGGACAGAATCATAGAATCATGGAATTGTCTAGATTAGAAGGGAACTTTAAGATCCAAGTGAGGCCAACCATCAACTTAAGAGTGCCCAAACCACCACTAAATCATGTTCCTAAGCACCGCATCGATCTGTCTTTTAAATACTGGGTGATAACATAAATCTCAGAGTGGCAGAGGCAGTTGAATGATATCTCAGTTGTTGCTTTTAAGCAGCCAGTGCAACTATAAAGAGAAATAAAGAAAATGAGGGGAAGGGGATCTGAGACTCTGTGAATGACAAAGAGGGAGAGAAGAAGGCTGACAGAAAAGAAAAAAAAAAGTCACGAGTGAGGAAGAACTGATTTTCTTGAGAGAACATGATGAAAAGAAGAACAGCTTAAGGATTAAAATGGAGCCTCTATAGTGTAGAGGCTGCCTCATCCCTTGAAAGCGTCGAACAGACAACTCTAGGTTATTTGTCCCCAGCTGCTCTTGTTATCTCCCAGTGTTGTGATCTCCTCTCTCCTTCCTGTGTGCATCTCAAGACTTGGACAAGTTTGGAATGCTAAAATGTATTTAATTGTAAACACTTAAAACCTTACATTTCCTCTACACACAGAGTATTTTCTCCCTTCCTGTGCCACATTAAAATTCTAAATATGCAGCCCAAACATACATAAATTCTTGTGTCCAAAGAAATGCACTCCAAACCCTCACACGGATGTTGCCCTTCGTTCCGAAGGTTATGTGTAGGCCATTGCTTTGTCTGTACAAGGTACTTGTTTTTCTGCTGCAGACTGTCCCTTATCCAATGCAGGAACTGGCTGCTGTCTCCTTCTTTTTTTTTTGAAGTTGGACCTTAGTTTGTTATTTTCTGCCACTTTAATGTTACTCCAACTGCAATTTCATCTGCAGAGCTCATTTACATGCTGTTTACCTTTTCTTCCAGCTTATTAATGAATTTATTAAAACAAGAAATAACTTTATACCTTGCAGGAGACCCATTGCATCCTTCCCCACAACGTGGTGCAATCCGCTGCCATGTCTCATCAGCCGGTGTTTGTGATCCTTCAACCTGTTTTCAATTTACATGACAGTGCTTACGTCCAAAGCAATTTGAATTCATTTTGGGAGATTTAGTGAGACACTGTATTAAATCCTTTATTAAAATCATGCTGTGTATCTTTCATCCAGGATTTCTGCAGTTCCATCAAAAAAGCAATCACGTTTCCTTGGCACTTCATGTTCCTTATGAACCCGTGCTGCTTATTGTTCCATTATCCTTTGAATGTTTAGAGGAGTGTTTGGGGTTGGGCTTTTTTCCATTTATTTTCTTTTTCCCCTCAGCAGTTGTTCCGTTCTTTCGCATTACAGAATATGCTTGAAACTCAACTCCTTGTTTAATAAACCACTCTTCCCTTTATTGATGTTTGATGCTACACTAGCTATGCTTTATGACGTCTCAGAAATATTTTTTGAGGGCTGGGTATTTTCAGTGTGTACTCAGGGATGCCTTTAAGCTGGACTAAATGGCTGGATACAACTGTTTTTCTTACCTGCATGCTATCAGTAGCAGTTTTTTATTTTTTGTTTTCTGTCAAACCTGCTTCCAATAAGAACAAATAATAAATACATGTATCTGGGAATCACGAGTTTTGCCCACCTCTCTTCTACAGAAGCAGCCCTAATTTTGGACTATTGTTGCATTTATTGTTTAATAATATCTTTTAACAATCTCCTTTGGTATCATTAACTTGTTCTTGGCTTTATCCTGAAAGCCACGGAGCACTCTGACCATGGTCTAATGAAATTGTATGATGTACTTTTCATCACTGAAGTCATCGTGCAGCTTTTTTTGGAAATAATCATACAGGTTAAGCACAAGATTTTATGCTTTGCTGTTACTCATACAAGTCGTCTTCTACAGTTCATCTTTTCCCTGACTGCTAGCCCACTCTGTATATTTTGCTTGCTTTCTTCTTCATAAGTAAATACATCACCCCGGGGAGAAGAGTTATTTAAAACTGTATATTTCATACACATTCTATCTTTCATGTCATCTTTGTTCTCAGTTAAGCACAGATCCACAGTGTTTTAAAGTTGGTGAGAATATTCCAATTCACTGCAATGAATTTGGATCACACCCTTAGTTGTCAAGTCTCATATTTTGTTTGAGTTTGGGGTCCTCTTTTCTGTTTTGTTTTTTCCTTCTCCTTTATTTTTTTCCTCTCTCCCACTTCTGTATCCCATGATAAGCTGATAGCTTCTGAAGGTTAACAATGAATAGAGAGATCTACTAACTGCATCTCAGCAGCTGGAGGTTATTTTTTTGTGTGTTTTCATGTTATGCCCTTGTAAGGGATGTATCTGTTACCTCTTTTAGACATAGCTTGGTTTTCTATATTAGCATAATTTTCTGTATCACTGGTATGTCAGCAGGTCATTGAGGAGAAGGGGCAGTCAGGGATTCCAGCTCTTCTGTCACCGGTTTTCTGAATCACAGATGTCCCGGACCACACAAGGCTTCTGAGGGCATTGGTAAAAGCTGCCTGTGGTCATGGTATATTAGGCTGTGCTTTTTCCACCTAAATTGCATCAGCACTCACGTCTGTGTAGGTGGAAACCTCAGCTTGCTGCATGAGCTAGTATGATTCCATTAAAATGATGGGTGATTACCCTAATTTAAGCAAGCACCATTGTTACCAGAATGTCCCTGTCAAATGAAATATCGTGAGGAGGCACTTGTTAGCCGTGCCCATTAAGAAATTCCAGGATGCTTTTTACAAGACTGAAGATATCTTGACACAGAGTGCGGTCATTTCCCGTACCAGAAATGTCTTCACTTGAGTGGTGGGTGAATGACTTGTGGGACAAATTTCTGGCTGTGGTTGTTCTTTGTTAATCAGGCCAGCAAAGACACAGGGACAGCGTTAAAGTAAATTGCCTTTTAGCTACATTGATTCTAAAGCTTCTAAAAACTGCTTTGGGGGATCAGGGGTGCTCACAGAAATAGTGCACTGGACCGTTATCCACAGCCCTCTTTCCTCCTGAGGGGTGTCTCAGAGCCATCCTAGATGGCGTTTGGCGATCAGCAATTTTCTTAAATCAGGAAAAGCTCACTTTCACCTTAGCTGCTTTTTAATAGGTGTACTTCATGGCATAAAGGGACCAGAAAAAAAGGTCAAGGATCCCATTTGGTTGCTGTAAAGAGCTTTAGAAATGTGTTATTGACCTCCCACAGAACTTAATTCCGTGGGATCCTGAACAACAGAGAAAGCTATATGTTTTCCAGAAGGAAAATATATTATTGGCTGGAAGAGATGATTAAAAATGTTTTAAAAAATAGTAATTCAAAATCCACCAAATAATCTAGAATCCCATTTTAAATACCTCTGTTTTGAAAGAAAGCTAATTGCATTTAGTTTTCTCTCTAGTTCTACTTACAGACTGTAAGTTCAAAATTATTATAGTCTAACCATGAAATGAATGTTATCTGTTTTGATATGCTTATTTTTTTGCTCTTAGCAGCCAATGTCAAACTGTATTTCATTTGGATGTTGGTAAAATGTTAGGTTAATGTAAAGTGAGCCACACACGTACACATTTCATGGGAAACACATGTGCATCATCCAGTCTGAGCCTGGATGAATTGTACCTCTCCATGAGCTAAGGCTTCTGTCACCTCCCCTCCAACATTACAAAGGTAAGGGACAGCAGGAGTGATTCACGTGAAGAATTTTTAAAATATATCCAATTAATATTTTAAATGGGAAAGGGCTGTGCTTTTATGTTCGTGAAGATCCTTCCTTCTGTTTTTGAGACTGAGCCTCTCTGAAAAGCACTCGCAGTTCAGCTCGAGCAACCCACTTGAGCATTGCTTAAAATGAGGGGCTGCTCTTTCTAACCCCTTGCAGGGGGAGGGCTGGAGCTGGAGCCAGGACACAGAGCACAACCCAAGCTGCCAGCTTGTTAGCGTGAGAATCCCGCCTTCATTGAAATCTTTGGATTAATGACTTCAGACAGACAGATGTGAGACTCTGAGGCCATGTGTGGGGGAAGGGGTTTCTCATCGGAGGGCCCTGGAGTGTTCTTGGTGGCGAGAGTAGCTTTATTCCCTGAAAAATACACGGTGGTGACTGAGCAACTGTGAAGGAAGGGTAGCAAAATGGAAGGAAAAATATAAATATTTCAGGTGTCTTTGTGCTGGAAACTGATGCACAGCAGCTACTGTGAGGCCACCCAAGAAAACCCCGTGCTTCCTTTATGTTCACTGTATAAATCTTAAGCTAAAATGAGTTCCCAACATCTGAATACAGTAATGTTACCAATGCATCGTTGCTAATGGAAGTGATCTGAGTTTCCCATGAGCCATCACGGCAGGAGAACAGATTTCTTTGGGGTAGAAGATTTTATAAAACACCAGATCTGTCATAGCAAATCCATCAAGATTGTCCCCTGCACACTAGCTTTCCTGCTATGCTATCAAAAATAAATAAAATCAAATAAAATCTAAACATCTTCATCAAACACTTATAAATTAGGGGATACCCTCTGGGGCACAAGTCACAGTATGTGCATTTCGCAATAAAATATTTACATATTGTGTGACAGTATGAGAGTATAATCTTGAATAGCATTTGGAATGCAACTGTGCACATAGAAGAGCAAACAGAAAAGTTACACAGTATTTGTTAGGGTGCTTATTATGACAATATAAAAACGCATAACACATGATATCCTGAAATCTATATAATAGATTCTTTTGTACAGTTTGCATAGTCCAATTTAATACTAGTTAAATTTTTATAACACCGTACGTTGTAAATGCACATATGCACACGTACTGTTCCACACAAGCACGTGCTCTGCCATACACTTACTAGAGTGTATATGTCACACTTTCTATGTTGTGTTGTAAGTTAATGTTAAAATCAAGAACATAGAGGCATATTTTCAGTCTAAATTCATAACACTGGGAATAGATAAATGGGAACAGATGTGATGTAGAAGGAATTTTATTCTGGAGGGCTGTCATAACAGAATTAAGCTATCCAGCTGACTTCATATTCAGTGGTAGAAAGTTTCAACAGTGGGTGGTGTATGAGCACACCAGTTTAGAGCTCAGCGAGTAGTTCTTAAATATAGCCAACGTAAAGCCTGGTAAAAGATTTAGAAATAATAAGCAGCAGCTGATGCAAAAAATTTGCTGGGTGGACATAATGTGTCACAATTGCCCATCACACTGAGATAATGTACAGCTGCAGTGACGTCAGCTGCCCTACCAAGAGTCCTGTGATGGGGGCTTGGAATAATGCAACTGAATAAAAGTAATAAAAAGGGCTCTGTTAGCATATGCGGTGCGGTGATAGGCTGGGGACTTTTGAATACCCTCTTGAGGTGTGTGACCTCTGCCAAGAGCATGGAGCTTCTTGGGTTTGGGGATGAATAACTCTTGGCGCGTTCATTTAACAGTATCTTTCAAAATTTCCCATGGAGCAGGCCCTGCAGCTACGGGGCCAGAAAAATATATCTTGCTTCATCAGCATAATAGTAATACTCTGTCCTGTGTTCAGTAATGATCTCACCAAGAGACTCCGTATTTACAGCATGGGAAATGGGAAAGGAAAAGAGCCTTGAAGGGTGCCACATTTCAAATTCCTTTACTCTGACACATAATTACCCAGCAGAATCAGTTATCTCCCATTTTTCAGACACCTGAAAAAGGAAGGATGCTCTTATGGGTAAGACCTTGGGAGATACAAGCTCAGTAGCTGGCTCTGAGAGAGCTCTTTTAGTATACCCTTGAGCAAGTGCTTCAAGTGGCCACTATTTTGTACCCCTTATTTACAAGACGATCACTATTTCTGGTCCTCTAATTGTCTGGATATTTCTAGGCCCTTGCGGATGTGACTGGGTTGCAGCAAAACACCTATAAAGTGTCGAAAACATGACGTTCCAATGCTGTTTGGACCCGTGTGCACCACCAAGCTGCAAATAATGAACAGTGAATAAAACTACTGGAGAACAGCTTTAGAAACACCAGCCATTTCCTCTGGTTGCTAGAATGATTTTAAAATTCCAGGAAAATCTAAACAATGCCAAACTTTTTTAGGGACAGAACAGTAATGACACCTATAATTGAAGCTGCCCTTAAATTTAATTCCAGAGTTTTTCCATTTTCCTAGAAACTGGCAAAACTGAGAAGGGTTATTTGCTTCAGGCTGCATTTTTAGACTATTTTCTTGTAAAGTTTCTGGGTAAAGCATTAAGGAAACAATCTATTGTTTGATCACTATGAAATGCTGACACCTGTTTCCTTCGGAAGCTTTCAAGCAGAAGCTTGAAATGTATTTCAAAAGGGCAAAGAAAGAGGAGGTGCTCTTTTATTGTTTCCTCGAAATGTTATTCCACTCGAGCTGTTTTTTTCTCTCTGCAAGATGCCATGTGCATATTCTGTTTTCCCTGCAGATGCTCCAGCACTCTGACCCAGCCACACACGTGCCAGCACCAGCGTTTGTGTGCTGAACATTCACCATCCTGAGGCAACAGCACCAAATCAGGACTTTCTCTGAAATTGCTCATTCCGGTTGCTGGTGCCATGAAGACATACCTGGCTGCAGACACAGTGAGAAAAAGGAAGGAAATTTCTATCATTCATCTTGTTACTAATCTCCCTGCTCTAATCAGAGGTCAGAAAGGAATCAGAAAAGAACCTCAACATCAGAAAGGGAAGGAAGGAAGACAGGAGTTTTGCAGGGGAAGCACCTAGGGGGTGGGGAACTGAGTGGAAGGGGTCATGGGAGAGGATGAGGTTGAGGGAGTGAAAATCTGTAAGTCTGGAGGAAGGGGAAATGGATAAGGGGACTGGGAGCTGACAAACAAGAGGGGACATGAAGGCTCCTGGATGGGGTGGGAAGAGCCTTGGCAAAACCCTCTAGAATCTGGAGCTGAGCTCAAGAATACCGAATCTGAGCAGCAGTTTGCTGTCCAAAATGTTGCTCTTAAACCTCCTATTAATGGGAAAGTTTTGTGGAGGGTAACGACCTTCTACTGCTGCCACCCACACATCAAAGGCCAGAGAACTGCGCCAGGAGGGTAGTTATCTCCTGTCACGGGTATGTCAGGGGAATCCCCCCTCCCTACTCCAAGCATTTTAGTGTCTTAAAAATACTGTGGACAGTATTAAGAGAATTTAAAAGTCACATGCTCAGTAAATATTTGAAGGAAGATTACTTCCCCACTCTTAACCACCTACTGCCTGTGCATTATTGGGCTCCTTATGTATTTATAGAATAAGGAGCAAAACTAGCCCGGCCTATTTTACCAGCGGCCTTCCACATTTCTCAGACTCTCGAGAGATTTGAAAAGACTCTTTCCGAACTGGATGCACATTTAAATGTGTGCTTCCAGAAAGAGCAAACAGCCTAAATGATGGTTGTCCATCCGTGAGTTTACTTGGCCATATATTCTAACAGTCCATTTCTTAAGGTAGGCCACTTCTGGAGCTCAGAAGAAGAATCCTGACCTTTCTAAGAGACCCACTTTGGACATGAGGCTAGTTTATAGCACTCACATAGTCCCTAAAATTTACAAACTTTGCCTGGCAGCAGCCATACATGTTCATATATTTCAGACTTCTGAAGCAATGTTTCAAGTGAAGTTGTCTTTTAAGCATGAGCAAGATGAAGCCAAGTTTAGCACTCCTAACTTTGGCCATGTTTTGGTCAGGCAGGGGCAAAATTTCTGATCAGGAAATGATAGGACTGTAAGTTTTCAACCTTGCTTGAATCAAAACCTGTCCAACTGATTTTTCTTCAGCTTTCCAGATTTTCTTATGGAGACAGACCATGTGGATTTGAAGTGCTAAGCGAACTTGAGAAAAAGCTCTGAGCAATGCAGGAGACAAGCTTGAACAAAAGCCACGTGTCACAGTTAACAAGAACCGTTACAACATGCGTGGGATGGTGTAACACAAATGCAAAGTGTTGCAGAAGGGCAAACACACCTGCGCTGAATGGAATATGTTCAGGAGGAAGGTATGGCACTGTAGTTCATCACTTGCCACTCACAAACAGGGAAACCATCAGAAGATGGCAAAGTGGGGCCAGAACATGACTTCTGTGTCACCAACACAGGAAAAGGGATCTGGGACACCAGACATAGAAGGGAAATAAGAAGAGAAAAAAAGTGTGCTGCAGTCCTGTGCAAAACTTATACCAAACTGCAGGGGATAAATAAGAGCTCTTAAGTCTTAATCCACCCTGTGCCCCTGTGGCATCCTGACTCTCTATTCAGGTCTAAATCGTACAAGAAAGACCCAAGTTTTTATGCTAAAAATGTTTACACAGAAAATGCTTCACTGAGAAATTATTCCAGCCAAAAATATTTGTTGCAGCCCTCCACAGATAGAGAAGTATTCCAGAGATGAATCTCTCGCTTTGGATTCTTTGCTATCCGTGTATCAGTGGCAAGAGCCTGTTCTGGGCTTCTACTGCGCAAGCGGGAGGAGAGGAGCAAGAAGAGTTCTTGCCTCGAGAGTTTGTGGGCTGTGAATACCTGCTGCAAGTGGGCAGTGAGGGACAACCCCAGGGCTGACTCGCAGCTGTCTTGGGAGCACCAGAGGTCCCTAGAGGACCTCTGCAGTGCTGGGGGTCTGCTGGCAGCCGGGCTGTGGACACACTGCAGAGGCAGCCTGGGCTCTTCTGTCTTGCAGGTGTGCGGGCAGGACCTTGGGGCCACCGCAGGCTCATGGCAGGGCTGCATTTGGAGTCCTGCCCTCGCACACAGGGACGCATGCTGCCTTGGGTATCCTCGCCCTGTCAGGAAATTTGTCTGTCTGCTGGTAATGACAGCAAAAATAGCAGGGTTGCAGGTGAAATCCGAAGACGTGATGGCAGTGAGCACCTCAGCGCTGGTAACGTGCAGGTGTTCTCTGCACCCTGCTGAAACTGCAGAGGCTCAATTAGCAGCTTCCCCCAAAGGACTGGCAGCTCCCCTAACCCCATACCTGCTGCATACAGTGGATACACACTGAAATGGCTTCTAAGTCACGTGAAGTGTAAGATCTTGCCCCTTCTGAGCAAAATGCCTCTCCATCTCTGCCTGCTAAAGATTTTTTTCTTGATTTTCTATGATTGGTATTCATGGAGTGAAAGAGAGGGGAGTGGTCTTGGCTGTGAGCATGAAGGAGAAGCAGCAGGACCTTGGCTGCGACAAGAGGTGTTTAAATCTCTGAATGCTAACAACTCCAACAGCACTTCCCTGAAACAGTATGCTGGATACAATAATGGGAACCCTGCTAGTATTTTACAGACCAGCCTGTTAAATGAGTGACCACCCTAACAATCATTATCGTGTCTGAGTACCACTTTTTGATATATTTCTATCCACATGTTCTAGAGGGCCTTTTATATCAGATTGACATGGACTAATAGCTTGGCAGATTATCAGGGCAAGCAGACAACAATTGATGAAATTATTGCTGCCTATTAATAAGAGAGAGCTAACTATTATGCTAATTGTGTATTCACAAAAGAGCCAGAGTAGAAGTATATTGTACCTTCACGGACTAAAGTGTTTCAGCTAATGTTATTACTGATTATATTTGAATTCATACTTTTCAGGACACTTGCCCTTTTTTATTTTTTGACTTGACAGCAAACTTCTAAAAATATATTTGGTGATGCATCCTGCTACCAGTTGTGCAGGGTCTGCAGTAATTTGTTATCCTAGAGAGTCATTGTCAAGTTGGACAACACAGCTCAGCGTGGCCCTACTTTTAGGAATGGTAATATCATTTCATTAATATGTGCCCTAGTGCTTTATTTTTTAAGGACACTGCTGACCACACACAAATATACACACATAGTTATGAATGCTACATTGCCCCTGTAGAAATATGTCTATCATATTTCTGCTGTGACATTTTGTGTCACTCATGGGTGCTGGGACATGGCTCTCTATAACTGAGATACTAACTTCCTAGTTTTTCTTGCTGGTTTCCCCGGCTGCATATAATCACAGAACTGTAGGAGCAGCTTTTTTTTTTTTCTCTCCTGTTACCAAAGTATTGCTATTTCTGACATCTTAACATCTAGATGTTTTAAGGGAAGGCTAGACAAAGCAATCTTGTCCTAAGCTGCCATGGTGGGGCACTAGTGTAGCGTCCTCTTCTCTAGAGGCAGGGACTGGAGAAACACCTTCAAGAAACCTCATTTTTCAGCAATGAGGCAAGTTAATTAACAACAGTATCCAGAAGATTTTTGTGTAGCTCGTTTCTAAAATTCTCCAGCAAAGATCTCCCAGACACTGTGGAAACACCCTCAGAAAACACAGGATTTTTGCTTTACATTGAGATGTCAAATAAACCTGTGTTGCGTGGCTTAAAAGTTAAGACCAAGGAAGGAGAGCAGTCCTGAGACACAAATAAAAGACCTGCAGAAAACTCTTTCCACCCTACATGCATTTTCTTCTGAGGTTACAGTAAGTTGAAAAGAGATGACCTCTCTCTTAACAAGCAATCAAGGATGTTTGAGAGCTACTGGAAGATGCTCCTACTTGCTGATCATGCTGTTGAATTTTTTATCTGATGTGATTTGGCATGATTGAAAAAAGAAGTAAAGAAAAGAAGCCTGACACAAAATTTCTACGAAAATGTGAAAGGGGGAGCAACACATTCTTCTCTTTCTCTGAGATCACAGCAATTAATTCACAAGGGTTTTTTAAATCCCACAGCAGCTTAGTCAGAATGAGAGTGAGAGTTTTTAGCCATTTCTGCTGAGATGTGCTTTAGAAAGAAAAATAATATTTCATGAGATATTTTGGCAGTTCTAAAAAAATACACTCACCTCAATGCGAGACTGATGAAGCTTGAGTACCATTAACAATACCCATCTCTGAATATCCTCTAAGGATGCTACTGTTATTACTGTTGAAAACTCAGCAATCCTGCTGTAGCAGCATAAAAATTAAACTGATGAACTGCAACTTAAGTATTTAACAACAAGATATCAAGCGAACTATTCAAATATGCTGCATCTTAGCAATTCATAGCTGTAACTAATGGAGAATGCACCAACAAGTATTTTAGAGATTAGTGAGAAGCATCAAGTATGAATGCTGGGGAGGGCATAATGGGTGATAGGACAAATGAAGCAGCAAAGACAGATAATTACTGAAGGAAGAAAAGATTTTAGTAGCTCCGAAGCTGACAGGTAGTAAAGCATTAAATGTCTGATCCAAAACAATGGAAGCTGATGATACTGTAGTAGCAGCAGCCAATTTTTCTGTTATTTTCTAATTGTTAAGGTGCTTGGTCAGGAAGATGACTGTTTTCAGACCAGTGCAGCTTTTTTCTTCCTTTGTGTAGTCAGGAATGTAGGAGTTACAGGAACAAGAAGGAAGGAAGAAAGAATGGCTCCAGAAATGAGGGCTTAGACACTCATCTTTTGCATAACAGGTTAGTGCTTTCCATGGGGAAACTAGGACTAGGACTTTTCTGGGAAGCAAGTGAACACGGCCCTCACCTCTGCTCCCCAGGGCACTTTACATGGTCTACTCAGTGAGAAGTAGTCCCAACCAGCCAGGTGAAAACTTGTGGGTAGAAGCCTGCTGGTGACCGAGCAGTAGAGGAGCAGCATTCTGCCTGTCCATCCACTAGCAGGAGGAAGCACTTCCTGAGCACTATTGGCAACAGAAATCTTAATGGAAAAGGAAAATTATTCGGGGTGGAGTATATAAGACACTTTGTCAGCTGCACTCACAGAATCACAGAATGACTCCGAAATGGGGAGCTGCAATCCTGGCAGTCCAGAAACCCTAGGAGTGACGAAGCTCTGCTGAGCTCCTGGTGCTCTCCTGAAGACCTGAAAGCCATTCAAAGATTCAGGTATTTTTTTTTTGGTTTCAGCTCAGGCCAGTATCTCTTCACTCCAAATGGGCATTTCCTAGGGCCAAAAAACGACACAAAAACAAGAAAAGGATTTGACTGATCAGACACTTGATCTGACACTTGTTTGTTGTTGATATTATTTTTCATTGCCTCCAGGCTATTTTTCTTGTTTTTACTCAGGCAAATAATCATGACTGAAAATAAAGTCAAGCTGTCCAAATGTAGCCAAACGGATGGGTTTTTGCAATCATATTTAGTAATTTGTCCATCTTGTGGGACCCCCAAAGTGGTGTATGCATAAGATTATTTATCAGATTGCTCTAACTGCTTTGAGTGACAGGAGGGAATAAATAGAGCTTCATGCCAAGATGAAGCAAAAAGGGTCCAGACATACAGATTAGATGGCTTGGAAGATCCTGAAGCTCCTTTTTCTGAGCCAAGAAAAAGTACAAAACAAAAGTGAAATGCAGAGGAGTTTTTTACAGTATCTTTATCATAAAACTGAGTGAATTACAGTGATACTTGCAGAAAAATACTGTACCAAGAATGGCACATAAATATCACTTTTAAATTGCAAATATTGATCATGAATCTGTCTTTTAAGAATATAACACTTTTTTATTTAGTTTTTTTTACTCAGTAAAGGCCTTAGAATATAAGACTATATCAAAATTATTTGTATATAGATAATAAATAGTATTAGGTAGTGAACGTTAGGTTACAAGGCAGAAGCAAAAGATCGCTATTTCTCTAGCCTGAAGAACCTCTCTATGTAATAGTGAGCACAATTCTCATGTTTTTCTTCACATCAATGTGTTCAATATAGACATAAATTGAACTTTTAAAGAGGATTTTGCAGGCAATTTATACCAGTGTTTGTAGCTGTTTTGCAAGAGGAGAATTTGCACAGAAATGAAAAGTCTATTAACATCCGTAAGTACAATTGCCTGACAGAAAAAGGATAGAGAAGAGGAGGACGCCATTCAAAATTATGACAATCACTGTTAAAATTGTTCTTCCTCTATATTCCATAACAACCATCAGTCAGTATGAAAGCGAATATGTTCTTTATCACAATTTTTTTCCTCCAATTTGTGTCCAAGTAGGCTTGCTGAGATAAACTGGTGGGCTTCTGGTAATCACATTTCCCCTTTGGAAGCTAAAGAGAAAGAAAAAGAGGACTAATTAAAAAAAAAAAAAAAATATGTCAACATTACAGAGCAAAATGAGAACAGAGAAAGTTACATTTCAACTCTACCAGTTCCAGCAACGTCTCTCCAATCTGAAATTGCAGTGGTTCTATCAACTTGAGTCACGTTTGGTTTTTCGGTTGACCTTTTGCATGAAGAGGCAGGTGTGAGGGAATGTCCAGTCCCCTACAAACATGTTATTCTAATGAACACAATCTTGGGAAGGGAAGGCAGGGGTTGGAGGATGCTATAAACCCTAAGAAGTTATTTCCCATTCTCTGGCCTCCCATCCGGAGGGTGTTCTGTGGGTTTGAGAAGGTGTTTAGACAATGCAATCTATCCTATTGGGATTTACAACTTACAGTGCAAGTGACTAACTGATGTTGCTAGTTAATGTAGTGAATATGTTTCTGTATATGTTTCATCTGTGTGGTTTAGGCTGTGTTGAAATCGCATCAATTTGCTGTGTTAACTGTTATGCAGCATAAATAGGGCCTTTACAGAAATTTGAATTGGGAACTAAATGAGAGGAGGCAGAGATAATTCCAGCTGTCACTATCAGTATTTCCAAATTATTTTCTTTTAATGCATACTTCTCCCATTTTAAATACTGGTTTGGGGCTATGTATGGATAAAACAGGAAACCATTTTTGATTCAGGTTTTACTCCCCCCAAGTAGCACACAGGTGGATGAACTGATGTACACACACACACACAGAGTGCGGGGTTCTCACTTGCACAGAAGGCACTTGCTGCCTGCCCGGCAAGAAACACCTGTAATTTGCCCAAAGAGTTGTGTGCTACTGATACTACAGGTAAAGACATTATCAATATCCAAACAGCTTCTCCTTTGGCACTTTTTGACTTTCCAGTTTATAGTTTAAGGGTCCTTAGTGCAGCCTCCCTGTGCGGACAGACTGGCAGAGGGACCACAAAGCTGGGATGGAAATCCTTTGCCGGATGCTAACAAATAGACAGGATTTGGTAGAAGAATTACATTTATTTTGATTTTATATTGACAAAAAAAAGATTGTGGCATTAACACCACCAAATGTGTGCAGACACATTTATATAGAGAGGGACCAGAAGGCTCAGCTAAATATTCCTTCCTCCCTTGAGGAGGTGTGGACGTAGAGGCAAAGCAAGTGGCTGGAATATGCTGTTAGGCTGAAGGTCTGTGGGAAAGAGCATTTCCTCTGTTGCTATCATCTCTATTTATCTGTTTTAATTTTGGAGACAGAACAAAACAATGTATGTTTCACAGGCATCCCTAGCCTATCCCGCATATAGCTTCACTTGCTGCACTTCTCTTTAGCACGTTGGTTTTACACATCCACATCCTAAAATGTGTAGGGAATAGCTCCCTCCCCTGCAAAATAGAAGGTATTGCAGGAAGCCATAGGGGACCAAGCGTGTACCTATTCCTTAAGTGTTAAAGGGAAAATCAGCCTGTTTGATTAGATTGCAGTGGTAAATTGCACTTGCATTTGTACAGTATTTCCTATATTTAGAGTATGTAATTTGTGAATTATAGTAAGGTTGTAAATTCATCTGCAAATATAATGAGTCTTTAAGAAACACAATAGAAACAGCTCATTAAGAAAATTCTTTCCTAAGAATAAACAAACTTTGCATCTGTTAGATTTCTCTTTGCTGGTTGGAGGGCTTATATATTCTTCCAATAAAAAGAAGGTAAAAGAAGCATCTGTTTCATAGTCAGCATGGTGACAGCATAATAGTGTAAGAATACAAATACTACAAGAACCGCAGACGCTGGGTCAGTCCATCTATCATAATATCTTGCTCAGAGTCCGTTGTGATTTGGCGAAGTCCGTGGGGGTTCGTCAGTTTCCGTGGGG
>JAOXJM010000001.1:23520095-23530914 GCA_026413425.1 Tringa solitaria | reverse complement strand
TTGTTCCCCCCCCCCCCCATTCAGTTTTTAAAGGAAAAACAAACTGACCTCTCTCAGTTCAAATAGAAGCAATTTCCAGATCCAGAGGAATTAAATTTGTTTAGAAGCATAATTGTGAATTAGTAGCCTAGTTAATCACTTATGTACAGGCTGGAATAATATTCAAAAGATTATTAATTATCAAATCGTATAGATCACAGCAGTCAACAGATTTGTATCAAGATTTTCAAGTTACAATATCTGATTTTTAGAAGTGCCCTGTCAGACATTTAAGGGGCACTCCTCATTCCCAACTGTCCTTTCATGCGTAACTTCTGACCTTTCCCATCCCTTCAAACGAAGCTTTTCAAGCTTGCTTTTTTGCTGCTTTTTCCTGCCAGAAGGACCCAGGCAGCAGCTCTTTGCTAAAATGCTTTGACTGAAAACCTGTTGGGGAAAAGGAATTCCTCCCCTTTCTCCTTACTTTTAATGTTGGTTCACCCTCGAAAAACGCAGCAAATAGTGGAATTGTGAAGTAATAAAGGAATAATAATAAAGACAACTGTAGCTTTATGGGCAGTGAGAGGTTATGCACACCACTGTATGTACCAGGGTACCTATGCACGATGAGAAACCGAGGGGCAGCTTGTCAAGATGACCTTAGACAGCTCTTTATGCTGCGGGTTTATGTCAAACTCAATCACTGCAACTGCTTTTCTGCATGCCTTTTTTTTTTTTTAAGGGATTTTGCACCTTTAGCAGAGTAAACAGTGACAGGGAAAGAGTATTATGTGAATATATGCCAGAAAAATAGCATTAAACACCGCTGCCTGGTGCAAGCCCCTTGCCCACCCCCTGTTCAAAACAACAAAGCCCCTCTGGCGACACACATCCCGCCTGTGACACATCGCATTTGTCATTCGAAACAGCGCTTCAGAGGGGCTTTGGGTTGCTTAAGGGGTCATTTGTAGACAGAAGAAAGGAATGAAGTCTACTTAAATCAGTCTGATCAGCAGATTGCAGTGTTCAGTTTTGCTGCTCTTTTACTCAAAAAATACAAGCAGCATTTCTGAAGTGCCATCATTCAGAGAATTGCTTACAGCGGAGTAACACCTCTATAATTCAGAGCTACTTGATAGCCAGTCTTCAAAATTACAGTTAAGTAGGGACTTAATTATAAAGGTGTAGTTTGTACTTCACAAAACTGCATGTATATATATATATTTTTTTTTACAGCGGTAGCCTACAGGCTGTACACACACAGGAGGAGGTACAGAACAAGTTTATGCTCAAAGCTTTGCATGTAATAGAACAGTTATGAGACAAAAAAAAATATCATTTTTTCCTCTGGCACATATTTCCACATTAAGCATATTTCCTCCTCGTTTATTTGCAAAAATCCAAATTAAAACAAATATGTACTAAATGCAGATTTATTCCTAGGCTTTCAATTTGCTCGGTGCATGCAGAGAAATGACAACAGTTTTATAGAGGTACCTCTGTAGGCAGATATCAGTTGTGGCAGAAAACAAGAAGGAAAAGCACATCGTAGTACTGTTCTGGGGTGAAGTCCACTCATACCATACCACAAATACGAACCCTTTAATTGTAATGTAATTATGCTCTACATTTTTCCAGCACTTCAAATCTGGAATCCTTGGTGGATGGATGTTTCCACAAGCCATAGATCTTACAGGGAATTTCATGTATAGGAAACGCTGTGAATAGGAGCTGCAGCAAACTGTCTTATGCAGACTCTACTATCACTTCCTGCCTTCGACACTGTTCTCTCAAACTGGTTTTTTCCTTCTCATCTGCTAAACTTCCTTATTACCAATTCTTAATATTCACTGTTCGGTACACTTAGAATAAGGCTTATTTGAAATTTTTTCTCTCCTCCACTGAAGAAAATTTTTTGCAGTGCTACTGTTTCATCTGAAGAACTTGAACATATGTTTGCTTATTGCTTTTCACAACTCCATTTCAACGTTTGGCCGTGCCCTTTATTGCAGTGCTCCAGTTCAGTTTCATGTGCTAATGCAATGGCTTTGGCCAAAAAGTGACCCAAGGCGAATACATTCTTGCGATGTAAAACACTGTGGTATTGAAGAGGCACAAACTCATCCCTGTTAACACAATAAACCCTCTCCCTTCTGTTGCAAACCTCAGGCTGTCAGCCTGTGGGCTCTACTGTATTTTTTTGCAATCCCACTTCCTGCTGCTCGGTAGCCAAAGGATTAGTATTAAGCAAAGCATTTCAAAGTCTTGTCTGCAAATCTCTGAATCCCATAACAGCAAAAGCTGATGAGAAAGTTCAATCACCGCTGAACAGCAGGTCATGTACCAGGAAAGCCTCCATGTTTCTGCAATTTACATTATTTATTTACATTCTGTCTTTCCAACTGGAGTTTCAAGAGTGTGAGGCACCCAAGAGCTTACATTCAATTGACGTTAGAGAGACTTCCAATCCTGTTTAAAACCCCTTCAAGGAGCCCAATCATAACGGCATTCCTGAAAATACTATTACACGTTTATTTTGTTTTCTGCTGTTCGTTTTTCTTTCTAAAAATGCTCATTAATTTTTTTTTAATTACAATTTTATCATTTTTATGCACCCACCTGTGTAACTGGGAAGGATGGGCTCATGTTCCTTCCTTGTTCTTCATTTTCCCTCACAGCTCCTCTTTTACAATCAGATATCCTTTGCCCTTACCTGTGGTGATGCTGCTGTGTGCTATACACTTCACATTCCACGTGTATTTGCCTTTTATCCCACATTTCTAATAAGATGCTGATGTTTTGATGTAGTTACCCTGTGTGCTGGGATGTGCGTGGGTGAAGAAGACGAGACACCAGGAGTTTTTACCGGTTCTGAGTGTACCAGTGTTACACTGGTCTACTATTGGTTCAACTTTTGAGTGGCTTCAAACACATTATGATCTAATTCACTAATTTTTGTAAAATATTGAAAATTTGACCTTTTATTAATGTTTTAGAAACTTGAATCACATACCTGGTTAAGAAACTGACCAAGGGAAACATGACTTTTGTTCCTATTTAAGGAGGTTGCTGCTAATGGCTAAAAGTCGTTGCTCCCTGAGGTGCTCAGCTTTCAGAAGCTGGAGTCTGTCAGTGCTGTAAGTTCAGGACACAGCGATCTCCATATTTCCATCCATCAGTCAGCTATTCACAGGCCTCGGTGTTGACCAGGATGAATAATTAAAGGTCAGAGTCCCATCTCAGCCACCACTTCCACTGCCCCGTGTCAAGGCTATCAATGAGACACAAACACTTTCAACTGTCTGTGCATGAATTCCTTTCTATACAGTGAAATTTAGTGTTGTCAAATACATAATTTTTCATTACTAATTAAAATTATTCCTGTGACTTATATTTAGAAAGAGAATGAAACACATATGTTTCAATCAAACTATACAAACATTGATTTGGAGCATTTTCTTGGATGACCAAGTGTTCACAGTCTTATGACAAGAAACGAAGTCAAGTACAAGAAAAGTTTTGAAAAAACCTTTATTAAACATTTTAATACAATATTCAAAAGTAAAAAAATCAAGTGTTGCATATGCAGAGCTTTCTGGCAGGGATCTCAGATGAGGGATGTGGTGGAACTGATTTAGTTCACACTTAAGTTCAAAACATATTCTTATTTATTACTTTACAAAGACTTACTTAGAAAAAATAAATATCAATCAAGAGCTGTTAACAAGAATCTAAAAATAAAAACATTTCCTTCCAATGTTTTCATACACTATATACAAGAAAAGCAAAAAAAGATTGTCTTCAATTTCAACTCTAAATTCTGAAATAATTTGGAAATGACCAGTGCCTAAAGTTTTATAATATCCATTTAATAACTTGTTACAACTATTTTTCATTTTATGTGTTTATTCACAGATTCAGGCAAGCTTTCACAAACCAGTATTGCTGCTTGGTAAACTGCTCATTCAATTCCAAAGTTGGTTTTTTTTTCCCCCCTACTTTTTAAAGGAAATACCCACAAACTACTTTTAATATTGGTTCTCCCTATACCCCAATCAATAAAAAACATAATTCCCTGGTTTATGACATGTAAAGCCAGCAAAATTTTTTATAGTAACAGAAAATTATCAGAAGATATTTAGATGATATTTTAAATGACAAATTGCAAAATCTACTAAACAGCCCTGAGAAATTAAAAAGATCAAATGTCACCTACTATCAAAATAATAATCTACTTACAAGTATTCCATCTTGCTTCTACACTCCCTTAAAAAACAGCCGTTTTAAATATTAAGTAATTTTGCTCTCATGGAAAGCATTGGATTTGACAGGAATTTCTGCATTAATTATGGTTGAAGAAACATGTCCTGGATTTGTCCTAAGAATTTCTGAATGCAAAGTAAAACCACTGAGTAATTTTTCTAGTCCAGCAGTATTTTCAAGCCATGATATCACTAGATCGGTTCCATAACTCTAAATTCAGCTATACAATCTGATTATGCAAGACAGAAAAGGCAGATCTGGGAAGTGTAATCTGACAGTAAATTTAGCCAGATATGTGACAGCCTTTGAAAACACAGACCCAGCTAATAAACTTTGGTACCCAATAGGGCCGCATTAAAAATCATTACAATCTAGCAAATGTCAGTATTAATTTTACAATTTTACACTCCACCTTACTTTCATGGCTTGACTTTAATTTTAGTGATAATTATTATTATCATTATATACTACCATTATTATATGGTGACATCCATAACTCCAACAAAATCTACAGTAATTGGCACACATAGCAATTACCTTTGCATGAATAACAAGAGCTCTGTCTACACGTACAATCAGTGCAAAATCAAAGAAATGGACAACCTCCCTGTCAAGCTGGCTTACTGAGAACAGCAACATGTGCTTGCACAAAGTAGTCTGAGAGAAAGTTTACTGTAGAGCTCCTTTTCCCTCTCTCTGTTGACATTGTTTATTTTAATAGAGAAATGAACAAAGTAGCATCATTCTTACTATATTTCTAAGTAAAACTCAGCAGTTTAGAGTTACTTTTTGCCTTTTTGAAGGACAGATGGATACTAGATTGCTACCATCAGCCTGAGCCAAGCTGCCTCCAGTGAAAAGCTTAGCACCTCCACTTGCACTCAGGTCACAAGGCTGTACGCCAGGAAAGCAGTAAGTATATTAAAACATAATTAGCATTCACATTAATATACAAACTCAAACTTCATACATATAGGTTGAATTCCTAAGAAAGGAGCAAAGATTTTTTTTATACAGTCCCTGATTCCAAAACCTCTCAAAACTGGATTCTTACTGGATTATTTCATATTAGCAACACATCACTATACAACATCTTCAGCAACTGTAGTGTCAAAAATTTGGTAATAAACTTGATGTTTCATCGCATCTCTGACATTATAGGATTTGATGAAGCATTCCAGCCACGGCAAGTCATCTACAAACAAAATCCAAATTATTGTTTAATACATCATTTCTAACTTTCATAGGACAAAAGTGTAACTTGAGCAGGATCTTAACTAGGATATCTAAATGTATACAAGAGTTAATAGGAAGAAAAAATAATTATTAATTTTGCAATTCCAGTTTGTATCTTGACATTTCCCACAGCTTCTGAAATGGTTCAGTGACAATCTTCCAAGCCTCTCCTCCACCCCAGCAGACTCCCAAAACACTTGCTAACTGTAGTTGTACCACAGTACAGCACTTAGCAACACTTCCCAATAATAAAATCTCATCCCCATGTGTCTCAATGAGACAGTTTCATTGGTTCTCAAAGAGAACATCCTTTACAACAGGGCCAGTTTTTGTAATTATGATAAAGACACCAGCGTGGTTGTGGTGGTCACCGACAGCTGTGTACTCTGAGGAGTACGCTCCAGAGAGACACGGCTACCTTGGATGTGTGAGGTTTCGGCAGAACTACTGTCTGGCAAAACAGAAATACTGCACAAAAACTTCTGTTACTGGATTTGATTTAAGTTTTTGCTCAATTTCCATGGGTGTTACCTGTAGCAAGGGACGCTGTGAATCAGTATGTGCATCCAAAAGTAGTACCTCACCCAAAGCATGTGCCATCCGCTGAATTCCCTTTTGGTTTTCCCTAATGTCCTGTGACATTCAGTGCAAGTGTGTTCTGGGTAACTTCCATATGAAAACGAATGACACGTCACCGCCTGCACAGCCATGACTGTGTTCATGCATCACTGCATGCTACATGAGAATTTACTGAACCATTAGTTTTCTTTCTCGAAAGGGAGTTCTACCATTAAGGAAACATATCAAAATAAATTAATTGGAACTCTTCTTACAGACTCCTACATTTCCCTGTTTTGAGTTTTGCCTGTGGAGAAGTTGAATTCTAAAATTTTACATGTGCAACAGCAGATTGAAAGACTCATTCCCTTCCCACCCCCCTTTAAAAATAATGGCAAGCTGACCTAATTTTCTTCCTGGAGGACAGAGCGTATTCATGGTCATCTGCATCTTCTCCTGAAGAAAATTATTAGTTAAGATTTCAGAGGCAGGAATTTGAAAAAACTTTTCCTGGAAGAGAACAGAAAAATATGAGGTGATGAAAGAGGGATAAGAAATCATTAGCCAGAACCCTGACTGTATGCTCTTTTATCATTTAAGGAACTTAAAATTATTCAGATAGGTAACACAACAGAAGGACAATGATATTGCTAAAACTGTTCAGATCCAGAAAAAAACCCAAACATTAAAAAAAGAAATTATAATCTGTATTTCGGTACCCCTGAATATTCAGGGACTACAGCCACCTAGAAAACATGCATGTAGGTCTGTATTTTTAACTAGCAGATACTCTTTATAAACCTACACGATGTTATGCCCGGAGAAGGCAGTCAGTCCTTCCCACAAGTCCCTCACTGCAGTGAGCAGAACATTTCAAGAGGAACGAAGTCACTCGAAACCAAGGGGGGGACTACAATCTGGGCTCATACAAGTGGAACTCCCTTAGTTTGAGTTTCATTTTTGGATAGTGCTAGAAACTCTGGAGAAAGGCTTAAATTATGGGATACACTTCTGGATGGAGGCATAACATTAAGAATGGGAACACTGAAAATGTTAAATAAACCACTTCTGCGCATTTTTAAACCATGTGCAGTAAGCATGACTGACAAAACTCCCATTTTACTCTGTTCAGGGTTGTTACCTGATTTTGTATCTCTAAAGGCTCATTGTCTTATACCTTCTGAAAGTGAGCTAAGGTTTTTGATGACAATTTCTCCTTTTGTTAAAAAAGATACAAAACCAGAATAATCTGCCTTTGTATAATTTTTGTATGACATGTTTAATGGAAGTCATCAGAAGTTAACACATAATCTGGCAGCAAAACTGATACAGATAGCTACTTTTTCCTCTCACTCTTTCAATTCTTCTTCTGACAATAAAACTATTCATTTTTTTTTTCCTTCTATTACTTTTCCTATAAAGAGGAGAAGAAAGAAAAGAATTGAGATCGTTCCCACAGAAGTGTGACTGGAAGCCGGTGTAAAGTTGCACTTCAAAGCAGCCCAGTTCCTTTTCAGGTGGTGCTGAAGAACCCGAGTTTGGCCTTGGAAGCTATTGACTTGTCTTTGAAGTACCACCAGCAGGAATGCCAGCAGCTGGCGCTTGAGTAGAAATTGTGCTTATTTTCCTGCAGCTAAGCTGTAGTACTGAGCAGTACCTGATAAGAATCTGAGCTACCCTGAAGTAGAGATTTTTTGAATTCTGCATCAAGAGATGGTTTAAAATATTTTCCTCCATCTTCCTTTCTGCAGTTTAGTTTCTCGATATAAAAAGGAAAAAAGGCAGTATAAGGAAAAGATGACTAGCTAAAAAAGGGTCTGCCGTCTTTGACCTCCTTTGCTCCTAATACACTGTGTATTTTAAGAAAATACACTTAATTTTTTTCCAATATTATTTTTGCTTACAGTCTTAAAAATTATCAAGAAAGAGTTTTCCCTTCAAAGTCCCATTCAAAGTCATTTAGTACAATGGTGGAAAATATGCAGATATATTAAATAGTGTTGCTGGGGGGGAGGAAATCCCACTAAATTGTTTCTCTGTCCCATTTTGGACAAAGTTCTAACTCTGAAGTGCCACTACACTGAGTGTTTTCCACTTGGGCAGACAGATTACTCCAGATCCCAATACTCCCAGCTATGAATTGCTGGAATAAGAAAACACACAAATGCACTTATAAAATAAAATACTAATATATTTTAGATTATAATTCTCTTCTTTACACAGTTCTTCTCACTTTTTTTTATTTTCCCTTTTTTAAAATCATTGATGTACCATCTCAAAATGTAGATTAATAACTAAAATGGGTGTGTGCATCTATGTATAAAAAACCAAACAAAAATAATCTTTAAACCTAAACTGGAGATGTAGAAAGCAACGACCAGCTCTTGTCAGTCAGAAATCCTCCTTCAGCATCACAAAAAATTATAACTCAAATCATCCTTGTGCATCAAACTGCTAATCTAATAATAAAGCTTATCAATTAGAGTAAAAAGAAATAAAATATAAATAAAAATTCATGAATCAGTAGTTTACTGTCAAAATGGGGTGTGTCCAAATTGGATTCTGCAGGGGATTGTCCTAAGACTGGTGATTTTGAGAATTTTCAAGAGTGACACGTTTAAGGAATAGCAAATAGGCCCACTATGCTTACAGACAAAACCAAGCTGGGGGAACCACAACTATAGTGGAGCAAAGAATTAGAATTAATTTTTTGACAAACTTCAAAGAAGATCTGGACCACCTGGGAAAGAATTCTGATATGGAAGAAAAAAAATCCCTCTAATATGAAAACTCTTACATGGAAGAAGATAGAATGAAGGTGGTTTTTTTTAGCCTTCAGAAGGTAAAATCATTATACAGCGTCTTAAGTTGCTTCAGAGAAAACTGAAGATAGGTTAATTCTAAGGTTAGCAGAGCAGTAGAAGAAACTGCTTCTGGAACCAAAGGCAAATACCTGTGTATAGCTATTGCCTAAGTATCGTCCTGCCTAGGTACGGGGAAGGAAGGCCTCTTCTACCTCATGGTCATATGAAACAAAAATTAAGCATTACCAAATGGATAGATTCTACTGAGAGTTAAAAAAAGAGGCAATGAGATTTTGAGCTAATTGAGAAATTACCTGGATAAACCCTGAAACACTCCCATAATTCACACAGCATTAAGGCTGCATTATTTAACATTGCCAATAAAAGAGAAATTCAAGCATGGAAATGCATAAAAGTCTGTGGAAATACCAAATAATCTACCTGCGAGTTTCTGTTTTGTCTTTACGCTTTGATATTCTATTCTCTCATATTTTACTGAAAAATTATTAAAAGTTACATTCTGTGCATCTTCATTGATCGATAGTATTAATGACATTACAGCACCTGTAACTGTCCCTGCAAAACACTGTAGGCAACATAGAATGAATATTTCTGTACATACATTTGCTATTTTAAAACCAAACAAAATCCAAACCCACATAATCTGTACAGTTTACTTTTCCTTGAATTACTTACATAATCAAAAATGTACGCATTTAGTGCTCCTGTTCCATCAACCAGTGTAAACCTCATAACAAATACATACTGGAGCTGCTCAATACCTAAAACTGAAGAAAAAAATACTGATCTGTTTCTTAAAGTGAATATGCAAGACAAACCATAACAACTGAAGCTGACGATATGCCTCCTTTAATAGTAACTGACTTTGAACACTGTCATTAAAAGTATAAAGTGGTAGGCCCAAAAAATAGAGGCTCAGAATTGCAAAATGTTGTTCATATTTTGAAAGTGGATTGCAATTTGCCTAAAACACTTTAATAGATAAGTCTATAAAAATGCATAAAGATTTTTAAGTACTTATTCTAGTAAAAGAAATGTTAGTATTTGCTTAGATCTTAGATAGCTCCTGCCCTAGTAGGATTTTATCAATGGATTTTATTTTTATTCCATGGATTTTATCCACGGAAAATTAAAGGAGACTTGCTCTTAATTCAGTGAAAATAAGATAGCATTCCACCTGAAAACGTATCTTCTGAGGAAAACAATTTGTTTCATAAGATGTAGTAAAAGCAACCAGGCAAAGTCTTATTCAGAAAAACTTTGCTGGCAAATCTGAAAATATTCCAGCAGAAGTAAATGACTACAGTCTCACTGGCAGCAGTACTGTTATACCACAAACATAAAATATCTTAAATATACAAAGTTACTGCAACTCTGCATCAGTCTTTTCTGGGTACATTTACTTAAATTGGCTAGTCATTTTATGTTCAACTGATCTGATATACTTGCAGGTTACCACTTAGTCTGAAAATACAGATAATAAAAGAATAATATACATAAAATAATTTAAATACCAGAAAGCATTTAATGACTATTGTTTTCATTTTGAGAATTAAATTTCACTCGCAGGTGCTGTAACACTGCCAGTTATTTATCACCTTACATTTATTTAATAAAAAATAATCATGACAGATTATTTAAGAGAACCACTGTATTGCTCAAATAGTTATTTTCTTTTGTGAAATCTTTACCAAGCTTAGATACTGAGAACATAGATACTTAGAACATGAACTCATAAACATAAAAATATTTGTTTTCTTTAATGTGTTGTAAAGTTTTAAGCTCCATTTTACCTCTAGCATGTATTGACTACATAAAGTAACACAAGGAAAACACAAAGCATGGAACATATTACATGTTATGGTATAATTCCTTTTACTTGAATATTATTTGTTTCAGACTGTCTGGGTTAAAAACTGGCTAGAGGGCCGGGCCCAGAGAGTGGTGGTAAATGGAGT
>JAOXJM010000001.1:23505024-23516769 GCA_026413425.1 Tringa solitaria | reverse complement strand
AGCTCCACCTCCAAAAACTTAAAAATGAGAATAGTATGTAGCTTTGTCAAGGTTCATTACTGAAGTTCTGGGAAAAAAGTGCTATGAAACTGATCATACCTTTTCCTTGTGCTCCAACATGAAGCACACATATCCATATATGCTTATACTTAGCTGCTGGCATTTTAATATCTGAAAAAGATTTCCCTAGTTATATCATTCAGTTATTTTAGGAAAATAAAGTAGAAGTATTCTTTTTTCTTTTTTTTTCACAAAGATAAGGTTAGATTACAAAAAAACCCCAAACATCCAATTTGGAATATATCTGAAATAAAGCTGCTACCATAAATAGTTGAATATAAAACAAAGCAGAAAACAGAAGGGCTTTTGTTATTGGCCTTACACAAAGGACCACCTGAGTTACATTTGCTTATTCACACCAGTACTCGAGCACAATTGAAGACTTTGCTTAAAACTCAGAATGGTACTACTGCAATTATTTATTTTATTCCATTAAAGGCATTCCTTATTAGTATTCTTGCTAAATTGCTTTGTTTAAAGTTCAGTGACCATTTCTCTTGCCTGAGAAAATCTGATAAAAACCAGGAAGAAAACCCATCACGCTGTGAGAAACTTTATTAATCTGAAACAACACTGACATCCAGAGGCTGACAAAGTTAATTGTAGACTTGCATTATCGGAAGCGTTCCAAAACTTTTCCACACCAAGACTAAAAATAGGTCTTTTTAGAAGACTCAGTGAGTTTTCAAATGAGAACTGAAAAATCAGTAAGCATAGCTAAAAAAAATAAATATATTCAGATGTTAATTTTACCAGAATCAACAATAAACTTACTGGTATAGTTTCAAAATAGACAGAAGCACCTTACAAGATCTTGACAGATTACTTTTTCCTGTTTGCATAACAGTAACAATGTTCCAGTTGAGTTTTTCTTTTCTTTGAAGATGCCTTTATGATCATCACTACTTACACTGAATACAATTTCAACGTATCTTAACTTTGTAGATAGTCAGAATGGACACTGTGTCATAGGTGGTATATTTCAAATTTATCTTACCTTCTACCATAAGCAAAGTATCTTCAGGCTGCTGAAGCATTTCATCATGCTTTACAAAATGGATAGCTATTTTCCTTTGTTTCTGGTCTTGTGTGGTCCACATTACAGAATTATACCAGGATGTATTTTGTAGGTCTGGGTTTGGGGCAGTAACTGCAGCGCCTTGTAAAATTAGGTCAAAATCACCCCCATCTGGAACTTCTCGCCTAAAATATTTTCCAAAATGAGTAAGTAAATTCTAACAGCTCCTCCTTAAGCAATCTAGGAACAAAGAAGGCAGTACGCCAAATAAATATTAAAATAATAGTCATGAGAGTGTTACATCAGTTTAAACATTTAGAGTTGTATAGCAAATTATGACAAGATAAATAATTTCTATGTTAATAATTATGTTAAGTAATCTATTCTCACTTAGAAGCAGAGGCAGCCTAGTGGCCACACTTATGTAAATCCATGGAAAAAGAAATATATCAGCTTTATGTTATTTCACTTGGGCCTTAAAAGGGCCACACAACTGCATACCACTTCTGTAGAGTGAAAAGACTGTATAAGATCAGATAATTTCAAGTTTTATGTTCTAACTTATTTTATTTTGCATATTTTGGGGGGGGGAAGAGCAGGAGCAGAATAGCTTCACATAGGTACTGTAAAGCAAAAATTTGCAACTCTGCACCACACCATTTCTTTCCTGTTCTGCTAAAGTGCACCATTCATGCATTTCCAGTTGTCATTCACAGAAAAGAAATGCAGAAATGTAACTTTACCAATATTACCAACAGGCAAAAAGGCAGTGGCTGGCACACAAATAGAAAAACATATTAGAATGCTTTCTCCTAAGCAAAACAGACCTGCTGGCTTCAGGTGAAGTATGAACCGTAATAAAAAGGACAATGAAAAAAATAAACCCAAAAGCTTGGACTATTTCTTAAGACTCAAAGAAAACAGGTACCAAGCTTTTGAGTGGAGTTGAAGAATAAAAACCATCAACTCCTGCAGATTATTCTAATGGTTTCACTCTCCAAACCAAAAGCAGCTGCTTTCACCAGCGAAAAGAAAAAATCATGCCTATGAAACCAAGGTTTGATATTCTGCTGTGACTGTCTAATTGGCACATAAGAGGTCTTCCTGAACCTGAACTTTCATTTCATGAATACAGTGCTGTTCACATGAACTTTTCCCACCTGTGTTGCTGGATTACTATTTTCAATGCAAAAGCAACATATCTAACATATAAGGTCACCTTTCCAGATACACCCATTAAACCCTTCCAGCCTCTACAGCCTGCCTGTAGATTTTCCACAGAGGTAAGAATGGAATGAAGTGGTTTTGAACTAAACTAAACAAAAGGATTTAAACTTCTGTAATGTGGATACATGAATATGTATATGGATATACATATATACGATATACATATATATGGATATACATCCATGGATATCCGTATTTTGGTACTTAGAAGCTTTCAGTCGAACTCTAAAACCAAAAATACACCTCTATAGGGATATTATATCCAAAGTATTATATGCAACTTACTGCATAAAGGATCAAACTTGCACTGAGCTTTGTTCAGTCAGGCCCTTCAACATATGCTAAAACATGAAACAACTTCTTCTGCCACAGCAGAAAATGTAGGAGGCAAGGATTTCCCTAAATCATGTTTCCCTCCTGGGCCACTTAGCTCACCTAAAAGAGAAGCTAAATTTCTGGAAAAGCACTGCAAGTAGTCCCATCGTTGCAGCAGGATGGTGGCAGTAGAAGGAAATACACTAACTGAAGCCTCACAACCTATCTAGTTAAAAAGTCTGCCCTAATTCTGTGGCAGCGATATGTGAAATGAGAAAACTCCAATGAACAAAAATGAAGATACTAACAAGTCCAGAATATATAAAAAGGCTACAGAAGTCATGGAAAATTGTGGGATAAGGATAAAGTTCATAAGGAACAAACAAAATTCAATTGTATCTGTTTATTACTATACAGAGTTGGCAAGTTATCAAAAAAGCAACAAAAGTGGCAGAGATAGTCTGCAATTATCTCCTTTTTAGACTTGGTAATAAAGACAATGTATTCATATGCTGTGAAGATGATGAAGCACTTCCGCTTACATTAGCAACCAAGAGAATGTTGGAACAACATCTGATAAGGACCGATGTTGTTCAAGCTGCAAGCACGCTACTTTGCATCCAAAAGCTGTAAGAGAAGGATAGTAGGGGCATTTTCTTGTCTCAGTGATGTTTGTATCTAATAAATCTTGATTGTGCAAAAAATTTCAAAAGGCTAGGAGAATACTAAAGCGCCATCACTTACAGAAGGCAACAGTTTACACCAGTAAAAATAAAGCCATTTGCTTAGGAGTGATGGTAGGCCAAGCCAGGCAAAAAAAGTGATACAGGGTTTAGATGATCGTGAATACCACTGTGATGCATGTCACTTGGTATTTTAATCGAACATAGGCCCTTTCAAACAAACTTAACTTTCATTTTATGATTAATATACAGCAGAATTATTTGACTGAGCTTTATTTGATACAATGACAAATGGCATTAAAGAGGAAATAATAATGATAAAACTGTCATTGAATTGACTCAGGTCAGAAAAGAGATCAAAATACCAAGCCAAGGTGAATGGTGTTTCCGTGATAGTTTTGGATCACACAAAAATGCCTTCTCTGGAAGATACACTTTAGTCAAAGATATTTTATTCATTCACTTGGAGACTATCACACCTTTTTGCATATCCTATTTTGAAACCACAAGACAGCAACAAGTACTTAAAGACAACTTCAGTATGGGAAAAACTGCACTGCTAAATTTGAAAATAAAGAAAAATTATTTTTTGAAACCGCTCAAAGGATTCTGTAAATAGAACTCATCTGATGATTTAAAATTTTCCTATTTTCAGTGAGTTTCAAATCTTTGTTCAAAATATAAAATACATTTACATTCATTCAGCTCATTTTACACAAAGAGGATGAAAATACACTGAAAATCCAGGCATCCCAAAACATGTAGAAAATTCCTAATTACTTCTATTGTGTGAAACACTTACAGAGAGTTGCATTTGGAACAATGAAGTTTAATAGACTGATAGAGCTTCTGGGGTTTATAAGTTCTCAGCTTTGCTCTAATGCGATACTGCTGAGGAGCTGTGCTGCTCAGAATGGTTTTCAGTTCCGTGTTACTCAAATCCTGGTGATCTGTTAATACTGCAAAATAAAACACACACACACAAAAAGCTATGCATACCTACTAACCACATAATATCTGGAATATAGGAAATGGCCATTGCAGGTATGCTTTTTCCTTAATTCCCACCTTCTGTTCCCTCCCCAGCTGCAGCCTCAGTTTAATCAGTACAACATGTTTCTACAGCCTTTAAGATAAATCACAACAGGTTGTGGGAGCACAGTGTACTTAACAGTGTGCTTCAGAACATGTAGAAAAAAAATGGAATACAGAAATATACCATATTCATTTAAAAATGGAATAAAGCAAATGTGACATTTATATACTTATACTCTTAGAATAGCTCTTACCATAATAAGTAGAATATATTATTTCAGCCTTTGAGCTGATGTCCGAAAAATACTTTTGCTCTTTAGTAAAAATAAAATTCACCTTGAGGTCAAAATGTTTCCTACCTGTAACAGATAACTGCTGACATCTCTTTAAGTGTGATTCAAGATCTAAAATCAAGAAGAATTTCCTAATTATTTTCCTTCCTTCTTTTCTTCATCATGTGGGCACAAAAATAAATAGATAGGCAGACAGATACATGAAACAGAAAGCTAAACAAAGGAAAATGGAAATACTAATAATGTATGAAAACAGTATAGCAAAAGCAAAAAGCAAAGTAAGGAGGGGACTAGCATCAGATATCGAGTTAATGTATTTGAGGAGAAATCAGTGCATATATTAAATAGCAATGCTCATGTGAATGATAGTGGTCAAGTAAACCGTATTCATCCCTCTGTAATCTTTCTGGACAGGAGCACAAATACATTATTCTAAAAAGAAAAAAAAAGGATTGCCTGGTCCCTCCTCTGAGCAATCTCCACTACAAATAAGAGAGTGCACAAAATTCTTTCTAGATTTGCAGTGTTTTGGTCTAGATATGAAGTATTTATTTATTCTTGACTTTTATACCCTTTTAGAAAGATCCTGTCACAGTATGTTATTAACAGCTCAGTAACATAGGATTTTAAAAGCTAGAAGCAAAGATGCAGACTGTGTCCAACTAGCTTTAGAGTTTAATTCACTTTTAGTTATTTTTATGTATTTATTCTTATTATTATTCTGTTATATCTTATTACTATTCTTTATTTAGTTATTCTTATTCCAGTTTAAGAATGCCATTAAAAGAATAATACTGAAAAGAATAACATATTAAAAAAATATATTAATCTGTAAGACACTTCCATGGCACTGCACCTTGCAGCTTTGCCACTGACACAACCTTCCATCAAATGGCTTCAGAAAGGCCCTTCAGCAAGCAGCTGTTTAGTAGTGTTTTCAGTGCCCATCTCTTAGGAATTCCCCTTTAGAGGGAGGGCGTTATGTCACTCTGCTTTATGATCTAATATAGTATGATTAAGAACACCATCTGTGTTTAATAATTTATTCACTACCTCCTACAAAAGTATTTTTCCATATGTATGAAAGGCTTCTGCTGTGAGAGAGAAGGACAGGGTAATGTCAATTTCTAGTCTAATCCAAAAGAATTTTCTAAAGCTCTGCATGTCAAAGTAACATTATACACTTAGAGAAGCAGTAACTATGACCTTATCTTGACCACATATATACGTTAGACGAAAGAGCAAATCCGCTTTCAATTGCTCTTACCTGTAACATTGTTAAAAGTGCCATCTAATTCCACTGAAGACATGCTTTCCATACTCTGACTGTCTGCCAGATCCACAGATTCTAAGAATCTAAAAAGAAATGGCCAAATATGTTATAATCTAGTGAAGTCTTTCATATATATATATATATATAACTATACATATATTTATGTTATGTTATAATGTTCAGACATAAATTTTCCAGCAGTGACATAAAACTTAATTGAGCCAGAAGTTGCAGGAGTGTATATTCATGATGCAGATGAGCCACTCTTTCACTTCTGGAAGTTTAAACACAATATAGTTCCAAAAGAAATCTGTACTGCTGGAAACAGAATTCCTGATAAAGGAACGTGTACTTTGGTTACTTAGCCTTTCCTTATGTAAATAATACAGTTCAGTAAAGCATTTATATTATATGGTTCATTTTGAACATCCTTTAACTCTCGCCATTTCCAAGTAACACACATGCACAGGCTCAAAACGTGCTCAATTTATCTGCTTAACTATAGTTTTTATGTTATTACATGTCACTATGAAACAGAATAAGCATGTTAATGTGGCCAGGCCTTATTATTATAGGATTATAAATTAGAAATCTTAATCCCCACGATACTCTCAATTTGGAAAATTAGCCTTTATATACCTATCCCCCAAAATACTTCATCTTAGTGGTGCTAAAGACATATTCTGTTCCAGAATTTCTAGTTCTGACATGCATTTACAATTCTAAACTGTACAGTCGTTACATCAGCCTAGAGTTTTCCAGAATCACCTAGAAAAAAAATAAAAATACAGTACTTACGTTTTTAGTTCCTTAACATCTGGGTTACTTTCTGGTAAGACTCCTATTCCTCGACCATAACACGTGCCACCATGAAGATGGAATTCTATATGTGAGAAATCTTCATTCTCAGCACTTGCTTGTTTTGTGTGAATACTGTAAATTCTCAGAAAACTTCCAATCTTTAAAAATTAAAAAAAAAATAAAAAAAAATTGCTAACACAAAGATAGCTATTAATTTGTAAAATCCTAGGCCTCATAAAGCTCCTTCCCTGTTTTCACTGAATCACAGGGTAGCTGAAGTTGCCAGGGACCTCTGGAGACTGCCTAGCCCAACCCCTGTGCCCAAAGCAGAGTTAATTATAGCAGGTTTCTTAGGGCTGTCTCCAGCTGGGTTTTGAATATTTTCAAAGATGGAGACTCCAAAACCTCTCCGGGTGACCTGTTTGTTTTGCTTTATCTGACAACATTACTGGCAGCAAAGGCTGATTCGGAACCAGCATAAGCCTTCTTACAAAATTCGATTCTCAAGCAGACTTAAGAACATAGATCAAACAAGGCAGTATTTTTGTTTCCTGAGGGCACAATTTGTCTTCTATATTCACAACACACCCCTCCAGAGACTGACGTGCTGTGATTTGTCCACGTATGACTGCACTCAGCAATTGACCTCATGTCCATCATCATACACGGCATATTATCTTTTTCTGTATACACACAAATACATCTCTTTAACCCAGACTTCTTCATCATATCTTGCTCCTACATTACAGATAACATTTTTTTCAGCACCAGGACAAAAGGCAACATGTTTTAGAAATTCAATGATTTTGGCACTGTTGCTAACTTTGTTAGATTTTCTGCTCAGGTACATGGAAAATATGCTTCTTGTTTTGCTTAGAATTATTTTAGGTTCTCTGAAACAATTCTGTCAAGTTACACAAATAGGCTAACTAATATAAGTACCTACTAAGAAAGAAATTATGGAGTGCTGAACATTGAACACAACTTTATAACTTTGCTTTTATTTCAAACTGCCACTCCCATTACCCGTGTCCACCATCCTCCCCTAAAAAAAAAACACCAAACCCCAAACCAAAACAAAGGTTCTAAACATAGATAATCTGGAGATATAATTACATAGTTATTTCCCTTTAACGTGTTTAAAGGCCTCTGAATCAAATTAAATAGCACCCAAATTTTTTTTAAAAGCATAACCTAAGATCCAGCTGATAGCTGTCAAGCTACACACATTCAATAACCTAGATTTATATTTGCTCTGAGTATCTTTTAAATAGCCCTATATAAATGATAAATTATTTTAAATTTACTTAAATTAACATTAATATGACAGCAGCCAATCTGTTAGGTATTCAGCTTCAGCTGCTGCTTTAGAGTAATTTTAACCAGTAGAAACCCATAAAGTATTCCTATAAGACTGAAATGGCCAGGTCTTAGTATGACACTTATACGCATATGTATATATGCGTAAAAGCTGGTAAGAGTACTATCTTGATTCTGAATTCTCTTCTGTACTGAGGAACAGACTATGACTATATAATGCTGGTATCAAACTGCTCTTGTAAACAATAATCATACATGACAAAGGCAGCATATTTTCAAATCCAGGCACCAGGGACATAAAAGTGCACTTCACCCTGCACCTACTATGCTTCTGGCACGGAGCTCTTACCAGAGTTTTAATTGATCTGCACTATTAGGAGGCTGCTCATTTTGTTCATTCCAAGCACATCAATAGGACAGCATGCACAGTTAGATGGAGTTAACAGGCTTATCTGGAGGCTTTTTTTTTTTTTTTCTTTCCGGATGTTTAATTTCACTTTATTATGCTGAATATCCAAAAATGCAAGTGACATTATAAAACTACTTTTAGTTTTAATATCCCGATTAAGGGACATTATAAAACTAATCTAATGATTAAGACAAATGCTTTTGGAGAAAGTTTTGTTTAGATGTTCTTAGCTAAGGTTTGGGGTTTTTTTTGTTGGGTTTGTTTGTTTTAAGAGTAATTTGCTTATAAGCAAGAAAAAGTCTATTATAATTAAAGAATTTCCTCTTTTCGAAAACTCTGTATGAAAAAAGTATTTACTACGTGTACAAACATAAAAAATTAAACATGAGAGAGGAGAGCCCAGAAGCCAAGCTGGTTTTGTCCTCTGAACTTGTGTGCTGAAACGAATGCAAAAGACAACCGAATTACACGTTTTAGTGCAATACTTCATTTCCCAAGATTTGCGATCACTATAAAAATATACCTTCCTATATCTGCATCTTATTAGATCTCTTTTCTTATTATTTTATCTCTTTTAACACGGCTTTAAAGAGCTGCATCGCAATTAGCGCTGGCAAGGAGCGGAGGGGCGCGGGCGGTGGGGGATGCCGGCAGAGAGCCCCGGGGCCGCCCGTGCCAGCCGGGCTGCAATTTCCCTGCGTTCCTCCGGGGGGCAGCATCGCTCCCCGTTAGCAGCGCCGAGCAGCGGCGTTGGGGGGGGGCACGGCTGAGAATGGTACCCTCTCCCCGGTGTCCACTGAGCCCCCGCAGCCCCAGCACAGCTTGTATCCTTCACCGGGAAGAAATTATAATCTACCTTACCGCGATTTACACCGCGATTTACAGAGCCATCACTAACATCAAAGCACAAAAGCAACCCCTTACCTGACTTTACAGCAGTTCTGTTTATGAACTGCCTACCTCGTCTAAAGCAAGTTCATTTAAAATGAAATTAAAGCAGTAAGAACACATTTCCTGCAGTAATATAAAACACGCTAATACCCTATTTCCATTCTAATTCAAATATGACTATTTTAAAAATACATATTGAGACCAAAAAGAATTAAAATGAAGTCACATCTGCAGTTCCCTTTAACTAGCCAACTACAACAACTTTTAGTGTACAAAATCTCATAATTACTTCAAAACATATGGGGTTGGGTTCACACTTAAGACACTGGTGAATTTGAAATGGTCATTTATCATGGCAGTTAAATGTTCACGCTTGGCCGAAAAGACGCTCGTGACAAGAGGCTATCTACAGGAATCACTTAACAAAATCATCTGTACTAATTTTTATGCCTATTTTATGGCTGATGATATTCAGTGTGATTTCTTTGTCGTCATTTTATCCCATCAAGAGTCTCATTTTAATAAGTAAATGGTGCACAACGTTTTACAAATGAGAGGAAGCCTATGGACAGCATTTGGGTGTGGTCCTTTGCATTAAAAAATACCAACTTAAATTCATTAAAGAGTTTGGAGGACTTGGGGGTGGTATGAGGGGGTGTGTGTGTGTTTGGGTTTTTTTTTCCCGTTTTAATGAGTAAAAAGGACAGTGGGGAAAATACCACTGACACCTCAAAGGAATGCTACTCAAGCATGAAAAAGACAAAGCTAGATATTACAGCCATATAACTCATTTAGGTCGCACACTGGAAATGTGACTCAGACCCTATAACAAGACTCCTCAGTCCAAACTACCACCAAAAAAAGACATGACATTGTATATAGCAATAGGAACAGATGAAAACAGTCAAATTCTGCATTAGAAGACACATAACAAAAGTAAATACTGTGAAACTACGGACTAGGAGCTGCCCGCGTGCTCAAGGTTGCTTTCATTATACTAAATGCATGGCAACACGTAACTGGTGGTGTCAAGCCGTTAGAGGAATGCCCAGTACCACATACTCAATGAATGACAGTACATGAAGAAATCTCCAACCAGCTGTGGCCAGCTGGACACTTACTGTGCACTGACTGACCACCAATCCTCACTCACCTTGATGCTCACCATCTAGTAAAATGCCCCAGATGGAGAAACCCATGTCACAGACTTATTCCCGAGTTGTATGGCAAGGTCTGAGACATTCCTGAGAACCTCTGGAAAAGGTGGAACAGGAATGGCTGACGAACAACAGAACTACAACCCATGGGGAGCAACTGTACTCCAGAGTTTGTTGCAGGCTGGGGTTCCGAGAGTAATGAGAAAGCCTCATGCAGCCCAGGTAGCCAGAGGAAGAGGGAAATTTGGGAAAAAAAAGTGAACACTGTTGTCTTTGCTTAATTGTAGCTGTTGCTTGTGTCTTTGTGCCCCAGGAAATAATTGACTTCAGAGATGAGACATCTGAAAATTCTGTTTGTGTTCTGCTAAGGCAGTAAATGCCGCAGAGCCACAATCTTACCCAGCAGGGTAAGAGGCCAGTAAATATAGGGGACAAATGTCTACTTACGGTACCAAATGTAGCATACCTTCAATATTACTAAAGTTCTCTCCATTGAAAATTGTACATATTACTTGACTGTCTCGGAAAATGGGATAAAATGCTCATATCTTCAGCGTTCTCTGGACTGACAATCCAAACAAGGAGCTTTTTAACAAACTCTTGCAGGAATATCCCTGACACTGTGCTCCACGGTTTGCTAAAAATTCACTGTAATACATTACCTGGTTTCTCTAGACTGTAGTGCTAACTCAGAGCTTCCTTGTCTGAACATGCACCCATAAATACAATTTTAAAATAAGAACAAATATTTCAGGGTGGTGTTTCTGGTTTTTTTTTTTGGTTTTGTGTTTGGTTTTGTTTTTTTTTTTTTTTCAATGTGCCCTTCTTGGTATCAAGGCTACTTAAAACAGATTGTTCATACATAAACATCATTTCAGAGCTGCAACTGTCATTGCAAATGGTACACAACAACATGGGAGAGTGTAACCTAACAATTCAGTAACAATTTACATTAAAAAGGCAATTCTAAGCTACTGTCAAATGCAGAAGAGACGGCTGAGAAATGGTGCACTTTTATTATTTCTGAAATCATGAACTGGCAAAACATCTAGTTCAGTTTTGGTCCATGCTGTTCTCGTGTTCACACTCGGAAAGGTGCAGGTGCAGACACTAAACACTCTCCAGTTTTATATTTCTACATAAATGACTTAAAAAAAATAATTGCATAACAAGACCCTGAACTAAATAAATATTATACAGATTAACACAGAGTAATACTTTCTTACGATATAACATGATTTCCACTAGTATTTAAAAAGAATC
>JAOXJM010000001.1:23488267-23499488 GCA_026413425.1 Tringa solitaria | reverse complement strand
TGATTTCTGTTTTGTTTTCATTGAAACAAAATAGTCAAGGATTATAAATTTGCTTAACCCCAAAATATGTATCTACAGAACATTACTTAAATCTATGAATATGCCTGTTTTATGAAAAACCGAATCACAATGTCTTACGTAAATAAAACAAATTATTTAAAAAAAATAAATCTACCTTTAGAAGAAAAGAAGATCCATCCACTTTTGCTTTTCCTACCAGCTGGCAAGTGAGATCAAAGTACAGCATTGGCTGAACACCAGACAATTTTGCTGCTGGTCCAGAGATGGAAATATTAGTGGCTGCCCAAACACGTAAATCTTCTATTGTTTTCTGTTCTTCATCCATGAAAGTGTACACTTTGCTAGAGGTTCGAGGAACTACTGGTGCTCCAACAGTTCCATCAAATGTCAAGGATGCAAATCCCGCACTGGTAATTCCCTGCATCTGTCCATTGTATTCCCTGATCTGTAACAAAGTATGAAAAAAACCAAAACTAAATGGTTGCACTGCATCAAGATATACATACTTATCATGTGCCTGAAGAATGGACCGTTGATTATTTTTGTTCATAGTGCTATTAGGAGAACAAGTCAAAATAAAAACAAAATAAGGAAATTAACATTGACAAGAAAACAAAGTGAATAAGCTGAAAACATAATCTAACACAATTTTTTTTTTGAGAAGGCAGACTAATACCACCTGTAAATATTGAGCATCAGTGCAAAAAATTTTATTTACATCTCAAAGTGTTTGGGTGGGGAACACATGAGGATTGCTTTTACAGATGGGGAAACTGAGACACAAGAGAAATTAATTTTTAGGGGTCACACTGCAGAGCGATGGTAGAGCAAAGGTATTATGAATTCCTGTTTTCTACCTCTTGCAATAGCCCTGATTCCTGATATTAAGAAACTGAAAAAGAAAACATCAGTTCTAAGAGCTTTTTTTTTTTCCCCTATAAAGCAAAGAGTGACCAGCTTTCATTCCTTGAATTATGGATACAGCTTTCACAATTACTCTTATGTCTACTGCCCTGCAAATGGCAGGTCCCTTGTATCCTGCTGATTTAATTGTGCATCTGCTACCATATAGAACACAGTGTTTGCAGCATTCCTTCAAGGATCTAGTCTAGACTTATTGTTCCCTGCACATTTTTTATATATATCAAAGCACTGTCTGACATTATCCAGAAATCTCAAACTGGCTGTTACGATCCATCCATTTTTAATTAAAATTTGCCTACAAAAAAAGCAACAAGATTTCTGAATATAACATTTGGAGACAATATCATTTAGGATTCCCAGTGTTTAAACGGGTCAAAATCCTACTGATTTAAAATTGCAGAAACTCAAGGATCTGACAGAAGTTCTAAACAGCAACATTTCTTAAACAAACACCAACAACAATTTTGGCCTAAATTTTATAAAAACACTGAAATTTGAAAAGCACACAATTCAAGTATCCCTTAGAAATTCATAAACAAAGCAGTTCAATCTTGCTGACAGAAACTCCTTTAATCCTTTCTACTTTGACATAATGTACAAATGCATTAAGAATCATCTCATTAGGATAAAATTTCACTGACTTAAGATTTCTCCAGACCTGACCAATGGGAGCACATCAAAAACATGATGTAGTTTTTCTTCATTGTAAGACTGAAACCCTTTAGTCTTTTAACCTTTAGGTTTAAATATGGAAAACACAAGAAACACCAATGGACAAATCAGGAAAATACATAGTTTTATAATCAATTCATGCCTGTTACCCATGATTTGGAAAAAACCATTCCACCAGAACACTAAGACGTTATCTGATACACAGATTTACTTTAGTTTCTGACACTGGCATTATATTCCATACCTTCTCAAAATAGGTAACACCCAGAGGGGAGGAAAACTCTCTTTCATCACTTATTCATCCGCTACCGAAAGATACTTCAAGTATATTTTAAAGTATCTTGTCTGACATGACAAATGTTTCTCAAAGTGTTTTAATTGCCAATTTACATACTTATTTTTTCACTAATTCTTTTAAATGATCATCAAAATGCCTTGACTTCTTTCTTCTTAAAAATTCTGTCCTAGAGCTCTAGCCTATTTATGAAGGCTTTAAACCTTCCAGGAAACCAGTTCAAGAAACTACTTTGTGTCCCTAGGCTTCCACTAATATTTCACTAAAGACTATTTTCCCCATTTCCCAAATCCTTTATGTCATGTTTTTAGCATTCACAAGGCTGTGCTTGAACATATGGTACTCCTGACATCTCCTAGTGGATTTGAAATCAACCTTAGTGTAGGGAAAGGCAGTTATAAAATAACAAAAGAAATGAAATATGTAAGAAGGTAAACCTGAAGTCTCATGATGAGAAAATTACCAGTGATCTTGAAGCAAAACCAAATGTCGTTAGGCATAGGTATGTGGAGACATATTCAATGTAATTTGGTGAACAACAGAACAAACAGGAAAAGTAGATGTAGAACGGGTTACAGAACAAAATATTTCACAGCTGAAAATTTTTTATGTCAGACCCATAGAAGAGATGACAGTCAAAAAATTCTCTGGGCTTATCCTTAAAAAGCAAATCATTGTTAAAGTGGTAAGAAATCACTGGAGTGTAAAATGAACAAAATCCACAGGCAAATGTTGTTTCATTATGGCACTCCAAGTAGATCTCAGATCACGTTAAGCAGTGATACTGTAAACTAGTTATATATTACACACACAAACAATTCTGAAATTGAATTAAACATAGGGAAAAGAGCTAATCAGAGATTTTTGTATATATGACAATTCCCCCTCACTAGATTTTTTTTGTCATTTCTAGGGGCCTTCGGGATTTTTAAAAAATTCAGTGGGGGGGAAAGGCTAGGTAAGTGAGGCAGATGGCCATCACATAAAAACTTCCCTGAAAATTTTAAGTAAATCCAAAAATAACGATTGTAAACAAATCGGAGCAGATAGAATGTGTACGGCTTGTTCTAATCAGGCAAGTGAATTCCAATATATATTGCAGCAGTCTTTGGCACAGTTTTTATAAACTAAAGAACAAAAGGTGAAATGTCACCTCAAAAACTGCATGGGCAACAAACTCTAGTGATTTCTATAGGGTACAATTATCTACCTCTGTGAAAAGAAGCTGATCTTGAAATATAGATATTTATAAATATAGCAGATAAATAAATATTTATAAATAGGTTTACAGCGACCAAAACCACCTGAATTAATTTTATTTTTTTTTTTTACTGAAGCTGGTGTTATCCACTTCACTCAACAGAAAAGTGCAACAGTAAGTAGGGAAGAGCTAGAATAATAGCATGTCCAAGGTAGTTTTCCATCCAAACCGATTTCTAAATTGCAGAAGTAAAGGACTATTAAAAAACCACTGCAGTCACAGATAATTTTAGAATATAAAAAAAATGCCTTGTAAACTAGCATATACTAAGCTAACGTACACATTCTTATACTAAGAAGTAAGATTTCCTAAAAATTTAAAATTTAAATTTTAAATTTAACTACTGATTTGTGGAAAAATCAGGAATTCAAGATAGCGCTTTGAAACATGAGTACATTGAGCTTAAAACTTGATTATTATTTACACATATAAAATTGTTTCAAGACACCAAATTGTGTTGTGGTTTGTTTGTTTTGTTTGAGGTTTTTTTTGCTTTGTTTTGTTTTGTTTGCTTTTTTAACTTGAACTATTGCACTGCCTGAAATACACTGTCCAAACTTCCATGCCAACTTGAGTATACATTCAGGTCAGGACCTCATTGTAAGATATCTTTTACCAAAGCAGAAATCAAAAACTCATGAGCCCTGTCATTCACGGCTGGCAACAAAATAATGGAAGATCATGAAGTTCACATGCTACTACCCAGTCTTCCCTTAACTGCAGAAACACAGTATACGTGAGATGGTATAGTGATGGGGAAATGAAGAGTGCAAAATTGTCTACAGGTAATGTATCTGCAAGAATTATAGTTACTGTGGTAAGAAACGTATTCCCCTCAGTTAAACAGATGTATATAGGTACATGCAACTCTGTGTGACACGAACAGGGTTCAGATGACACATTATGCAAATAAGCAGTGACAAAAAAATCCCTTCACTCTTAAACACAGAACCTGATCTGAACGTTATGAAGGCAGAGATAAGGTTACAAATGACTGCACTGAAAAGAGAACAATCAGAACCACAGGAATTTGGATGGCCAGGGACCTCAGGAGATCCTAAGTCCCACCTCATCCTTGGGTCAGGGCTGTTGTCAACACAGTGTCACAGGATTCGGATAGTTGAGCCTTGCAAGATTCCAGGAATGGAGATTCCAGAACCTCCCCAGGTAAACTCTTTCAATAATGCACGTCTTTTAGTCAGCCACCATCCTTGGAAACACTCCCTTTGCAATACACTAAGACCTACCATCGCTGGATCCATAAAATTCCCCAGCACAGATTATTACATATTTTGATTGTACTGAATGTTTAAAAAAATCCATAGGAATTTGGGAAAAAAGCCTGCACATGGATTAAATTTCAAGTGAAACTCCATCCAAAAACCAAGACAGAAACTTGGGATATGTGCAAAAAAAAAGAACTCAATATACTAGGTGCCACAAACTCTTCTTATTTGTTCTTATACATGATGGCTATGAAAAAGGATTTCTTCCTAGGAGATGGATAAAAAATTTACCTTACGCTAAGGGATGGGGGTTCCAAGCCACACAGGTATGCTCTTCAATTCTCCCCATTCACTCAGCATCTTACATAAGGTTTTAGAGACAGATGACTGCACTTAATCTTGAAAAATGGAGCAAGGACTTGATGGAAAAACACAAACAAATAAAATACAGGTTTTCCATTATGTCAAGACAAAAAAATAGTTCACTTACACAGGTATTCAGCTTATTTCCTTGGGTTCTTTCTATTCTATTTTTGACTGCACAGGTACCCAACACATAATGGAGTGGCACCTAAGAGCCACTGATCCAAGACAATAAGGGTTTCAGGCGTGTTTGAATTGAACCGCAGAGCTTTTAAAACATGGGAACACCCCAGCAACTGGAGCCTATCTATGGAAGAAGTCAAGGCTTGAAAGTAAGAGAGGAGAATAGTATCAAGATTACTATGACAAAAAGCTAGAGAATTAAGTCTTAGATCTTTGTAATTGCTAGAGGGATTGATTATCCAGAGGAAGTCATACAAGTAAAATTCAGAATGAGAGGTCACTCCTTTGGTCTTCATCCTCCAAGTATCCCACGTAAGTGACACAGCTCTATAATGCTATGTATTCTGGAAAAAGACCCAGCAAAATACATCCTAGACAGTGATTGTATCGGACAACTAGAGCGTGTTTTACAAAATGAACACCTAACTAAGAATGTGCTTCGCTTTTTCTCCAATTCCCAAACATTAAAATGGAAACCAGTTCACCTCACTGGGAGCGAGGAAATAAATTCTTGTTTATGAATCACCTCTGAGGAAATAAGGAATACTAGAGAAAAGCCAATGAGGAAATTAATTCTATTTTCATGGCTGGGTTTGAGCAATACAGGAAAAGCAGAACTCCCAAGTCAAGTGAGGATAAGATATTGCAGATTTAGTCGGTACCAGCGGGTTATCTTATGCAAAAATAAATTACATAATTAAGTATGGTTATTGTGTACATTAATATGTAACATTGTAAAAACATGCCTTTGGTACTATTCTGCATCTCTTTAAGTATGGTCCAGCATTACAAGACCTCAATTCAGTCACTGCAGTACGGTTCCTCTTCCCTATAGAGTTGCAGCAGGCGTAAGAAAAACACCCAGCAGAAGCAGTACCAAAGCTATAAACACTGATTTCTTCATGGCCTTTGATACAGATAAATACAGGGTAAGCCAGGATAAACATCAAAGAAGCAGCTAGAGCATATTGTACACTAACAGCCCCAGATAGATTACATTTGAGTAACTCTCCAGCTGATCTAAACTGCTGCACAACAGAAGCTCTAAAGTAATCCCTCAATTCTATTAATTTGAAGACGAATAAATTGTGCACATTTATGTTAGTTAAATTCTGTTCACCCAGAAGTATTACCACACAATTTTTGCCAACTAGTTCAACAAAAATTCAAAAAAGAAAGAATGCTGTTCTGGAGTTGTCACAACATCTAACACTTATTAAAAAAGAGGTATCAGCTTAGTGCTCTAATGTTGTTTAAAAAATTTGATAGTTTATTTCCAGTTTTGATCCATACCATAACCACAGTTGTTTTATAGCTCAATTGTTTTATCCAATGTCTCCATGTGTTAATTTCAGCACATGAAGAATTCAATTATTCCTACAGTCCTCTCACTGAAAAAAAGCAAGCATATAACTCCACATTCTAGTACATACCTTTATTCTATGAAATCGAACAATATCTCCAACTTTGTAAATTTTTGGTAGGGCATCTAGATTTCCATTAAAAAGAGTGCATGTTAACTTGACATTTGATGGGTCCACAAGTGTTACAACTGAGCAATAATCTGTAAAATATAAAAGTGACCGAATGAGTAATAGGCATTATGGAGTTATTAATATACAGATATTGAACTTGAGATGAACAACCATATGGCCAATCTTTTTCTGCTATGATCTGTGTAACTATTCCAAAGTCAATTTGGTTACAGAAGCATAAAAACTGAAGTGTGGCCCATCTTGCCGATAATTAGTCCAAATAACTGAAAATGAAATGGGTGACTAAGCCTAGGTCTGGGAGCCAGGAAGGCACAAAACTTTTTCTTCTGTCTGCAGCAGGCATGCTGTGTCTTCAAGTTTCAATTACTTCCTCTATGAAATGGGGAGGATATGTACAGTCTTGTGCAGTCTTTTTCTAAGATTTATTTTTGCACTGTCTTCTGTAGAGGTAATGAATTCTACAAGTTCTAAAAGCAAATTAAAATATAAATTACTTATTTTTCACTTCACCAAAATATGGAAGATATATACTGCGAGGATACAGTTACACAGTAGTAGTGAAAAAGTATAGCAGGAATCTGAAATGTGTCCTTTTAAAGCCAAACTTCAGTAACAGAATATCACTTCTATTAATGATCTAAAGGTAAATTCAAAACAAGACAGAAATATGTCAGAGCAAATCAGCCCAGGGCAATATTTGCAAATGACATAAAAGAAACCGGTATTTTCCATTTCAGCTTACAGAAGCACGTATGCTCAGATATCTTACAAACATAAAATTGAGTGAGATTACACTTGCTCTTTCACAGCATGGTAGATGGTTAAACTGCCTGAGAACTTTTCAAATACCCAATATCATTATGGTTGTATGTTTAGAACCTCAAACATCCACACACCTTGCGTTAGTTGCTTTTAATCAAGTTGCTTTTGTCTTGGATACTTATTATGCTAGCATTTTCTGAAATTCACAGTTCAGGACTGAATTACAAATTTTCAGCACATCAGTAGAGCAATGAGATCATAGCCTATTATTTTTACCTTGATGACAACCTTGACACATTTATGTATACAAAACTTTGGCCTTTTAGAAAGAGTTAGGGTTGGTGTTTTTTGGGTAAGCCCACACCAAAGCAGGTATGCCTGACTGGTTCTCATGGATAACCCATGCCAGAGCAGGTACTCCCCCTCAAAGAGGAAGGGTCTGCAGCCCCATGGAGGAACCCACGCTACAGCAGAGGACACCACTAGGAAGGAAGGCACAGAAGGGAAAAAAAAGAGTAAGCAACATGTAGCAGCAGAAAGAAACTGCTACGTAATGGCCCCAACCACCTGTACCACCATTTGGTCCTCTAAGAGAGACAGTGCCCTGCAGCAGTAACAAGGGAGTGGAGACGAGGAAGGGGGAAGGAGAGGTGTCTGGAGTGAAGCTGAGCCTGGGAAAAGGGTAGGAAAAGGTGTTTTCCCTAAGCATTTAAATTTTTCTCTTCTTTATCTGAATCAGTTATTAAATGTTTATGTTAGCTGGCAATTAACTAAATTCCTCAAGTCAAATCTGTTGTGACATACTTTTTTAACTCTCAAAAATAAACCCCAAAACCAAACAAAATACCCCAACTTCCCCTGGCTATAAGACTACAAGACAGTTAGAGATAATGAGGCTAACCCGGAGTTTACATATCTGGAAACTGAACAAACATGTTATAATGCTAAAACAAAGTCGATAAAATCTCCACCATACATTCTTACAACAAGACAGACAAATAACTAAATTATTACTAGACAGTTTTGAAAATAAACAATACTACCAGTCTACTAAAACTGTCTGATTTGCATTATATAAAAACTATAGGAAGGCAGTCAAAAGAAGAAAATTATCATACATAAAGTCAGTGAAGAGATTCCCCAAACATGAAGACAGATAGATTAGACTGGATTAAAATAACATGCCTGCATGTGCACTGCCTGTGCTTTCACAAGAAATATTTTTCTGTTTCCCTTTCATCTTACTATGATTTAAACTTGAAAGTTTAAATTCTCTCATGACTTGAGTGACTGAAGCATTGAAAGAATAAATCCAATGAAGGCTTACTAAGAAAAGTAAAACTAATTTTCCTACAGATATAAAAATTTGCAGTATTACCATAAAATACTCTTCTTTCTCCCCAAGATTTTACACAAACTCAATAATGATAAATTCTTATCTGTTGCACTCAAGAGTTGCAAATCTGCATTTTTTTTGCACACTCCCACTGAAAGCACATGGCCAAGTGTCATATATGACCTAAGCTGACATTCTCTGCCAGGATAAACAAACATGAATAAAGTACAGCCAAGGGCTGACACAAAATTGCAAGTATTTACTACTGTATTTCTGTGGGTATGAATTCTAGTGGTTAACTTAACAGGCCAGCTGAAAAGCGACATGAGCAAAATCAGCAATTAAGAAGAAAAAAGCATGTGGTTCATAGATTCACAATCCTTTGAGGATACAGAGTAACACATTACAGCGCATTGATATAATCCAACACAGGAACTGAGAGTGAAACAGCGAAAACATTCCACATCAAAACTGTGGTTCCTGCCTGATGCCGTGACAGTATCACCTAGTTGGATCCATACGTGTGAGCTGCTTATTTAAGGGGGAAAAAACAAACTTCATTTTCTGTGCAATTAGCATACTCAAAAGAATAGAAATCATCCTACTTGAAGTAGTATAAAATATTGTACTTGCTTCAGAGAACAACTTATACATAATACAGGTTCCCTGTCTATAGTTTTAGACTTCATTTCTTAACTATGACCTCACAGCATCACCTCCAATATAAACCTAATTAAAATAAAACTCTTCCAAGAACATAGCATAAAGACTGATTTTTTTCTTTTAAATTTCTCATCCAGCAAGCCCTTTTTGAAGGTTAAAAATAAAGTCACCTGTCTTTCACTCTCCAGCTGGAACGTGAGAGTTGCTTTTTGCTTTCCATAGCAGCATTATAGTTCAGTGATTGAATTCACTTTTCTGCACAAATAATGAGAGTCAAACTCTAGACAGAATTGCTGAATTTAAATAATGTCCTAGTGTTACAGGAAACAATAAATGTCATGGCTCAGCCTATTGAGTTTTTCACAATATACTTTCCAATGAAGCAAAATTCTCTCAGTTACCAAGCTACCAAAAAAACCCCCCAAAACCAAACAACCCCACTGGTAATTTTTACTTGTAATAATCTGTCCTAAAAGCATGATGCAATAGATGCACAGTTCAGCAAATTTATATAGTACAAAAGAAAGTTTTTACTTTCATACTAGATTGACTCAGTAAAAGCACTAGTTTTAGACTGATACTGCACAGAACTCCAAACTGCACCTATTTTTTTAATACATTAATTATTACAAACAGGTACTCCCACTCAGGCTTAACGTCACGTGAGAGACCGTCAGGATATTTGTAAGGATGCTTGTAGCACCTCAGAATTGCTGTTTATGAAATAATGAGGAGATAAAAGCAATATTTGGTTTAAATTGGAAATACAGGGACGCATCTGTCCTATATGCTTTTGATACCCTTCCAGATTAGTCCTTAATATTCTTTAAAAATACAATTATTTAACTTGTTACTTACTGTTAGTTGTTACTTCTTATTCCATCTCATAAAAAACCCCACACCTATTTGGTAAACCAGCTTTTTAGAACAAAAATTTAGGCAAAGGAATTCATTACTATTGCAAGGACTCTCTTAAAATGAGTAAGATTCCAAGGCAAGATCAGTGGAAGTTTACATTAACTACATGGAGAACACTGACATCCAAGCTTCTAGGTCCTGAATTCATATATTTTGGAACATTAATGTTTGAAACATTGACTGTACAACTGTAACAGGCATTGAAAAGTTAAAAGTTTACTCCACCGTAATGACAGTTTAGGTTCATTCTTCAGATTCAAGCTTTCTTTTTATAAATATCTTAGCATTTTGGCTCTTTTATGGACTGTTACATCAGTCATTTGCAAGCACAAAAAGTCAGCAACTCTCCATGGTGTAAAGGTACATAAAAAAACCCAACAAACCCCCCCAGAATCCCACCGCTTACTTACAAATTTATTTTTCTGTCATTGTAAGAAAATCAGCATTGCTACAAAAGCTTTGTAGATGAGTAGTTGCTGATGTTGTAGGAAGGCATTCTGTACTTACTCACTAAATATGCTTATTTTGTTTTTACTGAAGACTTCAGCAGTTCCTAACACATCTGTTTGTATAAACAATTTTTAAGGGATAAATCATTGATCTAACTGTAAATCCCCTTTTAGGCAATCACATGCCTTATTAACGCCTGTGTATTCCTTACTAACACTGAAGTGGAAAGCCCACTATCCTGGATCAATAACTTCCCCCTGCAAAGAGATAAAAAAAGTCATTGACAATGTTGCTAGCAATGAAGGACTCTAATTAGAGATTGCCTTCTGTTTCTTATGTTTCGATAGACAGCAACAAAGAGAGTGAAACTATTGTAGCAAACATTAATGCTGTTTTCAGGAATTAGGCCACTCAATACACAAGTGTCTTTGGACCAAAATCATGCAGTTGAAGCAGGTAACCAACCTACCAGAATGTTCAGCAAAAGACAAGATGAAGATTAATACAAAGATACACACACTCCCCAGAAAGCTGTGAGTACACACACAGATACTGCAGAACCCCAAAACCTCTAAAGAAGGGATGAAGCACCTCCCCTATGAAGACAGGCTGAGAGAGCTGGAGTTGTTCAGCCTGGAGAAGAGAAGGCTC
>JAOXJM010000001.1:23459499-23488167 GCA_026413425.1 Tringa solitaria | reverse complement strand
TAGATATTAGGAAGAAATTCTTTACTGGGAGGGTGGTGAAGCACTGGAACAGGTTACCCAGATAAGTTGTGGATGCCCCATCCCTGGAATGCCAGGCTGGATGGGGCTTTGAGCAACCTGGTCCAGTGGGAGGTGTCCGTGCTCATGGCACGGGGGTTGGAACTAGATGATCTTTAAGGTCCCTTCCAACTCTAACTATACTATGATTCTATGAAACTGAAAATGTTTTATTACACCTTGTTATTTCTAACATGGCTATGCACTTAAGAGATACAAACATTCAGTAACTACCAGAAACATCTGGCTAAACAGATGCTTTCATGCCATCACTTGTAAATTGTAGATCAAAGTAACTGCTTCGAGATTTCTTTCTATTAACTATTTATTCAACTGTTTAATTTTTCACTTCCTTCTCAAAATTTTTTGAACTTTTATTTATTTTCAATATTAGATGGTAGGAAACAGCTATTATTTTTTAAAAGACCAAACCACTGTGAACAGAAGGTAAAAGAATATTACTGTCATCTTTAGGCTCCAGAAATGAAATCACTATCTTTACCTCTGCAACAGTTTCTCTCCTGTTCTGATAAATTTAAATATGTGGTCAATATTCTGATTTGGACAAAAACAAACCAAAATACAATATTTTACAGAACAAAACTGTTGCAGATTTAACTCTTGAGTCTGCTTCCTCACAAATAGAGCATCAGATACCACAACAGTCTGTGACTAGTTTGCTTTGTACTCTAAAGTTGGTTTGTTATTGTTTACTAAAAATTTACTGTTTTCATTGAAATTGCCCACATGTAATGTTTTTTTCAGCTACATAGTTTTTAAAAAATTCTAAGTTAAGAATTTTTGATGTACTTGGCTCCAGATCAAATAAAAATTGAAAATAAAAATACAACTTATGCCTTCAAAATACCTTTAAGAATCTGATCTATGGTTCTTAAGGTGTATTTTGGGCATGTAGAACTGCTGACCTGGAGCTGTTCAAAGTTTTTAGAAGCGTGCTTTCTGAAAATAGCACCTTTTATTAATTTTTATAGTTACCATCCACATGCATGTCTACTTAGGCTAAAATGAGATTTTACTTCAACATGTGACATATGAATGCACTGAGAGAACAACTTAGGTGTATGCTTCCCCAAGCAAATGGAACATAACTCTTATGACTTACTGTTTTCATGGTCAAGCATGCAATCCCTGTAATTGGACACTACAAAGACAGAGGCTTTCTTCTTCTATATTTACTGGTTTTACTCAAGCTAAATACTTGAGATGTCCTCAGGCTTAAGTGAGGGGAGAGAGGAAAGAATCACCTTTGTTAAAAAATTTAAAATATCTAAGACTCTTAAGCTGTTGGGGAAGGAAATCCAGAATGTAATTTTAAACACTTCCAACAGACTTTCCAGACAGAAAGCCTGTTGTGCCAAACAGGACCTGAAATATTTTCTTGAAAGTACTGTTTTCGAAACACATAAAATTCCCTGTATAGATATTCCTAACTGCACAACCTGAGCTGAAGCATGCTCAGTTAAAACAACTTTCTATGGAATAAATAATAATTTATAATCATACTGAAAACTCATTTAATTAATCAGTGTTTTAACATTCGTCTAATGCATATGATGAACATTTAATTATAGATTATATAAACTGACAAGGCTAAATTAGGTACTGCTTGCTTGCAATGGGAGAGTGCGAGGCTTCAGCCTTAAGCTTGAATACACAGAAGAAGGAGCAATATCTCATATCTAGGGGCACATCTATATGGTAAATAAAGACCCATATGGATTAAGTAATGTGGCTCCACTGCCCATGCTTCCAGCAGGTACCAGCTTAAAGCTATGATTCCATTAACATAGTGTCAGAAAGGGAATGCATTAGTGCAGGATTGTGTCAGATCTAATGCAATTACAGAATTTTCTGACAAGAACCATTTCATGCCCTGGCAATTCAGAGAAATCATTGAGCATTTCGTATGCTCTCAAGCAGATATAACCCTGGATCGTGTAATAAACCCAAAACCCAACATTGACATATTTAACTGAGTAGTGAATATTTTTACACTAAAGCCCAAATCAATTAAAACTACTTCAGAGATTTGCATGATAAAATAGCAAGTGAATCACAACTATGTTCATAAATCATAAACTTTTCAAATGGCGTCCCTGATCTCCACTGATATTGCTGAGTTTGGGGTGTTGGGTTTTTTTCATATTACCAACTGAAAATATCCAGGAAAGATATATTAGGAAGCTATTAATGACATCTAGGCAAGGACTAGTTCTTTATTAAACCATCATTTTCCCTATTAAATTCTACTACTTAAGAAACTGAAGTGATTAACTTGTCAAAGAGATCAGTTGCAAAAATGTGTACTAGTTGTTTCAAAGGCATATTACCTTGATAATCAGTGCACCTAGCTTTATTTGTGTTACATAGCCAGAAAGAATAGCTGCCAATAATTTCCAGCTATTAGTGCTTGTCTAAGTAAGATATTCAAAGCCCCCAGGTCTCCAAAGTCTTGTTAAAGCAGCTGGACAAATGATAAATCTAGACCATGTGTGATCCTTCAAAGAGTAAAAGTTGTCCTCTCTACATTTCATTCGTTTCCTTCTTACCCTTTCTGTTGCCAGCAATGTGACCAAAAGAAACAAAACCTTTAGAAGATTTGTGGGGTTTGTTGTGTTTCTTTGCTTTTAAGACTGAGTTTTAAACCTACAATATTTTTCAGGAGGAAAGTTCCTCCTTTCACCATTGGCAATATCCTGAATTATTACAGATAAAGCTCATCTTTTCTGTTCCTTATGAACATAGCTAAGAAATTTATTACAATTGCAGGCTGAGAATATCAGTGAGCACCCAACTTTTGAAATAGATATATATGTATTCTATATATCTATATACTACATAGATATTGTAAGACTGATAGCATATGAACGGGTCTAGCATAAGCAAGCAATCACCAGACACGACCACAAAATGAAGACTTTGAGAAGCTCATTACAGTGAAAGATGGTGTTTGACAGCCTGTGCAGAAAAGAGCCAAGTAAATCGATATTGAAATAATTTATCAATCTTTACTTTAAAACCAAAATACTGTTCTCTGCTCTGTACAGTTCTAGATTATACTTGTATCTTTACAAGGAAGTCTTCTAGAGATTTTAATGGCACATCAAGCAGGAAAGAGTATCAGTGATGAGCTCTCCCATCCAAAAGAAGTTTTTTGTAAACTTTTTTATTTGGTCCTTCCATCTGAGAGAGCGTAAATACTATGTGTTATTATTGATCTTCTTTTTAAGCTAGGGATTTTTCATTCCCCTGAGAAGATCTTTAAAGGAAACTTGTTTTCCAAGATCGCTTCTCCAGATTTATCCTGGTTTTTATCCTGTTTCCAGTCTAAACGCATTGAGCTCCTGCAGATACTTTGACTTCCCATTATTCCTCATTTACATCTAGGAATGTGTGTGGTGTTGCAAAATTCATAGTGTAAAGCAACTGGAATTTGTACTTATTTGTACTTGCTTTTATTGGGCTACTGTATTATCAAAAAAACGTTTTATTTTTTCTGGAAAAAGTGACATCCAACTTTTCCATAGCTTTGTCTAAAAACCTTTGCTTATTCTATACAAAACAATCAAAATATTGTTTTATCTGAAATATTTGCTATTTATTGTTTAGCAAAAGAACTTTAGTATATCAATGACTCTGTAGAATATGATAATATTCATTTTAATTTACTCTCAAGAGAAAAAAACCAACATGCACTATATTTACTATAAAAACAGATGGGACTGTTACTGGCTCAGTTCCCAACCTAATGACTATTTTTAAATGTTAATGTTTAAATTAGATTATCCCATATTCTTCAGACATGTTTATGTTTCAGAGTTATTCTGGGAAACACTTACTGCGTTATCAACATTTAGTAAGAATGTAGAATAGAAAGGTTTTCTAGGAGCAAGCCTTGTCACTTTCTATAATAAACACCATTGGGAACCTATTTTGACAACTAAGTGTATGGGAAGCACTGAACTGCTCTCCTGAGGACAATAGTGCACTGGGCCCTAGTGCTGCAGATACACTGCTGATTCTGTTGACATGGTCAACAGTATGTAAAATTGCTGCTGAATTCCCAAAAGCTATCTGTTCACAAAAGGTTGCAAAATCTGTTGCAGACAAGCCACTATCTCTTGGTTCTGATTTGATACTCTCTTTTTAAATTTCTGTATTTAGAAGCCAAATTCATGGTTACTGACATTATTCAAGAAACTTGCATAATAAAACCCCATAAAAATCGAGTCACCATCATAATCTATTCTTTTTTGTTTGATTAGAAATACATTTAAAAGGGAAAAAAACCTACAACTTTAAAATGCACAGTAAATTTATAAGCAAGAAATACTCTGATCAATTCTAACTCAAAGTGCATTGAATTAATTGAATTCAGCAGGAAATCACCTAGCTGTGTACTTACTGAGCATCTACTGAAATGATATAATCTTCTAGCAAAAGTTGCACAATCAGTTCACCTCACAGAAAAAAAAAAATGACGCAGTAGTTACACAGTTTCTACAAGTAGCAAATATGCTGGCACCACATTTATAGCATATCGTAACACTTATTGCCAAAATCTCAAGGAAGAATTGTACATAGTTACACAACAACCCTTTTCCACATGGACAGGGCTTCTGTAACTTTTTTTTTTTGCACAAGTCCTTTTCCATGTTTTATACTGATAGTATTAGCTTGATAAATACTGTGTTCATTTGCTATCCCCACCAGTATGCCTAAATCAACTCAGATATCCCTCACCTATCTGTTGTTCTGTTTCCTTGATGTTAGCTGATAATCACAGTCAAAGGATCACCACAATTTGTTGGTCAGGTTGATTTTTAACAAACATAGTAAGAACTGTTTGGAGAAGGAAATTTTAAATCTCTTGAATATACTACATACCAGTTCCTTTGCTTACATACGGAGGCTTGAAAAATTTCACAACGCCGTACAAATTCACTATAGTTCCATCTTTGAGATGATTCAGAGGAGTATACACATATTTTGGTGCAACAGACTGGAAAGGCATAATAAAATTAGGGAATGAGAAAAAATTATTCAAACATAAAAACCAAAATTCTGGGTTTGTAACACCATCCACTCTCTGGTATGCTTTATTTCATCTCAAAAATAAAGTTTATCTATTTCTTTGTCACCTTAGAAACTCTAAAGATAAATATATATAGATTCACAGGTGATAAAGCACACAAGAATTATTTCCATCTCTTCTTGTGATTGTATCATCCATACAATAAACCACTCAGTTCAAGTAAGCTTCATTATATGAAATAGGTGAATAGAAGTCATTATCATAAAAAAACAATGGAAATTTTTTCTGTTTGATTTTAATGTGCGCATCCAAAGGGCACATACATAAATAATTTTGTAATTCTCACTGGCAGTGTTACTGCACAAAATCACTGTCTTAGGGGGTGTGGGGGGGAATATTACATCTCAAAGCCACTGTGTAAGTCTTCCTATTAAAATAGCACACTTGTTGGAGGACTAAAGAAATTAAGGACTACCTTCTACTATTTAGGGACTACTCTCATCTTAAGGTTAAATTATATGCTGATTAGTCTCTTTTAAAGATCACAAGTTCTGCCAAAAAAACTAAAACCACTAAAAAGTGTGGTTTTCAATTATTGTATTGGGGGAAAAAATTTAAATTCTTCATAAAATTAACACGAAGTCAAGCTGTATCATCTTTGCTACTAAATCTTTAATCTTATGATAAAGAACAATAAAATTTCATACAACAATTTCCATGCCTTTAATATACCATTTCTTGTAGTATATTAATTTAGACATGTAAAGGCTTGTTCCAAATGGTATTCAAAAGAAATATTAAGAGCAGTACGTGAAGTCAGATTTTGAATCAAAGAAAGACTCATATTTCGATTTTTTTAAAGTAGAAGAGCATGATCTTCTTTAGAACGGAAGTTATCTTTCTAGTCCATATTTCCTAAACCAACCTGCCTATTTTGAAATTGAGATGGGAACTATACTGCAACTATAGCAAAAATACTACTTTTTGATATTTTATTCTGTTTTCCAGACATACTATTTGCAAATTTAAAAGCTAAACAACTGATCGCTGGGATGAAAGTATGGAATTAAAATAAACAGAAAAGAATTCCACACATTCTTATTTATATGCAGTTAGTCTCAGGCAGTTTAAAAACATCCCAAATATGAACTTACCACAGACGCAGTTTCTGAAGCAGCAGTTGTTCTTGGTGCAGTATAAATCTGAGAAGAGAAAAACCAGCAAACTGATTACAAGATTGAATGCATTGCACATATAACAAGATTTGACAACACTAAAGCAAATACAACACTATAAGCAAATACAACACTATAAGCAAGTACAAACCAGTACTATAGATGCTTCTGTTATGGGAATCACCTCTGAAACTAGTAAAATTTTATCCTATAGAAAAAAATAAAATAATATTTACTCTAATTGCACTCAAAGCTATTTTAAATAACACATACATTTTCTAAAATAGAAACGCAATTCGTTGAATATAAATCAGGTCACATTAGAAGAGTCAACATTTGAAAGTCAGAGGCCACAAATTTAAAACTGTACTTTCTAACAGTGACTTGTTTAACAGAGAACTTAAATAGGTTTAGGTTGTGTATATATCAATGCTTAAAGCAGGTCTACTCTCAGTGACTCTTTACTCTCCTTTGGGCAATGAGGTCAAGGAAAATTCACCAGGATGGGAAAAATTCTATGAAAATTAGTTCCTAAGCTTTTAGAGCCATGCTTATAAGCCAGACTTATCTTCAGCGTAAGGTCTTTTAAAGACATAATCGTGGTGATCTGATGTAACGCCAAGACTATAATGAGAAACACAGGGTTCTGTTGCCATCCTGAGGCCACAATACAGCCCGTCTGCCGGACACGGGGTCCCATGTCACAGCTTCACACTGCCTCGGCAGTGCAGACTCCTGCCAGGGATCTGCTTTTGTTCTCCACCCTCAACTGCATTCCTGAAGCTCGTCTTACTGCCCTCTATTTATTTTAAATAGTTGGGTGAACAGTTATAATTGAGAAAGTGAAGCGCACGAAAAATTCATCTCATTTATATTAATTTTAAGCGTTCAATGAGCGTGTCAGTAAATTAAGTGCCACAAGCTCCATTCTGTGATCAACGATAAGACAGATGCCTCCTCAGCACAAACTACACCTTCAGTGAGCTGCACATTTTCCTTGGGATCAGACTGTAATGTGGTGAGGTCCTGCCAGTACTCAACTGCCTACCCCACGTAGTACCTAAAATTTATGTACATGTAGCTCAGAAACATTTAGCCAGACTCAGGTCACGGATTTGCTATCTATTATCTTCAATGAAACACATTTTTTCTACCTATATATCATCGTTATCAACAGATACCAACATGAAACAGTCTGCACTGTAATTTTAATAGATTCTGTTTCTCATTGAGCTGTATGCCAAGTTTTAATTATCTCAAGAGGTCAATTCTGGAAAAAAATACCTTTCTGAAATAAGAATAAAGCATTTTCTTAATTTTAAAGTTATTGTCAGAACAATTATACAGAAAAAAGTTCAAACCTTGACACCGGCACACAATTTATTTTTTTAAGTCTCTTTTACATGTGATTTTGTGCTTAAGTTTTTATAATTATTTTGAAGTATGTTTCCAAATCTGATGGATGGACTCAAAGGAATCATCCTATAGTATAATGCTGTATCATTTTTCAGTGAACATGCCTTTTCCTTTTCGCTGACCACAGAACGGAGTTTGCAGCACTGTCACTGAGAGTTCAGCACAATGATATCGTCCTTCTTTTTAACAGTAGTAGACAATTACAGTCATCAAAAATGTGCCTCACTTTCTCACCAGAAGCCCGTAGCTGTTGCAATAATTTTCATATGAAACACTAAAAATATCTCACTGAACTGTCCAATAAATTTCTTGAAATCTTAGTTTCGTTCCACACCTAGTCCCTCTCCCCCCCAGCTACAGGTTTCCAAATGCAGAATATATCCAAATCTTCTCTAATTTTTATAAGTCAAATAACTTTAAAAGTACTAATGCCTAGGCATAAAAAGGATAGCAAATGTTTCCTGAAGCAAAGACACAGTGGCCACAACAAACACACACTTTTGATATATTATCACAGACAAATAAAAGCAGCAGCAGAACACTCCACAATCTCCACTCCCATATCTCAACAGATAGAAACATTTAAGATGAACAGTATTGATGTGAAAATAGTACTAAAGAAGTGCTTTCCTCTGCAAAAAAAAAGGGTGTATTTCTCTTTTAAAAATTAAGAATCTAGGAATCCATGTATTTCAAAGGCAAAGTGTAATGATGTGAGTTAAAGCAGCACAAACTCGTAGCCCAGAGAAAACTAAAAATGACAGACCTAAGACCACTCTTGCACTCTCTACCTTGTCTGCATTACTGCATTGGGTTACGCACAAGAATGGCTCGAACAGGTCTAGGCATCTATCTAAAGCTAGTTAAGGTCAAATTTATGCACTCAACAAGCAGAAATTTACTTAAGAGGCCTGAAATAATTTGAGTCTTGCGTGGATAGGGATATTATAAAAATGTATGCACACACAAATGTGTTCTGATTGTTTCCTGATGGACATGCTAAAAAAAATCTGCAGTATTTCAGATTCTAATAGATGTCATTGGGTTCTTTTCTACTGCAAAGCAAAATGTTAATGTTAATATTTGGAGAAAAAAAAGGTAAAAAAAGTTGGGTACACACGTACATAAATGGCTGATCCAGCTTCTTCAGACACCTCCAGGTGGCAACCATGTCTACCATCCTCTTTCGCTGTAGGCGATTTTGCCAACTTAAATCCTGCAACTACGAAGGTGTCCTATGGGGACAAGGTGATAAACAGATGATTACACAGGCTGTACCATATACTGTATTTTAAGAGTATGTGATGTGAAATTTCACCCTAAAATCTCAAGACATTCAAGAAACAAATCCTGAACAAATTCTAAACACTGCCTTTAAGGTTCTCTATTTAGTTCTTCTACCCACGGAATTCCTATTTCCAACCAATGCCAGCAAGCATTTTTTTTTCAAATTTTGCTAAAATTTTCACACTCTTGATGCTACTGTGACTGACTGCTAATTTTGACAAGGGCTAGAGGGGAAGCATCACACTGAATATAGCAAAAAAATCATTCCCCTTCAAACATACTGAAGACCGACTCCTTTCTGGGTAAGCTTAATTAAGCTAGAAAAGGAATCACACATTGGATCAGCAGTGACAAAACATTTTTTTCTCAGAAATTATTTCTTATTGAGTTACAGCTGAACTTTGAAGAGACTCTCCTTGTAGACATTTTCTGTTTTGATTGGATCAACATCTTCCAATTTCTTCCTTAAGGGTCAAGTAGGTAGGTCAATCAATAGGTAGGTTTCTGGTAGCAAAAGAGACATTTCAAACTCCTCTGCCATCACTCCTGAGGTTCTGGCACAGGGAGCAATTGCATTTGCAACTGCATTTTCACTTTGGTATAAAGTTCCTCAGACACCACAAAACGAACAAGAAAAGGATCACTTAAGGGTTAAATGATTTATGTCCCTGCAGTAACTCACCCTTTTAGTAGCAATCTTATATTGAAAAAAAAGGAGGAAAAAAAAGGAAAAAAAGGGAGAAGATCAAAAATACACTTAATACACTTAGGACAGAGAGGATAAGAAAGGTATCTGACAAAACAAAGATAATGTTGGGAACTCTGAAACAATGTAAAGCTCCTTTATAGTCAGCTCCTTTGGCAGCAGAACTGTGCAGCAAGGCTGTACCAATATGCCCCGTTCCAACAAGCACATTAGACTCAGAACCTTATTTCTATTCGACCTTCTACCAAAAGCACTTCCATAAGCTTTTACCGTATGACTTTTGTTCATGTGTTTATTTGATTACAACAAATAGAAGAGTTTTCTGATTAAAGTTGACAGTTTTAGCCAAATATTGCACTATGATGGCTCTTTTTTGCTATTTCAGCAATCTGACAATGCTACTCTAAATGATTTAAGATCCAAAACTGTTTTGTGCAAGAAAAAGAAAGGCTGCTAGCTTAAGTGACAGTGATATATTTAGTTATTAAAGGATTTGCAAAAAAAAAAAAATTACTGCAGAAAACAGAAGTTTAATCAGACAGTTTAATACACAATGAAACTACTTAGGGCACGGTGCTTTTCCAGTAGTGTCACAAATAGGAATACAATGTATATTTTCACTAAAAGATAATATGTAAGTCACCTAAGTGTAAGCCATGCTCAGAGCTAAATAAGAAGGGTAAAAACAATTAGGCAACTCACTATTCCTTGCACCTGTAACACACCACCCTGCTAGCATACAATGAAGTTGTTTCACTCTTTCCAGATACAAACATGCATGAACACAAGCTTCAGGGAACTCAGCTATTCTGCAGAAATCAGGTGTTAACATCCGTCTTTCCTTTCAGTGTTGCTGATGCTACCCTTAGTGTTCCTTCAACAGCGGAATCAACCTTCAGCTAAAAAGCTATGCCTTGCTACACATTATTCCCATTTCAGCATTTTATCAGATTGCAGGCTGCACAAGATCCTGGGACTTGGTTGCTGAGTCAGACTTGGAGCTCTGTACAGCTGACTTGGCTTGTTTTGTTCTCCTGTGTCAGAAGGAACTTTAGAATTACACAGACTCAAGCCTTTACACATGTTGATAATCAATGGAAACTTTTTTCATGAATATTACATCACTGATGATTACTCTCACGGAATATACAATGCATAACATGACATTCAAAAAATATCTGTGAAAGGACTGTGCAATTTAATCGAGGGAAAAAAGTAGCACTAACCTCAAAATCTAGTTTTACAGGTAGGAAGAACCTGTATATTCTCAGATTGTTATATTCAAGGCATATTCTCAGATTTGTTACAAATTTGTGGTCAACCTTGACAGGTTGTGACCAGCAGTTTCTAAACATGCAAAAAAATTTGCACAGTGCTTTGAAATTTAATGCTACATTAGTTTTCCAAATAGATTAGGTTCCATTTCACCTTTAGCTAAGAGTAATTATTGGAAGTTCTCATAATTGGCTTGGGAATCAAAGCCATTTACATAAATGGATAGATTTTCATGTCAACAGAAGAGTATTATATTGCACGTAATTATACTATAAACTATAAGGTTCAACCAACATTTTTAAACAACAAAAAGAAATCTTACTCCCCTCATTCAAAAGAAGTGAGAAATAAAGGAAACACAGTATTTTCCCTGATGGTTATTCTGTTATAGAACCAGAAGACTCTCAGGAGACAAGAATAACACAGTTATTTATGTTTTTGGGAATAGCCTGCTCCTCCCGCCAAGGCTAATTAGCTAAAACTGTTACAGTATGGAAAATATGATATGGAGATTTACAAAACTGTGAAGTTTGAAATTGTAAGCAGCAAACAAGAAGTACTGGACTATACTGAAGTAATTCTCTAATGGCTAAAATTTTGGTTTTTAAAAAAATAAATCTATTTCATAACTGCCGAATTGCAACTAGTTTCAGAAATCATTCTGTTCCCTCAAATTCAGATTCTTCCAAATTAAAATCCCATTTAAGACATGTGGAAAGTACCACAAAGGTTCAGTTCACTGGGGAAGACTGAACACTGGTTTTAGTGCACTCTGGCTGTCTAAGGTTTGTTGTCTATGGTTTGTGGTTTCCTACTCAGTTCTTTAGTACTGGTACTTCCATCTTTTAATTGCTGCTCCACAAAAGATTTGTAGTTTTTATCAGGACAATAAAACTGACCTGTTCTTTAAATTTAAAATGATTCTCAGCTTGTATATTTAGAAAATTAGTTCATGAACTTCCCATCCTGGACTCACTGTCAAAATTCTGTGGAATTGAGAACTTTGTATAAAGACTGTCACTTATTTTATATGTATCTGATGGCTGTGAAAGATTTTTTCCATCCTAAACAGACCAAACCGATTTTGCTGATCATGGCATATGACAAATATTAAAACAAGGCTTTCATTCACACCAGAATTCAATGTAAAATTAAATATTCTGACCTGCACACTTTAGAACCCAGCCCAAAGCCCCTCACTGGTGTTCCCTCAAGCCCACGTGTATCAGAAGGCTGAAAAGGGCCATGCACCAATTTTGAGGTTAAATTAACAACACAATCTCTAAATAGGTTCTACTAAAAGGATCTAGGTAATTTTTATCCCTCATGGCTAAATTCATTTGAAAGAATTCTGTCTGTGAAATCCTTCATTCATAGTCAGAAAGTATTACTGACCTTTCCCTCACACCTTCACATAACCTAGGCCAGCTGGAGGAGACAGTAGTCGTAAATAGAGGAAGATGTCCTATAGAATGGGGTTTTTGCTCTCATCCAGACTTTTATTTAATAGACTGCAAACTACAGATAGTGGTCTATCTTCGCAAGACCTACCACCATACAATCTGTCAGAGCAAGCACCTTTTGCTGGAAAATGTTTCTTAGACTCAGTGTTTTCTTCAAAAACAACATTTTAACATGACACAAGCTCGACTATCTGCTGATAGAAGCCATATGGTAAATGATGCCAGAAAAAAACCCTCAAATTACAAGGCATCACACTGCTCACTGCTAAGCAAGGCTTCTGAAGTATTTTACAGATTCATTAAGAACACAGTAAGCACTCTTCATATTTATTTAATATTATTTCTTTTAATATTATTTATCATTATTGATATTAGTTTAGTATTTAATAAAACAAATCACATGACTGTAAATAAGGCAAGGTAAGAGTGACAGAGAAGGGTCTACAAAGACACATGTCAGCACCCTCCATTTCCATGAGAAGTTTTCATCTATACGTGATCCTGAAATTTATTTTTTTTAAATGCTGCACCAGGTCATAATTTTAACTTCAAATAAATTTCTTCAACTATTCAGTAAACGTTTATAAAAGAGGATTTTTTTTTTAGCCTTGCTATTTACAGAGATAAATTTCACTTTCATGTCAGTCTATCCTACATGTTCTTTAACTTCCAAACCTCTTTACTGGCTTCAACTAAAATTTGAAAAGTGATAAAAATCTCAAAACAGTTACATCCCTGCTGAGAAAAGAGAAACACTAAACTTTTTCTTGGACAAGATACTTTTTTTTACCCATTTGAAGTGGCAGCCATCATATGTTACCTGCTGTTTGAGAATTGTCTACATGATAAAAGCTATAATTAAACATTCAGTTTTTTCTCTCTAATCTATACATATTCATCAAATCCATATTAATTTATTCAGTTTAACAATGTTGAAAACACAGGGATTCAAAAGTTTTAAATGTCTGAATATTTATAAGCACATAATTATATAAAAGCTATAATATAGGTCACTATACATTATATAAACTCCTCAGCTCTATGTATAGGTATAATTTCTGAAATTAGCAGCTTTGGTCCAATATATCTCATGAACTGATGCATGCATCTTTGAAGCTGATAAGAATTCAGGGTGTAAGCCGCTACCCAGAAACAGCAAGATCACTCTCAAAGATTATAAATAGATCTTTCTGTCTCAACCAAAAAAAAAAAAAAAGAAAAAGACTAATATACATGTCTCTGAATGGAAATTAAAACGTTCCATAAATTCAGAGCAACTTGGACTTTAAGTGATATTTTGAGAGCTAAGCAAGCCAATCTTGTGTCTCTGATGAAGCCAGACCCAGTCAATAAAGAAAACTGTATGTTTAAATTATTTTTTTTTAAAAAAAAGCTTTTAGCTTTAGCTTTTTTAAGTAGCGTATAATTATATTATAGAACACCAAATTGTAAGGGACCCCAAGGATAATCTGGTCCAACCTACTTTGGCAAAAGCCCAGTTTAGACAAGAAGACCCAGCACCCTGTCCAGCTGAGTCTTAAATGTGTCCAATGATGGGGAATCCACCACTTCCCTGGAGAGATGATTCCAATGGCTGATTGTTCTCATTGTGAAAAATTTGTATCCAATCAGAATCTCCCCAGGAGTAACTGGTACCCATTACCTCTCATCTTTTCCATGTGACTCCTTGTAAAAAGGCTACATGTTCCTTGAGCCACCCTTTAAATACTGGAACCTGGTGATAAGGCCCCTCTAAGCCTTATTTACTAGCAAATAGCAATTGACATTCAAATTATGAACATAAATCAATGATTTCCGTATCATCCATATTCATGATCCTTTACTTGCTAGGTAAACAGCACTGACAAAAAGAATTGCTTTATTTCAATATTATTCTTAAAAAGAATTTACATAAGCAAATGCTCTTTGATTTTTTCTAGTTCATATTTATAGATTTGGACTGACTGAATAGACTATTTCTAATTTTGGTGACAGGTATACAAAGACCACATAAAAAGTCAATATACATCCATGGAACAATTCCTAAAATAAGAAAAAAAAAAATATTACCCCATGGCGTATAACTTTTGCGCAATCCTCTGCCATTTTTCCATATATTAAAATATTGATGCTGTTACTCCGTGAACACCACTTATCCAAATCTAGAGGAAAAAAGCAGAAATGATTCCAATCACCATACTTTCTTCAAATCAAAACAGCAATGATAAGAGATTTCCAAAATAAGTTAATCTATAAAGTCTAGCACTTTTCATTCCAATTAACCTAGAGACAGAAAATAATTTCAAATAGTTATACAATTGCTTTTATGTGCTAACTATATATCAAGCAGAATATTCTTCATGAAAGGACCATTTAAAATGTGCACACATTGCACAGTGTACATTGAACAGAAGTTACAAAGACTGGCATGTGGACAATTCAGTGTATAGTGTTAGAAAACATCCATTCACATTTGATTTTTTTACAGTAACACATATCATATTGTAGAAATATATGAACTAGGACATAGACATATCAATAAACAGCCTCTCAGGAGGACTGAAGCAGAAATTATGTTGTTATTTTAAAAAGAGTTCTCTATCTTCTACTGTTTCAGAAATAACACTAACGATGTAGATGTGCAAACTTATTTTTTGAGGCTGTGTAGAATGTGCAGAAGCTCTCAGCCCTCCTGAACAGCTAGGTGAAATTAGCAAGCCTCAAGGAAGTTTTGTGTCCCTCTGGGAACCCTGAAGCCAGCAGGAAAACTGACTCAGGCCCTATCAGCTTCATTCACCTCTGATAACACCTGTCACAAACTGTATCACCAGGGAGGGTCTGCACCCCCAGCCTGCTGTTCGGTCACAGCCACAGAATATGTAAAATCAGGAAGACTCAGAAAGAGCAAGTGATGATTCTCTAAGCAGTGTAAGGAAGGAGCTGAGAAGGAAACGGAAAGAAATGGAAGGTTCCTTGAATACAACACAGACTCCTGACAAATGATATCCTCCTCCTTCCTCGCTGGAGGAGGTGATGCAATTTGGACTTAAAAGGGACACAGTATTTTTTTAGTAATGTTTATTACATGGTGAACAACCTAAGTCTTTCAATATGTTAATGTGTCTATGGATAGTCAAAAACCTGAGTAATCAGGTGAAATTCCATTTTTAACTGCTTAAATTAAACCAGAATGAAATACATATATTTTGCTGCTAATAAGCATACTGACCTATATTAAATGTGCACTTACATAGCATATACTATGTATATTATATGTTAACTAGTAAGTGTGCAGTTTCTTAGTCCTTCTTTATTATAAGCAGTTTGAAAATACACCATTAAAGCTGTACATACAGCTAGTGCATTTCCAGGACAGTATTTTAAAAGGTTCTGCAACAAGAAGTCTACTGAAATATAAAGACTGTATTGTTTCCATTAACCTACCTGGCACAGGTTTAAAATGATCTATTTTTGCAGAGAATGAATAGAGCTTTCTATTCCTGCAGAGCATTTTAAACATGGCATTTTACTGAACACTAGAAAAGCAGGCACTAGTGATGTAATACCATGATGTAAAAAAAAAAAAATGTCAAGAGTTCCAAAAAATAAATTTAAAATGTATACTTAAATGTAGTACCTTGAAGAACAACCTTGAAAAAGTCTGTTCCATCTCCGAGTTTCGTTAATGGGTAGGAAAGAATAACTATTCCCTAAAAAGAAAAAAAATAAAAAATATTCTGAACTACGACCATAAGTTACAGAAACACTAGCAGAAGCACCTGTAAGCTAAAAAAATGGTAGAACTGAAGTGACAAGTGAAAATTACCATCTGACTTCTTTAAAAGATAAAAAAAAATTGCTAAAGGCAGCACTGAAGAGTAATATCCTTGGGATATAAGAAATACTACTTGTCAGTACTACTTAGATACTACTGACTAGATTATAAGCTTAGACTAAACAATGAAACAGTACCTATGGAAGTACCTTTTACTATTTACAATAATAGCACAAAGGCTACAGTTGTAGCTTTTATGTGGCTAAAAAGGTCAAAAAATTTTTGTGATCAAAATCTTAAGAGATACAGCAGTTTCTCCAAAAATATTGGCAAAGAATTACAAAATAAATATCAAAACAAAATCATAGTCAAGATATAAAAGATGTATATGAAGATAAATATACTATATGAAAAAATAAAAACTTTTCAATACTGTTCTCCCAGCTGTACAATTTTTTAACTGTAGTGACCTAATAATTTGTCAGTAATAAAAATGTTCTAAAATATGCAAAGGTTCTATTAATTATGTAAAAATACTCTCTTTATACTGAAGTGGAAGTCACAATGAAGCAAAAGTTGCAGATCAGCAACTTCAGCGATGTTAACATATCCCTGGAAGAAATGTGTTTTGTTAGAAAGATGGTATCTCATCAAATAAGGTTCTGCTTCAACAGCAGCAAAAATGTCAATCAAATGTATTCTTCCACAGTAGGACAAAAGGACAAAAACACAGAAACTGGTTCAAAAAGAAAAATACAAAAATTTGAAAACAGACTCCATAAAGTGTTTAAGAGAACGACACAAATAGCACAGGAAATAAAATAAAATGTTTCTTGTAAAGAGACAGTGAGCAATCTGTCCATAAATGCACAAAAGCAACATTAAGAAGATAGTCAGGTAAATCATAATAATTTTATAGTAAACATACTCAGTGGGAAGCTTGATTTAAAAGTTAGTAAACACTTTTTAAAACAAATGTGGATAGAATACACAGCAGTGAACTGTTACTGTAGAAGCTTTTCAGAGAAAAATTAGTCTTACAACATGTTAACTGAGGAATCGAAATCAAACTCAACAATTTGTTTCACTATCTGTTTTATAAAGAAATACTGACTCCACAAATCATCCTTTTCCAATCCAAAGTATATTTTATTTTATTACACTAAAAAAATATCCACATTGAATTAGATTTAACATGTACCGTATTGCTTTATTTGAGACAGCGGTAATCCTTTATTTAAGACCCAAATGGTCAAAAATCTATGGCCTGTTTTTAACAGGTATCAATGTTTCTGACCATATTTACTTTTTCTTTTTACACCCCAGTATCTTCCAATGAGTTTTCAAATCTGGAACCATCACTATAGTACTCTGCACCCCCCACTTTCATTTGAATCTCGAACACATATGTTCTAGTTGTCTTCCTCAGCAGAAATACCACCAACTGCTTTCTCAACGTGCCTGAAACTCTTGGGCACCAAACTTCAACAAAACCTACCTTAGCAAAACCTGCTCAAATTCACTCTTCCCCAACAAATCCTGCACTGCTTATTGAGCCCGTAGGCAAACTTCTTCCAAAACGCTACCCATTCCACATGCCACTAGACTCACTCTTAAACTGACTATGTGCAGTTCCTCCGCTGAATCTGTCTCCTTCCTTGCCTTGTTCCTCAGACTGGTCCAGCAGCTGATTTGGCAGCTGATTTTTGGCTTTGGTTCAGATTTGCGACAGCAAAATCCCAAGGATGATGAACTAATGGCAGAAGACATTAGGTTCAGATAATGGACACTATGACTGAGGATGTAGGGGCATTGCTTGTGTTCCCACAAATTTAAATTTTGTATTGTCCAAAGGAATGCCAGAAAGCCAAAAAGCTTCTGAAGAATGAAAGGACTGAGGCACACAAGCCAGACAGAAGCATCCTGCACGTTCTGGGGATGTTTTTCCCCAGAACACACTTCATAAATGGTCTTCTCCCTTTCCTCCCTCCTCAAAGCAGGTCCTGATCCCTATTTTGGCAGGTCTAGAGTGACAGTGTATTGTGCCACCACTAAGATAACTAACATCAATGCATTCTAAGGTTTGCTTCAAGCTCAGCCTGCAGAACTGGATTTTCCTATGTATTTAATGGTGCATTAGCACCAGCTTTATCAGCTCTCCAGTTGCACTGTTTTTATGCCAAGCTGTTTTAGTCACCTACTAATCCATGTCGGCAGCAGCATGAAGTTCTCTTAACATAAGAAAGAAGTGTCAGAAACAGACTCTATACACTTTCTCTTTCAGCAATCAGCTATAACACTGCATGTATGCTTTAAATCAGTCTGGTAATAAGTGTTCTGCTTTTCTAATGGAAACATTTCTTTTGGAAGAAACATTTTCCAATTTATAACCTGTTTTTGTCTGCTTCAATATTTCCATTGTGAACAAGAATTCCTGTTCTTCCATGTCAGAGGTGCTTGAGGACATATCTCTCAAAAGCAGGAAAGCCTATATATCCTGCAGGTGAACGGGGCCAGAAAACTACACCTTGTGGAAAAAAGTCCTGTTTACTTGAAGCAGTGGTTATTGATGTTTCCATTTGTTCCTTTACAAGGCCTAAGGGAGACTGGATCATTCTCAATCAAATCACCTTCTATCACACTACTACTGCCTGCATCCAGAAAGGGCAGTTTTGCTCCTTTGCTTTACTAATTGCACTACACCTGGCATCACCATAATGAAAGCAGAAAAAAATACCCTCTCTCCACCAATATGGATAGTCTTCTGTCAGTTTATTTGTCATTACTGGAGTGCATCACAGAGTCAGATAAGCACTAGAGCAGTAACTGGGAATATACACCTGGGGAAGCAAAAGTGTTTTTTGGATACAGAAAATCATTAGGCCAGTTCAGCTCATATTTTAAATTTTTTTTTTGTTTGTTTCATTTTTTAGGGATTCAAGACATCTAAGGTCTTCTACACAATTAGCTTGCCTTTTTTTTTTTTTTTTAATTATTTTGGTAACAGACTGAAGGTAAGCCTGAGATGATGTTGATTTCCTGCCACTTAAGCGTCAGGGCTGATTAAAAGGATTTTCAGAACCACTCACAAAAACTTTAACAGGTTAAAAAAGAAAACCCTCAAGAATTGACACTGCATTTTAAAGAACATACTTGCTTTAGGGATGAAAAAATATTTCTATATTTCACAAGTACACCAGGATTGTCCTTCCAATCTGAAATATATTTGGGACTAGGGTAAAACATAAATGCACACTTGGTAATGATCAAAAACTTAACAGTTTGATGCAGCTAGTTGCTAGAGTCCTCTTTTCGTTCTTCTTTGCACAAGAAAGGAAAACTGCTTTAGAAGTCATTACTCCGAAATCTGATATTTAGCAGGATGGTGGTGCTTATTAATATTTATTTAAAAACAAAATACCACTTAACCAGGACCAATTTCAAAGTAAGCCAAAATTCTTTTATTAGTAGGTTACCTGAAAATACTTGTTGGTATGATCCAAGCCTTCTTGCAGTTGTTTCAAATCTTCCTTCTGCAAATGGCTTGGTAGTGGAATCTCTGATTTTCCTTTAATGACCTTCAACAATTGAACAGGCATAGCTGCTTTATCTAAACAAAAACGATAAATACACACCTGAAGTTACTCAACTTGTTCAAAAAAGAGTTACCAGAAGTTGCAATTCACTCAGAATAGGAGTACTTAACTATTTCACAATAAAAAAGTTTAATAATGCAAGACTAAACATTTTCAGACAGACTGGCCTCATCTCTTAGTACCATGAATAGCAGGAACAGAGAAAGTAACATTTCCTTGGCAACAGACAGCCATCCATATTTTGCAAACAGTCCAAAACATTGCAATTGGCAACAAAATATTACTTTATATATGAATGCAAAGGGTAATACAAACAATGTCAATATTTTTTTGTACAGAAATGCACATTAAAAGCCAAAGAGACTTTGAATGACAGATCATGGATAAAGAGACTCTATATCCAGCTGTTTCCCTATAAGACAATTTGACTGCATCAAACTAAAAGGTCGGTCATTTTAACTTTTAATGAACAAAAAAGGCTTATGTACAGATTAAAAATTTTTGATTGATGTATCAAATAAAGAAAAAATAATAAAGAAAATAAAATGGGCATCTACAAATGCTAAACACTGAAAAAAAGCTAAGAAATGTATGACTTGTCTGGGTTTGTTCTCACTGTGCTAAAAGTTAATGATATAAATTCTTGGTAACATCACTTACAATAATGAGAATTGGGGAGAGGAAGATTAGTCTATTATAGTGAAGTTACACATATGAGAAATATAATAAAGTGATCTAGCAATAAGTAGTTGTTGCTGTATTTTCTCATTACATGGTCACTTCACTCTTCTTGGGGTATCTTTGGGTTTTTGCTGTACAATTTTTATTTAAAGTGGGTATCTACAGAAAAGTCACAGAATTATCAATCTTCTGTTTTCATTAAGTTTTAAGAAACTAAGCAAAAAATACTTTCTATGTTCTGAAAACCTAGCTGGCAGTATTATAGCCACAGTCCAAATTTCAGACAGTTTTTTCTGCAATCCTTATATGACAGTGAACAACAACAAAAAAAAGTGTTTAGGATGGACACAAAAACTTGGCATTCTACTAAATATAACTTAAAGTACGTTTTCATTTCAGTTAGGAAGTGCTTTCTCAATACTAGACAGACTGAAATCTTACAAAACATTCACTCACAACTAAATGCAACTGAGAAGCCATTGCCAAATGGACAGAGCACTGGATCATAAGTTATAAACATAACTCAATGCATACAGGTGCAGACACTCAGCAATATTATAGACATTCTTTAAAAAACCACCAGGTTCTTCAGAAAATCAAAATTCCACCTTACTGTCACTCCCGTATCCAAAGATATCCGACTTCACCTATTGCTCATGACTATTTCTGCAGTTCTGAATGACTTTGTCCTTCCTCCTTCCCCATTTTCCCAGAAATTCCCCGGCGCTGTTATTCTTGACTAATAGATAATACCAAGAATTCACATTGACTAAAGAGAATTCTATAAAATACAACACTCTTGTTGAAGTGTATCTCAGTCAAAATGACTATAAGCAGGATGAGTGGATTTTGGTTTTCTTCCAGCTCCCAATTTACATGCTTCTCTCTTGTTGCTTGTCCCAGACTGCAGCTTTTAGTTAGCCATATATAGAAGCAAGTGAAAAGCTGTCAATAATATACATTAATTTTAAACCTTCAATTCTTAGAAGACCCTTCACTAGCAATATCAGCTTTTTTGCTTAACATTGAAGAGTTTAAAAAGAAGTAATGGCAAAACAACCTCTGGTTTCTTAAGCTATTATATCCAGGCAACAAAGTATGTATTTAAAAGCAAAACACATGCTAGCGAGCCTGATAAATAACATATCTTAAATAAGAAAAATATTAGTGCCTGACTTGAAGGTCTTACTTCAAATTGTAGCTTGGACTTTGAAAACCAGCCCTCATCTACTCCAAAATACTAAGCAGCCCCAAGAACTCAGGAGACTCAGTATCAGGAGAATAACAAGGCCACACTGTCGTGCATCTTCCCTGCTTACAATATATATTCCTCTACTTTACAGCCTAAGTCAACAAGCAACTTGCTTCTCTGTAACTTCCTCCCCAGCGTGCATGAAATAGGGAGGCCTTATAATATTCAGAAGACACAGAGGCTCCAGGAGGCACCGTTACTCAAAACACCATGCAGTTTGTGCAACAGCCATAGCTTACCAAATACCAATGAATAAATTTAAGAACTTGACTGCTAAGAAGAGACGACTCAAAAAGTTTATTACTTGGGATGCAAGCAGAAATTATAGAGGCACGTAACTGAACACAAATTAGTTACAGTTACAAATTACCAACTTTCACCTCAGTAATGATCTGTGTACAATGTTAACCTGTCCCAACTGCAAAGCAGAACACGTTGGCTTACAACCTCAAACAAACAAACAACAAATTTAACCCTAATTACTTAAAATTTTGAGTCTTTTGCCTCATAGAGAATTTTACTCTTCTGAGAGGAACCCAGAAGACACAACCAATGAAGATCAACTACCTGGCCACGGACAGCAGGGTAAAATGGTAACAAAATCTCACTCTTTTACTGGGGTAAAACTGAAGTATTATCAAATGTCAGTTACTTGATATTAAACAGTGGACACTAAATACTTACAAGGGTTCACAAATCTCTAATTGGAATCTCAATACCCTTCTCCTCCATAACATCTGATGCCCAAAGAGCTAGAAAGACATAATAACATCCACAAAACTCACCAGTAATGGTGTTGACCAATTTTGGTTTCAATGTTGATGCTTTTTTGGGGGGAGGGAAAGAAACAGCAAGAGTCAACACGTAAGACATCAAGAGTCAACACGTAAGACATTTTTCTGTCCTGCTGTAACCACACCAATGAGCTGTAGGAAGCACCAGACAAGAATTCTACCTTCTCACTGTGTTATTGTGATGTCTTGACCCTGGGCAGCCCATAGGCACCCACTTGCTCGTGTCCCCCCAGCTGAAATAGTGGTGTTTCATCAAGAGTGGTTTAGTCACAAATCCAAAACACAGCACCATGCATGCTGCTATGAAAACACTTAACTCCATCCCAGACAGACCCCATATATATCTCTAAAAGTATCCAATGGGATTCAGTGAAGCCCGGTGGAAAGGATGTGTACTGGAGCACTTTGTGAGGAACTGCAGCCTGTGGGAAGATCTCATGTTGGAGGTGGACAGGGCAGCTTGGTGGGCACCCAGGGCCCAGCCAATGACAACCCACCCCAGCACAGAGCTGGAAGGTATAACAACAGACAGGTTCCAATTTCTACTTGAGCTGAATGAGAGGCAAAAGCCTGGTGCAGAAATGCAGATGCTGTTCTGTCTCTGTATTAGGAATACAGAGATAGAAGTATTAGGAATCAGAATTTCTATAAAATATCACTGATGCTAAAAACTGTGCCTATTCAACATGAACCAGGAGAGCATTGTCATTAGCTTACGAGGTTTCAAGCCTCTACTGAAAAGTGGAACTAGAAGTCTTACAAAGCTTTTCAGTTGAAAGTATCTACTTCACACTGTATTCTAGCAGGCTGAGAAGCTGATCTATTCCACTTCGAAACAGTCAACTCCAAAGTTAATCAGCAATATTGATCTTCATCCAGCAACACCATAAAGAGCTAAGGAGATGTACAACATAATGGATTAACACTTTTTCTTTTTATATATTTCTCTCTCTTACAACACTTGAGCAATTAATTAGACTTTTCTGTGGATTATTTTTCCCCCACAAAGATGTCTAACACCAAGATGCAGCTTGTTACAATTCAAACATCATTGTTAAAGCAAAACACAGAATGGAAAGGAGGTTTAAAAACTTATCTCTCTCTGATAATTATCCTCAAATTCTGCAACTCCCTTGCCTTCATTTAAAAAGAGCCTTTGCCATTTATTTCAATGAGACAAATATTCTACTTATGCCTTCAAGATTACAAAGGAAAATTTCTAAAAGGGAGCCGTATGTAAGCTGATACAGTGGGACCTGCCCATATTATTTAGTTATTGTATATTCCTACAATTTTGGACATTTATGTAAATAACATTCAAGCAGAAAACAAGTTGTTGGGTTTTTTTCAGATCTTAAACTTTTGTACATATACAACTAAGGTCATGTATTTTAACTGCTAAGCACTAAAGCTCCCAGATTCTTGTTCTCTGCAATAAAAAAAAAACAAAGATGTGAGTATCCAGCTCTAAGAGCTATAAAAGTACATTTTCAAAAACAAACTGATCCAGCACTGGTTTCCCAAATCTACATGAGGTATCTTTAGTGCCACTCTTGGAGCTCACAGCTCTCCTGAACAGCAACTAAGTGAAATAAGTCTGTCAAGCATCTTTGTTGTTCTCAAAAGGCTGACTGCCTAACATTGACAAGAATCATTCCAACTTGAGCCTGCTGCTCAAGAAGTCTGTAAGTGGCATAAACAGAGCTATTCATAAAGATGGGTGGTTAAAAAAAAATCTGCAAGAAAGGCAGACAGCATCATAAGCCAGTCCTGGAACAGGAGGGACATGCAACACACACAGAGCAGAAGGAAGGAAACAGTGAACTACAAACATGTTTTGCCTTCCAGTAGCTGAAACTGACAGAAATATGGAGAGAGCACGACCAAAAAACCTTAGTAATTTTAACAAGCAAAGAATTACAATACAGGATGTATACTGTACAAGAACCCAGAAATAACACCCTGAAAAAGCAATATATATCATTTGCTTAAGCAAGTGAAATATAACACTGAGGATGGCTACAGGCTGAACTTTTATGTGCTGCTCTGCCTTATCCTTGATTTTCTACATACTAATTTTCTAGACCTTAAATTTCTGACAGTGGAACCATCTACTTCAACCTACTAGTTCTGTCTGAATTGCATATGGAACATTAATATGTATTCCAAAAAGATATAACCTACCATAAATCACAGTGCACCAAAAAACAATTGTCTAGTCGTAATGGCTTTGAGCAAGGGTAATTGTTCAACAAAAGTCAGCAGCAATTTTAGAGTATTTTTTTCTTCTGCAGTGAGGACATTACACCATCGAAATACTGCAGTCACAGAATGCCTCTACCTCTAAGTCCAGAAGCAGGAGAAAAACTCCTATAATATATCTGAGGGACTTCACCTCATCCTTCTCACTAGAAGCTTGAGAGTTTTAATACCCACAGACCTGAATTAGGCAGCTAAGTATGGTCTGGGGTGAATGCCCAAGAAAAAAGCAAAGCTTTCAGGCTCACAGTACTTTCATCAGTTCACACAGAAAGTAAAATAATCAGCATTTCCTTCTATGTGCAGCACACCCCAGATACAAGCTCTGATAGCCTGGTAACTTCAGTGTTCAGGACAAAGTATACACCCAAAAGGCTTATGCACTTTTAGAATCAGACATTGGCTCTACAAGAGGCTTAAAGACTGTAATTTTTGAGCTTTGCACTGCAAAATCGTGTGCTAGGAAGAACCTGACCATTTAAGCCTTTTTGTGAAAGCCTTACACTTTCTTTCTCTAGGCTTTTTAAAGTTTCATTATAATTAAAAGAAATAAATCTTAAATTACGTTTGGAAAAACACCAGAATTTAAACTCTCAGATTAGTTATATCTCCCTTCAGTGCACACTGAAAAACATTAAGAAACCACAAGCTGCAGTTGCAAGCGAAGTTAACACCATACAGCCACAAAAAATACAGAACTGTTGACATGAACACCAGCGCAACATGACTGAAAGACAGGAATAAAAGAAAAATAAGCCACATAGGAAAGGCAAATTTGTTCTTATCACCAAAGCAATTCATCATTGTTTATCCCCTTCCTCCATGCTTCTCTAAACAACATGAAATAGCCAATTTTTGTATGGCAATTAATGTACTAAAGCAGTACAAAGTTTCTAAAAGAATTCAGTACAAAAAGCTGTAGGTAGCAAGCTCAATATACAAAACTGTTCTCATACACTGTCAATGTTAAACTAAATGTATCAACATGTCTTATGGGTCTAAAGCCCCAGGGAACATTCTAGCAGTGCAAAACGTCTTATTAGCCATGACAGACGGATCAAGTCGACCTCCTGACAGAACCGGGAATAATTCCATGCATATTCTGAACATACAAGTTGCTGAGTTTTTTTGAACAAGAAGAATCTTTAGGGTTCAGTGAAGGTCAACTGAACTTTCACAGATGATAACAAATCAGAAGAAAACTCATTTCACCAGTAATGGAATGATGTCTCATGGACCTCATATTTGAGGACATGAGGAACAACTAATATAAGGAAAATAGGGTAATGACAGTCAGACTTAAGGTCTCGGGTTTTTTTTCCTAACAGAACAAGAGAAACAAGCATTTTCTGGAAGATGACAGAGATCACAGAGCAAAACTTTTCCCCATTGCCTTTATTTGATGAATAAGTCCATCATATTTGTCTTCCATGTCTAGTTCTCTAAACTATTACAATTCTGGTATTTCCTTCAGTAAAAATTCAAGACATACTTAAAAGAAGAAGAAAAAATAATTAACCAAACTGAGCCCCTAATAGCACCCTAAATTATTAGTTCATATTGCCAAAAATTCAGAATATAAATGAAATATTACAGACAATACAACTCCACTGTAAAAACTGCAACCCCTTAATCCTAAAAAAAAAAAAAAAAAAAAAAAAAGACTGAAAAATAAACATACTAATATTCTCTGTCTTGACTCTAGAATTAACTTCATGGACGAGAAATTCAAAGTTGGATCTGTTCTGTTGTTACGGTTTATCATCATAGTACATCAATCCAGTGCACAGGATAGCAAGTAATCAACACCTCTTAGCCTGGATTACTCAGATCCACTCAAGATCTGAGCTTTTGCTCAAGTCATAGATACACACTACTGGGTCCTGATTCTAGCTGTTGCTACAAGAAATGGACTATCCCTCTGTAGCCTACTCTAAAACACAACTTTTCTTCAATAACTAACAAGAGATTAGCTTTGGAGGAAAGAAAACACAAGATGTGAGAGGTAACCTGGAAAGATTACTCCCTTCTCTACAACCAAGATATACTTTAGCAATACATGAAAATCACATTAACGGAATTAATGCCATTTTGGGAAAAGGAAACTGTGGCAGTCAGAGGCATAAGACTCCTTATCTATCAAAGTACATGCTACATGTATACTCATTCTCCAGATTGGAGAATAAAACACATGACTGTGTGGACCTCTGGAGGAAACCTCACAAAAGTTTCATGAAGAGTGAAGAAAGAGTCAAGAGCATCAGCATCTTATTGATGTGGTCAGTCAAAATGGTAGATTTCTGATGCCCCTGTAAACACTAATGCTAGTCAATGCAACATTTGGGCTAATTGTGCAAAAATAAAGTTGATTCCTAAATACGTAATGCCTCAGTTTAAATGTGCACATATATGTAGACACAGACATATGATACAGTTTGTGAAATTTTCTCATAAAAATGAACATTTACACCATTGAACAAAACAGACTGTGCAGAACTACCATAAACTCAACCTGCAAAGTCTTAAAACTTTTTTTATACTGCAGTGTTAATAAAATCAAGAGGACCATTCATGAAGGACAAAGTCTGTAGTTTGGAATTTCTGTAACAATCTAATCTTGTAACTTGTGATTTCCTTGAGAATTTTCAGGAGGAGAAAAAACCATGTCAGCTAACTAAAACAGAAGGAAAAAGCAAGTCAGCAGTGTGACACATCTTAATGTCTTAGTTGCAAGGCTTCATCTTGCTGCTGCTACAGGTCGTCAGGTGCTTTTCTTGTGGAAATAAGTCTTAGGCCATTCCTACTCTTAATAACGTCTGTTATTTATTTTTACAAGAATTCAACTACAATTCTCAAAAAAACCCACCCCAAACCCAAACAAAATATCCTCTACTGATTTCAGATTAAAATTTACTAACCTGATACTGTGCAGAAGAGGTCACAGTCAAACGTTACCTGAGGAAAATGGATTCTTACACTGCCATTTGCCTCAACAACATTCCACCTCTAGAAAAGAGGCCGCCCACTGCAAAACAGAGCTTAGGAAGACAGGGCGAGAAAGCAGATCCTTTCAGGATGTGAACGGTAATCGCTTCTAAGAGTCAACCCAGCAATCCCAGTAAGTTCTTTAAAACCAAGAGCTCAGGCGTATTAGCACTTGTGCATTAAGAGCAAAAGTCTGTTTTCAGTACAGTCAGTGTCTACGAAAAAAAAAGAAAGGAAAAGGAGGGAAGAGAACTTCTAATCAGTAAAGCACTGTGTTTGTCGAAGCGGGGACACAGCAGAGACCGTGTGCGGGGTACCTCAGGGAGGGAAGGTAACTGCAGGTCTCACAGCAGAAAGCAAAGCCTGGCGAAGCGCCAGGGCAGCACAAGGCAACGGCACGGGCTCTGCCCCGCCGGGTGGTGGTGGTGGTGGTGGTGGTGGTGACGGCGGCGGGGGCGTCTCTGGCCTACAACAGGCCCCTCTCACACAGCCGATCCCTCCCGCCCTCCTGCCCGCCCGCTCCCCTCAGCCCTGCGGAGGCGGCAGGGCACCCCGCCACGCCTTGCTCCCGCGCACAGCAGCCGCACGGCCAGTGCGACGGAGGAGCAGCCCACCGGTACCTGTCTCCGAGCACCGCCAACCCCACTTCCGCCCGCAGCGAGCACGACCGGGCGACCCGCGCATGCGCACCGCACCAGGGGGAGGAGCCAGCATGCGCCGTGGGGAGGCGGGAAGGCGCTGCCCTCAGCCGCTGGGTGGGCGGCGGAAGCGGGCAGGGCTGGCGTAGGGGACGGTGGCAGCAGGGGGTGCAGAGGGGGAATGAGGTTTCATAGATTCACTGAATACTTGAATCCTTTTATTTTAAACCAAAATATTCTTCTAGAAGTTTGT
>JAOXJM010000001.1:23447525-23459399 GCA_026413425.1 Tringa solitaria | reverse complement strand
CACATTGTATATTTTCACTGAACTGTTCATTTTCTTTAAATCATTCTTCCTTTCCCCTCGGCCCGGTCCTGTGCACCGCGGTGGGGCGGTGAGGCCCGCCAGTCACCATGGCGGCGCAGATCCGTTGTGCCGGCCTTCCCCCGCCTCTCTTCTCTGTCACCTTCAGAGTGATATCACTTGCAGAGGGATAAAAAACGCTGTGAAGAAAACCTGCTGCGTTCTGCTGCTGGTGTTTAAATGGCAGGAGGCATCAGGCGAGGCTTTGAAAAGCTGTGTTTGCTGTTGTCAGAGACAGGGGGTGCCTCAGGCCGGCAGATGTTTGGGTGCTGCAGGTTGACACCTGCCGAGGTCCCACTTGTGTGGATTCCAATTCAAAATTGCAGCATACGTGGCTTAACATCACAACACCAAGGCTTCTGTAGAGGCTTTGGCTTTCCTGAGCCTCAGAGATACGTCTTCTGCCAGCCTGCGCTACCTCTCTTCCCCTTTCTCATCTCTGCCGTCCTGGATTTCTGAGACAGCTTTCCTTTTCTTGTTTCTCATCACTTAGTGACTCTAAATTAATGAAGTCCCTCTAGAAACCGTTTTTTCCTTTCTTTACCTTTAAATGTTTTCCTTCACAGCCCTCCCTCTGTTTTGGAACTGTTATAGTTAAGCCTCTGAAATGTTTTAGTTACGCTTTGAATTCAAATTCAATTGAAAAATTGGAACTTAAATCCATCCATGTTCAGGTAGTCTGGAGAGGAATTCACTGACACTTATGTTCCATAGTCATTTTCATTGTTGACAACGTTCTCTGGAACAGGTTTCTTTCCTTTGATCATCGCTGTTTTCAATAAATTTTAATCCTGTGCCTTCTGTTGGACATCTATGAAGCATGCCTTTCTATAAGCAGAAACACGACTAAGACCCTGTTATACAGGCACGATTAAAATAGCCCTCAGTCAGAGCTAAGATGGGGAGAATTTGAGCGTACCTGGCTACCTGGAGGACTAATGACCTGGCCATCTGAAGAGCCAGCTACAGCAGAGTAGATGATAGACTGAGAAGATGAGTGTCACTTGCCCATGTCCTTTGTTTTCAAAAAATTTGGAGAAATCAACCGTATTTTCAGACTATTAAGTTCTGTCAAGTGAGCATTTCTGGTGGAAAAATTTAAGTCCTCTTTTATGACCTTTATTTTTAAATTTACACTTTGAAAACAGCAGCTTTGGTCACAATTAAGAATTTATTGGAAAAAAAAGTTGATAAAGCGGTGAATGATACAATCAGGAACAAAACATTTTTAGAGCCTCTTTTTAATGAGTCAGAAACACTGGAAAAATCGAAAGAGTACAAAGTGAGGGAATTCTGCTTTAACCCACTGATTCTGTTCTGTTTCTTTTTTTCATGTCCGTAAAAGATCTGCTTAGCAATTGTAATTATGTTGAAATGAAATCATGGAAAGCTTATACATTATAGATGATTTAAATTAAAATCATTTGGAAACAGCAAGTTGCACTCCTGAGTAATTTGAATGGTTACTTGATTGTCTCATCTTACTTCTCTCATCTTTTGCTCCTTCTGTTCCCAGCTGCCTTTTTCAAATTTACTATTAAATTCTTTTATAAAGTCGACTCAAACCTACAGGAATTTGACTTTTGTATGTGCTGTCCTGTATATAATCAAAAGAGAAAAATAAAGAAGTTATATATAAGCAGAATTTTGATAAAAAAGATAGATCCCAGTTTTATGTGTCAACAGAACAGTTGTTAGGTCTGTCATAAGTTTAGCCTGAAAATTGGTTTTCTTTAATTTCTAATACTGTTTTGGTTTGGTTTGTTTTAAATGATAGTCATCTTCCTCTTCAATTATTCATTTCTCCTGAAGCAATTATCCAGTTTCTGCCAGTTGGATATTGCAGTCAGTATGAGAAGTTAGATGGACAATATTTTGAATTACATTACGCCAGAAGTATGTACTGTATGTTCTCATGCTGTTTGCAGTAATCTTGAAATGTGCTGCAATTTACAGGTATCTGTCGTGGTTTAACCCCAGCTGGCAATTAGGACCACACAGCTGCTCGACACTTCTCCCAGTCCTCTGTGGGATGGGGAGGAGAATTGGAAAAATAAGGAAAACTCGTGGGTTGAGATAAAGATGGTTTAATAAATAAAGGAAAAGCTGCACACACAAGCAAAGCAAAACAAGGAATCCATTCACTGTTCCCATGGGCAGGCAGGAGTTCAGCCACCTCCAGGACAGCAGGGCTTCATCACCATAATGATTATTTGGGAAGACAAACAGGGTAACTCCGAACATCCCCCCCTTCCTTCTTCCCCAGCTTTATACACTGAGCACGACATTGCATGGTATGGAATAGCCCCTGGCCAGTTGGGGTCAGCTGTCCTGGCTGTATTCCCTCCCAACTTTTTGTGGCCCCCCAGCCTACTTGCTGGTGGGTCAGTGTGAGGAGCAGGGAAGGCCTTGAGAGCTTAGCAACAGTCAAAACCACCAGTCTGCCACCAACACCATTCTCATCCCAAATCCAAAACACAGCACTAACCCAGCTGCCAGCAAAGAAGTCAGCCCCATCCCAGCAGAAACCATGACAGTATCATAATAGAAAATAATACCTCTGCAGAGGGGCAAAAACAAACGCACCACAAAACCAGCAAAACCCAGAATTTTGATCTTGATATTGGTGTGCTGTGTGACTTTCAATAAATAACGTTTAAAGCTTTCTCTACTAAATGAAAGTTTGTGGATAAATAACAAGATTGGTAGCCTTATTTCTTGAACTTGTGTTCTGAAACAGGAGGTTGCAAAGAGGATCCGAAGGTAATTGATGCCCATGCTCCTCAACAATTTCGGAATCCTTGAAAGTCAGGAATACGGCTGAATTTCTAATCCCACTGAAATTAATGAAGACTTTCCATTCACTTCAGGAAGACCAAAACTTGCCCCTGTGCATCTAAAATATACGCAACATAAGACATTGAAACAAAGCTTTCAGAAATAGAAGCTTTGTACATTAAATCACTACCTAGTCACGGGAGCTCCCGAAGACTTGTCTTAATGAGGCAGGAAACTAAATATGTGTTTGGGAAACTAGCCTCAAGCTCATGTTTTTTTCAAATTTTTTGAGCCCCATTTGAAAATATCGGGCAAGCTTTTCAACTGTGTTTTGAAAAACACTCATTGTGATGGCAGTCAAGTCTATAAGCAGTCTTGAAAATTCTATCTGTTCAACCTTATTTGCCTCCAATGTCTTAGTAAACAATAGCAAGAGAATTGTCCTGTAGGAATACAGACTATCTCTGCTAGCAGCTGCCTTGGTATAATGTTTTCTAAGTTCAGTGTCAGATGTTTCATAGGCTGCTGATACGACATTGAATGTGAAGTATGTACTCAGATAATAATGCATCTCTCAAAAAGGATCAGCTTTCATTCATTTGACAGCTATTGTAAAACTATTTCCAAATACCCCACAGCTGAAGGCAGCCCTTTTCTACTCCTTTAATTTCGCTTTGATGACAGCACTTGATTTTTTAGTAGATTTTTATGGATGCAGGCCAAGTTCAGTCGGTTACGGGGCAGAGATGATTTGCAATATATCTGAAATGATGTGTTGCTTGTTAGAGTTGATAGGCTAATAGAAGTTAAAAATCCAGATTTATTAAAATTACTGAAATGATTACAGTATAAATGTTTAATAATTTCTAGATGATTTCCAAGAATGCATTTTGGCAAATTGCATATTTATAAACATAGTTCATGTGCAATGAATCAATAAGAAATCGTATGATTACAGCATGCTTCTCACTACCAAGTGCTGTGCCTAAATGATATTCCTCCTGTAAAAGACAGTTGGATCCATGAGGTTTTGTGTTCGCTGCTGGCAATACTGAAACACAGAGGCCAGAATTACAGTCTTTTGAAATAAATATATATGAAGTATCAAAATAAGTAATTCTTCGTTATTTATATTATGTTAGTGTTTTTTTGTAAAAGAAGGTGATATGTGTGAATTTTTTTCAAAGGAATAGTTCTTGTGCCTACTGGCTACTTCAAAACTTACTGGGGCTTTGAGCATTAATAAGACAGATGTTAATAGAATATAAAGAGTTATTACAATGAGTGTAAATTCTAGAACCTGACCCAAAGCTGTTTGAAGTCAATGTTAGTCTTTCCATTTGTTTCAAGGGTTTCCTATTCATTGAATCATCACAGATATACTGTAGATTAGATTTTTGTTTGCCAGTATTAAGTCTGCTTCTTTGTTTAAAATGAGACATTTTTCTTTTCTAAATGTAATACACTCGTTAAATATGCTTGCTCTGTGATTGTGTTCTTGGCTAATTTGCTTAGCAATAGGGTTTTATTTTCAAATTAATTAGCTACCCTAAAGCCTTCTGTAGAAACGAACAATAATGGATATTTGTTATCGCTTTGCATAGTAGTTTTTCTATATTTTAAATGAAATACTCCACAGCCCTAAGAACGTTGAAATATTGTTCTTTATTCTAAAACCTCACCTATCTGACTAGCTATAAAAGTTTGTTCTTCCTGCACTGATGCTTATAAGCTTATAGTGGCTAAGAAGGCTACTACACAAATAAATCTAATTTATATAATTTCCCAAGGAGCTGATGTGTTAGTGCGAGACATACCCTGGGAGTAAGATAATGAAAAGACACTCCCACCCTTCAGAAGCACTGGATCTTTTCTTTTATTGCAAACACAGGGATAAATCCAGGAATATCTTAAGGTATTTCTGCAAGAAAAGTACAATATTCCCAGGTACAAGGTAATTAAAAGCAAAATGGCATCACTGAGGTATTTAATATTTTAAGTGCTTCTACTTAATGTCAGAGCATTTATTTGCATGTCCATTCATTGCATGTGAATTTTGGTAAGTGCTTCAGCTGTAGACAACAGCGGACAGGAACCTAGGCATAATTTTTCAAGGAAGTCATTAAAAGAGCTTATTAAAGGGTGCAATTGTGTGAGCACAGATAAACAGAACTATTTCTGTAAGAGATATTTAAGCATTACTTGTAAAACAGTAAAGTGTTTCTTGCTCTGTTATTTTCATTAACTGAAGCAATTGCTTCTCTATGATGTACACTAAAATCTGAGATTTTTTTTTTCTGATTTTTTAAATAGAATTCTTTATGAACCAGTTTATTTTGAAAATTCAATTTCTTCAGTTTCAGGAATGAAAGCCTAACTATGGTTATTATCACAGGCACCATTGCCCCCTCTGTGGAAATCTATAGATAGCATCATGAACTGGAATCCTTTTGTGTTTAAGAATGTGATGGCGAACAAAAAAGCCAGTCTCCACCTTGCTAGATTTACAGTCAAAATACACTGAGGTAATTAGAACTGGAGTTAATTTACAACGTAGTGAAACACTTACTTTGAAACCAAAAAATACAACAGGAAGCAAGATGAGACTTGAGAAGAGATGTTACCTGGAAGCTGATTCCTATTAAGTTACTTAGCTTTTACTAGTGAGATAATGGTGCCAATTTGCTAGGCATCGTTGCATTCTCCATCCTGGAGAAAACTTCAGTACATAAAATGAATTGTAGTTTAAGAAAACTCAGACTTTTTGTTATATATCAAATACCCTAAAAGCACAAAAAGTTCTTGTTCATTTTCTTGAAAAATCTGTAGCTCTTAGGGCTCGATTCTGATAATTTTATCTTCATGAACTGTAGTGGGATTATTCAAAATATGTATCCCTCTGTTTTTCTCCTGCTTTCTACGTTTAATTCTCACTTTGGCTTTGCATCATTGTATTTTTTTTTAATTATGTATTTCTTTTGTCTTTCAGTAAGATGAAAGTAGCAGGAAAATTAAATGAAAATCAAAACTAAGTAAATAAAGAAAGGAAAAGACCTGTGGCTTAAATAAAATTACTTTATCGCTAGTCATGTTCACCTCCTATCCTCCTGTTTTCTTAAAGGTCCTTAATTCAGGCTTTAACTCAAAGGGCCTTATGAGATTTTGGGTACCCTGAAACTAAAGCATTGGGCATCCAGTGCTCTTAACCTTTTTAGCTTCAGTGTTCTATGAAAAGCTGAACAGAATTTGTTCTACCATTAGTGGCAGACCACCTTATTTTAAAACTTTGATAACTTTGAAGATGTTTGTCTTTAACCTTACAAACCTTTTCATCTGTTTATTTTCTTAGGCTGGATGATTATCTTTTGAAGCTTCTGTATCACAGAAATGAACACCGTTTTCCAAAACATGGTAAACAAACATATTTTTTTTTTTTACATTTGGAAACAGCCAAAGTATTCAAACTAAGGCAAAATATGCCATTTGTTTTTTTGACCATGACTGAAACGAAAAAGTGTTCCTCAGCAACTGAATAAGGGGGACGGAAGCAGAGAAAAAACTTCTGACCTCTGTGATAGCATCTGATATAACAGTTTAGTGATGATTTTGCACTCATCTTTACTTCTAGAGTTTGCTTAACTCAAGGGCGCTTGGGATTTCATTCATTACTGGCCACATTTTTTTGAGTGCACCTGTGTGATACTTGATGTCTTACATTCTTGTGGATTTCAATGGGACTTAAAGCCACATGGAATTTTGTGGAAATAAGGATTCTTCAGCTGTGTTAAGACCTTATTTAACAGGCTATTGAGCTCTTGAGAGGTACTGCATGAGCTCAATTTCCATAAAAGTGTCAGAACAGACCTCCAGAATGATGAGAATATGCTGGCAACCTTGGCAATGGAGTTGTTGCTTTGGTCTCTAAAATATAGCACACCTGGGAAGCATGGTAATCTGAAGAAAGACTCTTAAATAATATCAGATACTGAAGATGTCAGTTGTTTGTTGTACTACAAAAGCATTTTGTCAAATTGAAGAAAATGGTTTTAGAAAATAAGATGCAGTCAACAGGGACAAGAAAAAGATACTGCACTTAAGCAAATATCGTCAACTGCGTAAATGCATGAGGGTAAATAACAGGCTAAAAGTGGCAGTTCTTTAGAGAAAAAAGGGATGAATCTCAAGCTGATTATGAGTCAGCCATGTCATTCTGTTCTGGAAAAGAACAAATGAAATAAATAACCTGTAAGATACATAAAATAACCTTTCTGTTCAAGAGCTCTGTTAAGCTGAAGTAATGTGTTCAGTTTCTGTCATAAAAATTCAAGAAAAACATAGGTTGGTTGGAGGGGTTCTGAAGGACATCAGCAAGAATGATGAAAGGCTTACGAAACATGACCTCCAAAGATGGATGAAAAGACCTAGGTTATTTAGCCTAAAATAAAAAGTGTGTTTTTCTCATGTGGAGTCATGTGATATATAAAAAAATAGAAACAAAGAAGAAATAATTGTTTCTGTGCGTCAGTGGTATATAGGAGAAGAAATAGTAATCTTAAATTCCAAAATGAATTATTCATGTTAGACAATAGGACAGACTTTCTGACCAAAAAAAAATAAAGAATGTTGAGGCATGGAATAATTTTCCTGAAATTTGCATTACTGAATGAATTTTTTCGGACCAGGTTAATAAAATATTTAGTTTAAGTAGCTGATCTGTCTCAGAGTAGATGAATGGATAAGATACATTCTGAAGGTCATTTCAACATTATTCTATAAGATTTGATATGAAACTTTCACATACTTTAAATTTATTCACTTCTTAAAGCTTTATTTTTCTGTTAGATGGTATTATTCTAAACTGTTTACGTGAACCCAAAGCGATCACTAGCCAAGAATGGAAGTCTGTTCATATGCAGACTGTGAAATGAATACTTACAATTTGTTGTTTTTTTGTGGTTTAGTATTTGTTCATGGTATTTGATTGGATGTAGTTAATACATGCTTAAAAGCTATCATTTAGTTTTATTTTACACAATCTTGCATGATTGTTCATTGCCACATTTTCATGCTGCGTTAGTTCTTTGTTCTTTTTTGTACATTGAGAGTGTCATTCTGTTTTGTTGGTTTGTGTGTTTTAATATTGTTGGTTTAATTGTCGTCTTTTAGATAACTCATAAAAATCTAAGGAGAATTGTTAAGAGGTTATGAAAATAAATTTTTAATTTTATTTGATAATTTGATTAGTAGCAAAAAGGAATAAACATTGTAAACAGTGTTTTCTGATATATCATAATTACATGTGTGTTCAACTGAATTGACTAAAACTAGGTGCTCAACCAAGCATTTAATTATTTTGAAAAATTGCACTTGGATGCTGCATTTGCACTGAATGTAGACAAGGATTCCCGATGCAGATTTCTGCATCTTTAAGAAAGCAGTCAAGCATGAAGGAGCATAATAGTACACCAAATCTGGAGCTTCCAACTCTTGCTAGCACAAATAGTCTTTTCTTAGAGGAGAGGGTCTGTTTATTGGCATATAATTATTAATGGTGATATTATTTATAGCTGTAGAGAGGTTGTCCAAGATGGCATTTCCTAAGAAAACAGGATATTTTTCCAAGAAGACACATTAGAAAAACTTGTGTAGATATGTTTGTCTCAACCTTGGTGAATATGAGTATTTCTTTACTAGTTTCATGTGAATCTTTTTTGTGATTCTGTTCACAAGACGTTGCAATTGATCAAACACCGCGTATCTGAATATGGCATCTCAAATGTGAAGCTATCTCTGAAGTATTTACAACAGTGAGGATTGCAGGAGTTTTAGCTTCTCTGTGGGCTTAGACAAGTGGATTCTTCCAAACAAGGGTCATTTATTTTTAAGAGTAGGGATGACTGAAGAGGTCAGCAACATTACCAAAAAGATAATTACCAAAAATGTCTGTGGTGTGTTGGTCCCTGTCTGGCAGCCAAGCACCCACTCAGCTGCTCTCTCACTCTCTGGAATTTTCTGTCCTTTCTTAAATACATTTTCACAGAGGCAACACTGACTTCACTGATGGGCTCAGCTTTAGTCTGCAGTGGGTCCAGAGCCCTCTGGAATTGACTGTGTCCAGAACAGGAAAGCTCCTGACCTTCTTCACAGAGGCCACCCCTGCAAATCCTGACTACTGAAACCTTGCCACACCAACACAGAAACTTTTATCCACATTGCTTTTTCAGACAGAAAATCCATATCCCATCATCACTCTTTCAGAATGAATTAGAATCATCAGAAATTTGAAGTTCTGCATGCTCTCATCAGATTTCATCATTCCTGTCTTCTCAGCCTGCCTCACAGCTTTCAGCTTAAATAAATAATATAAAAAAATATGTATTTTATAGGTATTAGTCTGACTTTTGTGATATTCAACAGATGCCGCTATGCATTGACAAAGCTAATTTATCATTTGTATTGACATCCAGCTCTAAATTTCTCTCAGGGTGGGCATATTTTATTTTTATTTATTAAGTTTGTTACTGTAGCAAGTAGGAGCTTTATCAGGAACTAGCACCACATTGTCCTGAAGAGAACAACAGCAGCTGACAGTAAGTGCTTTAAAACAGTAGAAGACAGAGGCAGCCAGCGAGGTAATAAGGTCAGCCTGATAAGAGGTAGTTTTAGCACAGCAACAAATTAAGCGTTGCCAAGGTCAGCAGTCCAATTTCTTAGTGAGTCATCTGTCCATTTTCCTGTTGGTCTGATAGAAGCTAGTCTCCACATGTGAGAAAAAGTCAAGAGGGAAAAAAAGCCAGAAGGCATGAACTGTGGTGCACAAGATTTAAAAGAAAAAGGACCATAATGAACAGTCTAGGTCATTACCTTCACTGGAGAAATATCCAATAACCATTCCGGAGGATTCAAATAGCCCACAGCTACTGTATTTGGCTAAATGATAGTAGAAATCAGAAACAGAGAGAATTTAAAAAGAAAAAAAAAAAGAAAGCAAAAATAGACTGCAGTAGTGATTAAAGTTAATTACTTTGTACATCTCTTAAACTCTGAAAATGTCATCACTATCTATTAACTCTGCCTCTTTTCTCATCTACCCTTCTTCATAGTAGTTTGATGAAACTCTTGGGATCAGAAGAAAAGAAGATGAGGGTTTCTGTACTTGGTGGGTCAGTGCCTCTGGCCTCTGTGGAGAGGGCTTTCTAGAGATTTCTTAGGACAGTGGTACTACAGTTTGGCACATCTCACAAGTGGAAAGATGCAGAGATGACAATCATGAAGTTCATAAGCAGGATAATAGTAAGACATTGGTTAATCAGTAGTCTGTTTACTACCATAATCTCACTCTAAACTTAATAATCACTGAAATATAGTGACTTCCTACATGATGTGCTTGCAAAACAAAGTATCGCATGCTGTTCAGGATATTAAAAATCTTCCTTTCTTATATAGATGTCAGGAATCAGATTGTTCTGGAAATGTTTATCAGGTGGAAATTTTATCACTCACGCCTCAAATGATAATACAGGACAGAGCATAGCTTTCAGTGATGTCAGCAGGTGTTGCATGTAACCATCTGAGAATTGATGTGGACTCTATATAGAGTGACAAACCAGAAATTAGTAGATACTTAACGGAAAGTCATAAACAATCCTTATATGAATTATTTAACTGTCATAGGCATATCTACATAAAAAAAACAGAGAAAGGTAATATGAAGAACTGAAATGGAAAATGAGATAGAAAAGGAACAGGGCAAGAAAAAAGAAGTCTGTAAAACCAATAAAAGATATATTTAACATTTTACTATCTGTCCAGAAATCTATAACTTACTGCAAATCTATACCATCTCCCTTAGGGCATAAATTAGGATGATTGCAAACTCCAAGAAAGGGGAGACTAAAAATTAGGTCTTAGGTTTATTGATCATTAAGGAGTAGTATCCCTACAGTAAACTTTAAAATTTTATAAGGCTCTTATAAAAGCCAAACAATGTTAGATACTGGTGGGTCTTGTGAAACATCAGAGCTTATCAGGTGGGGTTATGAGTCTGACATAACGCTTTTCCTTTAACTCAATCTAGTAATATACTCCTTTTAACTACTGCTGAAAATTGTTCACGATTTTCCACAAAAAATGAGAAACGTCCTCAGAAAGTTAGAATCAGTAACTGCTGTTGGCTGTTCTAACTGTAAGAACAGGAAAACATTCTGGAGAAATAAAAATTGATCTGAAAGAATAGAAAACATAATCATCTGTTGGCTGTTCCAGGTGAAAACTAAAAATTAACTGCACCTATTGGCTGCTCAAAGTCATGGTGTCCTATGCCTTCTTATGTGTCTGTGATATAAAAATGAGTTAGTGTTTACCCAAAATGTAGCCTCGCACTGAGAGCTTCCCATGCTGCACATTTTTTTCTTCCCTAAAGAGGCTGAATTTTCCACACAAACTTTATACAAGAGCTTGGACTCTCACGGGGATGCATGGCTGACTCCAGGCTGTGACATGGATCATCTTTGCAGTGAGACTCCATCTCTTGTTCTGCTGGTCCCCCTCTAGGCCCACACTTCTGGGGTCGGTTCAGCTTGTCCTCCCGCCTCTGAGATGGTTGGTTGCCCTCTGAGGTGGTTTGGCCCCTTCTGAAATCTAATTTTCTTGATACAGATGTTAGATGTCCATATAAGTAATCTTTCATAAGTATATGAACATGAATGTTATATTGTTGATGGTAAGTTTACGTCACTAATGATGTTTCTAGTAACCAGTAATAGTATATACCTACTTGGTTGTTGCTGTTACTGGTTGTTGCTATTATATTGATTGTTGCTATACATTTAATTGTTGCTATACTATTGATTGCTGCTGTTATTGATTGTTACTATTATTGATTGGTGCCATACCACTGATTGATACTGTATTACTTATTGCTGATAATGATTTGCAATAGCTCGATAAATATATATTTTCTTTATTAATCATACATATATTGACAAGTGGTGGTTTTTCTGGTACTTGTGGTAATCTGTAATAAAGTAGAGAAATTTA
>JAOXJM010000001.1:23415763-23429545 GCA_026413425.1 Tringa solitaria | reverse complement strand
ATATGAAAATTGCATATTTAGCCTAAGGTAGTTGTCTAGACAGCTCTTTAGTCAGTGGAGATATTTTCAGAGTGTGGGTCATTATAGCCAGAAATAGATTTCTAGTACAAAATGGAATTAATTTCTCTCTGGATGTGCTTATTTCTCTCTGCAGGTTAGAGAACAATGACAATCCCAGACTGGGCACATAGTTAAGTGAAATAAATCCTACCACTAAATGAACAAAACTCACATTTGGTTAAACTAAAGGAGAGGATGAAATTTTAACTTAATTAACTGACCTTCCAAAATTACTTTGAATATATATTGTCCTGAGATATTTGTTCACTACAACCCCTTATTTAAATAATTTCATGAATTTGTATTTAATGACCACTGAAAATGAAATTCTGCCTTGTGTTAAACAGAAAGTAGGGTCTGGAACTGCTGTAAATTGAAACTGCTTAATGATGGAGAAGAGATGCAGAACTTCTGCACTAGCACATGCTGAGCAGTGTGTTCTCATTTACAGTCAGGTGATGAAATCCATCCCATTAACGTCAAAGCAGGTAACATTTTAGCCATGAAGACCATTCCATTATCCCCACTTTCCACCACAGAAGAAAAAATCCCATCAAACTATACCCTAAATGATGTCAAATTGTACTCAGTTCTTTCCCAGTGAGAAACAGAAGCTGAAAGAGCAGCAATGCTTTGAAACAGATGAGAATAGAGATGAAATCTTGGCTAATGACACACCATTTTGTTTCAGGTATCCTGATCCTTTCTCTCCATTGTATCCAGAAGGAGATAAAGAAGGAAGACTGAAGGATCCCATTTTCTCCTCCTGATTCCTGAGCCTGCTCTGTACCAGACTTTGCGTAGCATAGTTTAACCTTGGGCCCAAAGTGATCTGTGCTGGTTGATAGAAGACCTTAAGAGATTGTTAAGCAGTTAGAAATTGCATTAGCATTGTAGCCTTCCAACATCTCTCCATACAAAGCAGGTAGCCTTCAGAAAAATTAATAGATGGCTGTATAGTCATATGTCTGCATGATACTGAGAAAATGGATGGAATAGAACAGAAGATATGCTCCCTTATATCCAGATCTGTTGCAATTTCCCTTACACTGAAACACTTCAAAATGCATTTATAAGACACACTTGCTCTTGTACAGGTTCTTTTATTCAAAATAACAACATGGAGTAGGAATGGCTGATCACACTTGCAATATACCATAGAATGTTAGGAGTTGTTAACTTGTTCAAATAATAAGGGGTATTCTTTTGTATCCCATTACAAACATTACCTTCAGGCATGCAGTTGCCGTTTCTTCTAACTGAAAATAAATTGACCTTGTCAGGTGAAGGAAAGGATAAAACGAAGAGACTGTAACAAGGCATTTACCCTCTGTCAGAACCTTGAATCCAAAGGAAGAGCACTCAGGGACCCCTAGCTCCTTGCTCTAATTCTTGTTCTCCCACAGAGAAGCACTGCAAGTAATTTTTATGTTGTTCTTCAATTCTGTATTTTGATTTTATGATGAAAATTAAATAATTCAGCATATAGACTAAACTTAGATTTGGCACCCAGGGTTTACTGATTGCGCTACCGGCCATGAAGCTGAGCCACTTGGGGGCACTGATCCAGCCACATGGGTAGAATCAGCTCTGCAGGACTGCTCTAATTCTATCTGGGTTTTCTTTTGTGTTGGGTTTTTTTTGTGTGTGTGTGTGTTTTTCGGTTTGTCTTTTTTTAATTTCCTCAATAGACTATATTTTACAGACTCTTCTACCTCTGCCTGATGTGTCAAAATCCAGACACTATGTACTAATTGCTGTGATTATGACATTAAAAATCAAATTTCTGACTCCTCAGCTGCAGGGAGGTCACTGCAGCAATCTCTAGTGGGTGAAGGATACATAAAAGTCTGAATATAGTGTCATATTTATTCCATGAGTGTCACAGTCTTTCCTCATAATTAAATCTTTTGGGTATTCCTTTGTAAAAAATATGCTTTACTTACAGTTAATTTTTATACATTTTTGGAACAAAAGGTAAGAATGGTTGATTTCCTTTGACTGGCAGAGGAGGAGCTTCAGAAGTAAAAATATGGTGCTAATACCACCCTTTCCCTCCCCTTCATGATATTTTAAATGGAATTTCTTGATCCTCATTTCAACACTGCCCCACAAGGATGTTTATGTTTGCACATAATAATGAGTTGCAAGCAATACTGTGGATAAATCTTGGAACAGAAAGAAATGAGCTATAAATGAAAAAGGGAAAACTCTACTAGAAATGCAAGATGCTGCTGTTTTAAACCAATGTACTTAACAGGCTCAGGCTGAAAAACTAAAAATTCTTGGAAAGAAAAAGTAGAGACACAAATGTATACGTGGATACCCTATAAATGAGATTTTTTTCTAAAGAGAGAACTTTCATATTTATATCTTTATGTTTGAAATAGTGCCAAAAATGAATGAATAGAGGAAAGAATGTCAAAAGAGATCAAAGCTAAGAGCAGCATTTCTGAAACTAATCCAGACCCTGGCCTGCAACTTTCTTCTTTTGACCCACTTTCTTTTATACAACAACTATACAATAATTTTTTTCCTATTTCAGCTTTCAGTGTAAGACTGGGAACTATTTGTAAAACTAGACTGAAGTCAGTGAAATAACAAGAGAAACATTTGAAAGCCTTCAACATAAGAATGTAACAGATAACAAACAGGGAGAGCTCAGGCTGGCTTTGTGTAGGACTCTTGTCATGGACTTCAGTAGGCCCTGGAACTGGCCTAACTTGACTGAAGATGAGGGGATTTTCTTAAACATTTTGAGAAAAACAATAAGTATATATCTGCTGAAGAGAGGTGCTCTGCTCAATGATCACTTTGTGTTCTTCTGCATGTTGGAATTCTGTGGCAATGTGCTTACTCTTTGATTTCAAAGTCAGTGGAGTTATTTTGAGGGTTCCTCCTGGGTAGCAGAGCAGCATTTGACCCCTTACCATCATTCTTCTTCTGGCTGTCAGCTCTCTCAGCAGCATGCCACATGCGTTGCAAATGGAGTCTGGCTAATAACTGTCCTAGCGAGTTAATCAGTGGATGGCAGTGTGGAAATGTATTTTCCTCTGTCTTGTTTCATATTCCAGTGTGGTAAAAAAAGGAAAAAAGGAAAAAGGCACATACTGTTTGTATTACTGAAATGACAGGCATGGAATGGAATTGTGTAAGTAACTATGATTCTGTTCTTTTCTTCTAGTTATTAGAATTGAAATATATGTGCCTCTCTATATATACACATATATTACATACTGAGGAAAGTCAGAAAGGACTGAGAGAAAGGTCAGTGTAATTCAATTCCAGTAGGTGAAGTTTAAGAAAAAAACCCAAAGTGAACAAACATATACATACACATGCACTGCTGAATGCCATCCTATTTTGCATAGGGCTATGTGGTTGCACTATAAGATCTGACCTCCATATTTCTCCTTCCCCCAGCAAATCCACCCATGATAGGGTACACACAGAGAGAAATACACAGAAAGATGATCAGCTTAATCTTTTGTCCTGTTTACACAAATCCACATGATTTCTGTGGAAGCTGTGTTAACCCCTTACCAACAGATCATACAAAAAGATAAAAATCAGAAAAGGTGGTGAGGAGATGGGGGAGGATCTGTGAATGTGCCACTGGCACTATATGACCATCCATCCTGGCACATGTATACTGGGCTCTGCATCACTGCATTAAGGCCCAGCACATTTTTTCTTTTGGAAAAAAATTCTTTGGTAGCTAAGGAGCTAGGTAGGTTTATTAAAGTGATTTTGCCTAATGAAAGCAATTCCTTGTCCTCAATATCCTGATTTTTCTGGTAAAGTGAGTTCAGTAAAGGAATTCTATCTATCGGTTGTAGAATAGCATACTGTATGATGTCTACCAGCTGGACAAAAACCCTGTAGCATGGATTTGATGTCTACCAGAGAAATAGGAAATTGAAGAACCTAACAGGGTTAGAAAGGGGAATAGGATTAAAGTAAAGGGAATAACACTTTTGCAGAATAAAGTGCAACGTAAATCATGACTGTGTTTGCAGATAGTTATCTTTTATAGTACAAAGATAACATAATGCTCAGAAACATGCCCACTACTTTCTTACCTTCATTATTAATTTCCCATTGCTGGCTTGCTTCTTTGTAAGATTTTTTTTTTCCTTCAAATTAGTTTAGATGTCCATAGTGTGCTGTAGTGCTAACAATGTTGACATCAGAGAGATCTATCCAACCATAATTGTTACGGGTTTACTTTGTAGTTATCTGACACTTGCTACATCTTTTTTCTACCAGTTCACTACTCTTAAGCAGAACAAATGAATTTTTCTCAGTGAACCTGTTTTTCCTTGGAAGAAGATAATTTGATAGAAGTGGAACTTTTGTAAAAAAGTGGTTTTTTATTAATGTATTGGTCCGACTATATACTTTAATCTGATATATCATTCCTGTTTACAGCATTCATATTAATGTTTTAGGAAATCCTTTTGATTTGAGAGACTGATGTTCCCAACTCCGCACAATTCAGTACTTCTTTTCTAAGTCATGTCCCCCCAAGTCCTCTGGCTTGTTTCCAGAAAAATGGAAGGATTCTCTGAAATTCAATACCAGCTGGGTAGGAAAGACACTGAGGCACAAAAGCTAATTGCAAAATGACCTGACCACGTCAACAGAGTAAAAGTTGTATGAAACACACTGCCAATAATTACAAACAAGTTAATTCTAGGGCAAGAAAGTGGAAAGGACACCACTTGCCAGGGCCTGTCTCCATCCCCAGGGTGGTGCCTGAAGCCCAGGGATGGGGCTGCTGATTGATGCCCCCCTGCTTTGCCCTGCTCCTGGCTGGGGGAGGACAAGACAGGACCCCACAGACAGAGCCCACCCCACTGCCAAATGGACTCTGGCTGCCAGGTCCTGCCCTGCACACCCTGGGAGCACCAAGTGAGAATACACTGCACATTATGAACTCCAGTAGATTCTGGATTTTTTTTTTTTTTTTTTTTAATTAACCAAAAGCTCATGCATCCTTATGATGCACCAGAACAATGTGAAGGAGTTTGACATATCACTGGGCCTGTCTCTTGATAAACTGCAGGTACTTGTGATACTGAAGAGTGGGGGCATGCAGAGAGGGAGTCAGGAAATGCAATGAGATTCAACAAAAATTATCCAGTCCAAGGATAAGCATAGGGGAAATAACAAAATTTTATAGCCTAAGAAAGAGAAGGCTCAGGAGGAACATGATCACAGTCTATAAACACCACCAAGGTAACAATAAAAATGAATGAAGGGAATTACACTGTCTCAGAAGATGCCATGACAAGAAGTGATGGCCTGAAGCTAGGAAAGAAAAAGCTTAAGTTAGACATTAAGAAAAAGTGTCTAACAGCTAGAACAGTTGAACAGTGTGGGAAATCACAGGAGGGTGACACTCAAGTCACCAACACCATGGCCTGTATTTGAAAAAAAAAATAATAAATTTTAATGTTTCTGATAAGGAAGAACAGGAGAAAGGGCTGTGTGGTGTGTGTGTGTGACAGACCAGAGAACAAATTCACATATTTGTTATTGAATTTTTGAGATTATGATTTTGAATATATATGGCTCTGTATAGTTAGATTAGACACGGACATTGATTTTGAAAAGGAAATATTCTCTTTTTATTTGCTATTGATTGAAGTAAACTTTCATTTAGGCAAAGAATCTGATTTTATTTTATAAAATACTTTTAGAGGAAAATATATTAAGATTTCTGGCTCTAAATTTTTGGAGACAAATAGCCAATTTCTTTAGTAAGATGTAGACTATACAACTCAATAGGACTATATGACAGATGTGCTAATAAATGCCTGCATTCTTTTTCTGCTGATGTGAGACAGTGAAATACGGGTCATAATAATCTAGAGTAAACCACAAGATTACAAGTTATGGGAACAAACTGATTTTTTAATAAAGAAAAGTTGATGACCATTCATGATTCTGGTGACACATGAAATAAAACTCCTGTTGCTGAATCTGGAAAAGCATAAAGTGAAATTGTGTATGCGTCTCAGAAACGGCAGCTGAGGACTTGATGGATTAGGAAAAAAGAAGACTGGAAAAGTCTTTTACAGAGCAGCTCAAGGTTCCTGCAACGTGGTAGTGTTACAATGCCAGTATTGCCAAAACTACACCTCAGTGTTTTAGCTTCTTTCCACGCAGGGAGTTCCAGGGATACACAGCATTATTTTCTTTTGATGACAATGCACCTCATTCTGACAGTCCCCAGGAAGTATGTATTTTTTTTGGCTCTTTCTTCCCACTTTTTCTCCAGCAGCCAGTAGAAATTCTGGAAATCTTTCATAGCCATTTCTGTGGCCTATGACATCTAGGATTAGAGTACCTGTAAAACTTTAGAGCCAAAATCTTGAATTTCTTTGTACTTCACTTGAAGTAATTTAGGGTTTTCTTTTTGGAGTCCCAGCTGCAGCGATGCTTCAGTTTGCAAAATAAAGAAATTAATACAAATATCTGTCTTCAGCTTGTCAACAGGCAAACTACAATATGTCTAAGTGCTTCTATGGTCCATAGTGCTTCTATGGACTTCATACAGAATACATATTTTCTATCAAAGACCTGTTTTGATCTTGCTAAGAGACTGGTATTCTGAGAAACTGAATTTGTGCTCTAAGGGTGACTGAATACTCTGTGTGGTGGAAGATAATGGTTCTGGAGTGTTAGGATGTGTTTTGAGTTGGCCTGATATATTTTGCTATGTTGATTACATTGACTGATATAGATGGTAAAAAGAAAAAAAAAAACAAGCACAATGATAACTTATTTCTTTTTCATTTGCAGCTCTATTCAGAGAAAATGTACTACAGGACTTTTAAATTGAAGATATTATTAGGAGCACTGTATTATGATTCTTGGGATGGCTGAAGGGCTTTTTTTTAAATCAATGATCTCAGAGAGCTTATCAAGCAGTAATTAGGTATCACAAATCCATGGAGATATAGGTAAATAGGATTTATTCACCTACCACACGAATACAGGCATATTCATACTGGCATACAGCAGCTAAGAAGAGACAGCAGAGTGACATGCAATTTTTCTTTGAGTTAATATCAAGTAGCAGTCACCAGGGGGACTAGATGGTATGAAAACTGAAATCAGACTACTACAAAATGAATAATGGCTTCTATGTTTGAAACATTTAGGTTGACAGACTGTAAGCACCAGTAGATTCCAGCTAACAGCAAATCAGTAAAACCCTTTTCCTATTACAGTTCAAATACATTAGCCTTTCCTCTCCGGGTTCCCTTTTTATCTCATGTGCTTGGTTTTTAATTTTGGGAATAAATAATGTACGTTGAAAACAAGCAGTATTTCTCCAATACTCAGTCTTTCTGGAATTCTGTCATTTAATGGTGAGCTTGATTAACTTGCGACATTTTAAAGGATGATTGTACAATCTGGTAAGCATGCAATATCAAACAATAAAACTAGCAGAAGGGCTCAGAGCAGAGGCTGCTTAAAAACTACTCCTGAGACCAATAAACATGATTAGTACCCTACAAGGGAATTTTAAATGAATGAAAGCAAATCAGTGCAAGATTTGGTGCACCAATGAATGAAGAATGGAAGGATTTTATATGAAGAGAAGTTTGGCAATGACTGGATGAAAATGTTAAACATGAATAGGCTGCAATATCGATGAATCATGTGGGAAGAACAGGGAACACCAAAGATACTTGGAAGGGAAATCTGTATGCTATCTATTAGTGCACCTGTGGGTGAGAAGTCTATAGAAAATACTTAGGGTCAGAACTTAATCCTTTTACTTTTTCCTGTATTATAAACACAGAAAATTCCAAGTCAGACTCAGACACTGGCAGATTGGTAGCAGCAGGAGCCAGCCTGTGTGTCCCAGATGTGAAAGAGGTACTACAAAGAAGAGCAATGCCCATACCGTCAGAAAAAAGCTGGCCCAGACCTTCTGAGGATATTTCATACCACTACGGAGGCCAGCCTAGCAGAGGATCAGAGATGCCCTTCTTCAACACATCTCTCAAGCAGCCTCTGCTTTTTAGAGCTGAACTGAAAGCTAATATCTGCCCAGAACTGTTGCAACAAGGGCACTGGAGCTTGCTTCTCCCAAAGTGTAAATCACATATTTGTAGTTTGTGAGTAGGTAGTTGCAATGTCTTCACTGGGGCAAACTGCCTCATCTTGGTTTTATATAGTTTGATCCCCTTTGTTGTCTATGTCTCAAGACCCTCCTTATTCTTGCAGACTCTGTAGAGGAGGCTCTGGGCATACTAGAAGGATTTGAAACAAGTATAGTAATATTTGCGCACAAATTTCGTATTTTGCATGATTATTTCCAAGAATATAATGTTACTCAAAGTAAAAAACTAAAACGCTGCTACAGATAATAAAGGGGACTTAAAGGAAGTCAAAGTTACTAGGTGTTACTTCCAGTTAAGTAAAAGACAAATATTTTTCCTACCTTTACTCCATTTTCTTTATCATCTTTGCACTGAAAGGGGTTTATCTGAGAAACAGTTGCTTGTATTGGGGTCATTTATCAGGAGGTTATCAGTGTAAAATAGACTTCTCAAATGTGCAGTGGCAATCTAAGGAGGAAAAAAATGAAAGAACTGTACGAAGGCAACCACTATGAAGCCGGCAGATTTAAGCCTACTCTTAACTCACAAAAACTTTATTTAAATAAAGTTTTATTTAAATTTAAATAAAAATTTTATTTAAAGTTAGCATGGGCTAACATACAGAAGGCAATAGTGGTCTTTTCTTTGGCTAATAATAGCCATGATCCATTTTTTCTTATCAGGCACTGCAGAAGACTGTGCTACTTTTAATGGATTATTACAGTTGAAAGTTTTGGTGGTGAAGAAAAAATTAAATCTTGTATAGTTCCCTAAATTTAGCGTTAGTGCAACATGAAAGTATATTATAACTTTTTCCTCAGTTCTACAATGAAATATGCAAGCTGTAATAGTTTCACTGCAGGATTAACAACTTCAGTTATGGATTTTTTTTTCTTTAATGAAATCTTTTTCCTACAAATTCAATCACTAACTTGGCTTAGCTCAAATATTTGCCATGTAGCATGTTATACTTTCTGTAAATTTACTTTTTCTTGTGTTTGAGGGAGCTGCTAAATGTGTTAAAAATTTATATCAGTTCATTTTAATTTTGCCTGTAGACAAATCATCTGAGTGTTCTCTACTGGTACAGAGTAATGATAATTGGGTTTCTGATATCTCCTCATGGTACCCAGGTCTCCTGTCCTGCTCAGCTGTTTTCAGCATATATTACAGTGCACAGAAGTGTGAGTGTCCTGATAGGAACCAACAGTCTCCTAGTGCTTGATAGTGGCTTTCTCTGCTCTGGCCATCATAGTAAAAAACCAGAAATAATGCATGCAGAGGTGTCCAGACAAAAATAGTATTGATACACCATATATACAGTTTTACCTTTTCTGACCTGCATTATAATTGATATCTGTGGTGAAAATGTAAACTATGAACGAAATCAACCTGCTCAGTTTATGTGTGGAAAATTATGGACACTGTCTACCTGGATTTCTCCAAGGCTTTCAGTACGGTTCCCCACAGCCTCCTCCTAGAGAAACTGATGCCTTACTGTCGAGACAAGTGGTCTGTGTGGTGAGTGGGAACTGGCTGGTGGGCTGCACCCAGGGGGTGGTGGTAAATAGCTCCTTTTTGAATTGGCAGCCAGTCACAAGTGGGGTCCGCAGGGATCGATACTGGACCCAATGCTGTTTAATATCTTCATAAGTGATCTGGATGATGGGATCAAGTGTACCCTGATGAATTCTGCTGGGGATACCCAACTGAGTGTGGAAGTGGACACTTAGGAAGGCAGAGCCACCCTGCAGGAAGACTTGGATAGGCTGCAAGAGTCAGTTATCAAGAACCTTAAGATGTTCAAGGACAAGTCTTGCACCTGGGAAAACATAATCCAGGAGTGGGTGCTCTAGGGGTGGACCTGCTTTGGCAGGGGGCTTGGACTAGATGATCGCCAGAGGTCCCTTCCAACCCCCTATCATTCTGTGATTCTGTGACTACAGCACAGGCTGGGATCTACCCGGCTGGGGAGCAGCTCTGCGGAAAGGGACCTGGGGGTCCTGGTGGACAACAAGCTCAGTGTGAGGGAACAGTGTGCTGCTGTGACAAAGAAAGCCAACAGGATGCTGAGTTGCATCAACAAAGGCATCGCTAGCAGAGCTAAAGAAGTCATTATCCCACTCTACTTAGCACTAGTCAGGCCACACCTGGAATACTGTGTTCAGTTTTGGTTCCCACTATGTAAAAAAGATGTGGATGGGCTGAAGATGGTCCAAAGAAGGGCCACCAAGATGATCAAAGGACTGGGAAGCCTGTCATCTGAGGAAAGGCTGAGAAAATTAGGTTTGTTCAGCCGTGAGAAGAGAAGGCTTAAGGGAGACCTTATCACCATGTACGAGTATTTAAAGAGTGGCTACAAAGAAGATGGAAATTCACTTTTTACAAGGAGTTAAATGGAAAAGACCAGAGGTAATAGATAAAAGTTAATCCTGGGGAGATTCTGATTGGACAAAAGAGGAAGATTTTTCACAGTGAGAACAATCAGCTGTTGGAATAATCTACTCATGGAAGTGGTGGTTTCCCCATCATTGGACACTGTTAAGGTTCAGCTGGACAGGGTGCTGGGCCATCTTGTCTAGACTGTGCTTTTGCCAAGAAAGGTTGGACCAGGTGATCCTTGAGGTCCCTTCCAATCTGATATTCTGTGATTCTGTGAAATCAGCACATGAGGTTTTGCAAACACAGCAACACTACATATAATAAAATAGTAGCATGGAGATCAGTGCTAGTCTTCTTATTGACTCAAGTACTGTAGTTTGTTACTAATACAGATATAAAGGAAAGGTTTGACAGAGACAGAGGAAGTAGAGTAAGTCCTCCTTTACTCTCTGCTGCATAGCTTTGCTAATACAACAGTAGCAGAAGCTAACTACATTGCTAGCCAAAGTTAACACAGCAGTATTATCTAAATTAACTCATATCCTAATACTGTGTATTACTAATCACACTTACAAAGGAGATCCATAAAATAAATCTGGAGTCTTTCTTTTCGTAGTTAGAATGCATTGTGTCAACAACAACCCTAACTTCCTAGACTGCTGTTAGAGAAAATGAATGTAAGGAACGTCCCAGCATTTTGCAGTGTTCCTGAGTCTAATATTACACGGGAGCTTATAAAGTAGTGCAGGGCTTCACATCACACTTTATTTCCCTCAGAAGCCCATGTAATGCTCCCATATAGGTGGGGCTCAGTAGTTTACTGTGGGTAGTTGCGATTATTCTCCTATTTTGATCTTTTTTTTTTTCTTTTTTTATTCTGTTAACCTTCTGTGTTTTAGAGTGATAAGTATGGATGTACTTGGCACAAACCTCATCTTAGTTCCATACAGAAAGAGATTAGTAGTTATCTATGGGTAAAAATAGATTAGATTGCCACAAACAAAGCAGAAAATGCCTGTGTGGTTTTAGGCGTAACCTTGTTGTCAGCAGTCGAGACCCCTGTGGATTGAAATCTTACAGCACAGCAGAAGTCAGTAGGTGGACAGCAGCACCATCCTTCCCTGTACCTCCTGTGTACAGACATTGATAGGAGGCAGTGTAGCTGCAGTTTTGCCATTATAAATAAGTAATGAGTTTTTTTCCTTGAAATTGGTATTCAAAGCACTGTAAAGATCTGTCAAGGCTGTGCAAGACAGATGCAGGTCTGTCCTCTGCTGAGCACATTTTAGAAATCCAGGTTAAAGTTACTCTTTTTAACAAAATACCAGCGCTTTGTTTTCCAGACATAACTCTAATATGGACATTTATTTTTTTATTTACTGTATTCTGATTTCTTTGAAGAATGTGCTGTTGTCAAAACCAGAACAAATCTGTGGGCTGGCCCTGAGTTCCTACTAGTCAGAGAGCACAAAATGATACTACAGCTGGCCAGCTTGTTGATGGGGTGCAATTTATCTTCTTCAGTTTAGTTTCTTTATTTTCTGGCAAGGGATTCCTCTGTGTGAATGTTTTTTTGTCTCCTTGCCAAATGTGTGGCCAATTACAATTACACATTTACTGACAAATTAATATTTTCTCTTGGCATCAGCCTTATGTTTATTTTTTTCAGATATACAACATTTTATTTGTAGCATCTGTGTATTTCTAATCAGTTTATCTTCAGGACACAGCCCCTCTCTCAGAGGGATATGAAGAGAATGGAAAGCTAAAATGAATTAAGTTATATTATAAATCTATATTTTAATACAAGTAATGAACAGTAGAATTAATCCTTTATAAGGGTTTCCTGTTTAATAAAAATGATAACCCTTTTCCCCTCATTCCCTCTTTCTGACTGATCTTTCTTAGTTATTTTCAAATGGTTTGAATCTCTTAAAAATGCAAAGAAAAGAACATTAGAGCAACGCAGTCTTGGCTATTCCTTTATAATGATTTTTTCTCCCTAATTTTCTTCTCTTTCTTATTTTCTAGTTTCTAGCGGTTTCTTTTGCAAGTCCTAGGTGGGAAGTTACATCAAAGATACTATTATTTCATCACCTTCAAAATATATTTGCTTGTTACACTGTGAAATAAGTCCCTGAAGCTTCTATGATTAATTTGTCCTTATTAAGCTGTTTCAGTAATACAAATGAAATAAATAATATGGAAAAGAGATGCTGAATTTCAGTAGGTGGCCCTCTTATATTGTCTCTGAAGCATGAAGGACACTATGTGTGATCCCAGACATGCACAGAGGTGTTGCTCTTTAATGACCATGCAGGACAATGGTTTATTTCTCTTTTTGGCTGGGATGATTTTCTCAGAGCAGGTTTTATATATTGCATGATTTGTCTGAGGGGCTTTAATCTACTGCACAAATTATTCTCTTTACATTTTTTCAATTTTTTTTTACCATTTTCTTGTCCTCTCAGCTTTGCCCCTGAAAGTTTAGAGCTCTAAACATCCTTGTGGCAGCACCTCAGAAAAGGAGGTGGGACAGTGCGACAAAAAACTTCAGAGAAGTAGTGTAAAACACAGCCAGAACAGTCACTTTCTAGGATTTCATACTGATTTAATCAAAGATACACAAATCAGAAGTTGTCTATTACTGTAGGAAGCCATAGTACTGCAGATCTACAAAATATGATACTTATTAAACTCCCAATTTTTAATCCTTCATACAACATTTTTTTTCTATCTGCAGAGGACAATCATATATCTGCTTCTAAGACTCTAAGTAGCCAGAGTTACAACTGAGTGCCACAGAAGAATCTGGGAAAGCCTGTGATGTGTATATCTTTAAGAAGCGATCCTGTTTGTTCTATATCAAACCGAGCCTGTTTATTCTACAGGGAAACTCACCCTACATTGGGTCCAGCAGGCTTGTGAAACTACCTGGAGAATCACTGAAGGACTGTATGTCACCTTATGTGTATTATTTTCATTTATTATTACTTGTTGATTGTATCTGAGGGTTACTTAATCTCAGCTGCTTAATACTTATGCGTGGAGTCAAATCCAGTTGGTGTCCGGTCACGAGTGGTGTCCCGCAGGGCTCGCTACTGGGGCCACTTCTCTTTAATATCTTTATCAATGATCTGGACGAGGGGATTGAGTGCATCCTCAGTAAGTTCGCAGACGACACTAAGTTGGGTGGCAGTGTCGACCTGCTGGAGGG
>JAOXJM010000001.1:23400930-23415663 GCA_026413425.1 Tringa solitaria | reverse complement strand
ACAAGATGATCTTGAAGGTCCCTTCCAACCTAGAGGATTCTGTGATTCTGTGATGGGCTGATGGTTTCCAGGTCCCGGCTGGGGCACAGTACTGGAGCAGAACTACACATTATAGAGATTGCCACAGGACAGGTCTCCTCCTCCCTGGAACAGCATCAGCTCTGCCCTGCCACTTTAATGGCTCCATAAAGAGGAATCGGTAGCAGTAATGGATCAAACAACTATATTATGGGAAAATAAGGAAGACAGACGTTTCCGCAGTCATTTTCAAATTTAGAAGCAAAGATGATTTAGAACCAATATGAGGCGTTAAGACACAGCACAATATTTTACAGAGATAATTTGTGTGAAAAATGGATGTATTTAATAGATTGAGTGCTTGCTGTTCTCTCTGTCTCTGAAAATATTTTTATATATAGTTAAAAACACATCTAATGAAATGTGATTTATGACAAAATTTGGTATCTTTTTCTCTTTCTTCTTTATGTTGTAGCAACATAACTTTCCCTAAAACTAGGTTCCTCATGCATTTCACATTTTTAAGGTATGCTATAAGATATCATCTCTCCTAATTTTTAACCATGTGAATACTCTCACACTCTCATGCGAACTGCCTCATTCTTCTGACTGTATAGATTGTAAGAGAGAATGCCTATGTCCAGGACAACGTAAAGAGGCTGAAGGACAGCAGATAGAAACCCTACAGGAGGGGGGTTTCAAGTGAGGACTGACGGTCAGATTTCAGGGGGCTACGAAAACCTCTAGTTATCAAGTCAGGCTGACCTCTCTGCTGCATTTCCTGATGAATTGGTTTCCAGTGAAGTAGTGATATGTTCTAAGATGTTTTTTTAAGCAGAACTCTCTTTAGAAGGGAAAGTTATGTTATCACATTTTTCAGGGGGAAAAACTGAAACAGGGAAAATTAAATACATGCCTATGATCACCCAACAGAGACAAGACTGGAATCTAGTTTTCCTGAGTGTGATCTTTCTTACATGCTGTGTGTACTCTGGGCCCAAGTTTTTATTAGAACAATATGTCTTTTGTTCATTACACCAGTATTTTCCAGATGATTACATACTTCACTGATATTCAGTTTTCAGGCCTTCATAACCTCTTGAAACCAAACCAAATTTCTTTTGGAAAAGAACACGGCCAATATCTGACAGATACCCCTGCATAATAACCCTGTTCTTTAAACACACTTGTTTTGCCTGAAAGAGTCTGAACACATAAAAGAATGCATATATTTTTCTCTCCATCTTCAATGTACACAGAAATAACCAAGTAAATTCTACTCAAATTCATTTTCATGAAGCTTACTGGTGGGTTTAAACAGAAGAAATTTTTCAGTACAAAGAGTGAGAAGAACAGATAACTAGCTCCTAAAGAATGCTACAATGAGTAATTTGCAACTTTAATAGTGTTTGTGACTTTTTCCTTCTAGACACAGTATGTCTGAAAATGGGCTTAAGCAGAGCCCCAGAGGAGGATAACCGATCAGAATCAATGGGGACTTCTGAAGGCAGCTGCAATCCCAAACCAAATTGAGGTCAGAATTTCATCGCTTCTTATTTCTCCAATATTCTCAGTAAAACCCAGGATGATAAGAGCTCCTTCAGTCTTCAGAGAGCTTTTCATGAATTTTATATATGTAGTCAGGAAAGCACTGTACAGATAATAATAGTGGCAAGAATGTACTTTGATTACTGATAATTCAAAAGAGTCTGTGTTTTTAGGCAATCTACTATTATCAATCCCTGCAGGTTTGAGTAATAGCATGTCACATTTTCCATGCGTGGGTCAAGACATAAGCAGATGTCCTCCACAGAAAGAGCATGGGGGCTCCAGATGTTGCAGTTCTTTGGATGGAGTTGTTACAGACTGTGTAAAAGGACAGTACTTCTCAGCAGTAGCAATGACTACAGTTTTTACTAAATCTAATGCAGTTTTGGTAAGACTACTTTAAATAACCTTCATTACCAGCTTGTGGATTTGCAAATATAATCATGCAGAAGCTTGAAGTGGTGAGATATTTTAACCACAGCACTGACTGAGAGACTTTACTGCTTGGATTTTTAAAAACCTTCCTGAATTCCAACCTAGTTTTGTTTATGGCCAGTTTATCTGCAATAAAGTAATATGTCTAAATATGATTTGAGAGGTGTCACTGGGAAGTGGCTGATTTTTTAAAGTAAATCTACAGAGTACAGCTTCAGAGACTAATATAAAGAAAAATTTAAACAAGAAAATCTGATGGATTGTATGCATTACATTTTTTTCCCTGCCTGTTTTTCTAATATTATTGCAGGGTCAATATGCAATAATTATTTCACTGAAACACACTTTTCATACTATTTGTCAGAATATGCAATTAATTACTAATCATGAAATGGCTGTAAAACAAAGGGCATTCCTATTTGATTGCTTGTTTTTGCATTTCCCTGCAGGAGGAAATACCCCAGATATCCCATTTCAAGCTTTTAAATATTTAACCTTTCAGTTGGAAGTTGTTATGCAGGATCAGTGTTTCAGGGGTCTCTGAAGAACTGATTCCTCGGTCAGATATCTCTCCATTTTCAGGTGATCTCTTTTCACTCAGGGCTGATTTAAAAAATGGAAGTTGGTATTTTAGTCACTATTTCAGTTATTCTTTATGTGAAGAGTTTTCAGTATAGCAAACCCTCAACCTCTTAATGCAGCGGAGTCTTACTATTCTGTTTATAAATATGCTAAAGAGGGGCAACGAATCTCCTAAGTTGCTTCCTTCTCAGAAGTAACACCACTGTTAGTGGTGTTAGCAGAACATGGGAGAAGAGCCTGGGGATTCAGCTTACTTTTCCTCAAACACTCCCCCTTAAAAAAAGCAAAACAAGTGAGGCTGAGCCCATTAGTATTAAAATTAAGGGTGAGATGAATGATAAAAACAATAAAGTGCATGATGTCATCTTCCTTCTTTGGCATTGACAATCTTTTTAAAATATTGAGCTAGTAGGAAGGCAGGCTGACAAAATGTGGAATAATGTATACTTCTCATGTTTATTCTGCTCTTTCCAAAAAGCTGAACTAAATTTTCTTTGCTTTTTTTTTTTGAAAGACCACAACCAGGAGCGTGACCTGACAAAATGCGGTAGCATGTTGTCTTTCTTTGATCATGTTGTTGTCAGTGTATACGTTTACTTCCCTTCTTCAGGATTGTTCTAATATGTCGCCCTTTTATTTTAAGTCGATAACCACTAAGATTCCTGACAAAACGTTAGAAATCAAGGTTAACAAGTAACAAATTGCTCTAAAATAAAAATGCCACAAAGTCTCTGTGGAATGGAGCTGCAGACATTGGTTACTTGGGATCAATTTTTCATTATATTCTGCAAATGATTTTAAGCCTTTCTTCTACATCTGTGAAGGATCTGTTCTTTATCAGCTGCCAGAAGATGGAGCTCTTTTAATAAACCATGATACTGGCATTTGAAAAAATGCAGAAAAATTTATATAGAAAAACTTCAGAAAAACATTAAGAATGATTTCGGTTTGTTTTTTACTAAGGCTTAGTAAATACATTTTAAAGGAGGTAAAGATTATAGTCTACTGCTTTAAATCTGAAGAATAGCTTAGCATATTAACTATATTTTCAGATTTTGTTAGTTTTAATCGTATATTTTAAAGTCTTTTCTTCCTCCATCTTCTAAAATTCCCAAACATTCCTGAATAGGCTAGGACTTGGCGTTCAGTTAGGATATATGGAGTTCCTAGGGTGCAATGTAAATAAAAAATTTGCTCCAAATCCTTTTTCTGTGCTGCTGGTTTTCGTGGTGTAAGGCTGGAATGGAAAGCAGCGTATCTGGGCTCTGCAGAGCTGCCAATGTGTTTCACTGATATCCTTGACAAGTGCTAAGCAGGTGGGCTTCGCTTCTCCTGACATAAGCCACCTCAGGTGACGGGGGAAAGTGAGATAAATGTGCCTGTGAAGGTATCCCTTTGTCTCTCCTGCTGTATTGACCATGGAGAAAAGACAGATAATGAGGTTAGACTAGACATCTAACTCTAAGACAGGTAACGTTAGGCAGAATGAATCCAGAAATCCTATTAACAGACCTTGTGAAGAAAAGAGCGAGTCTTTATACGCAGCACTGATTCACACTTCTTTAGTATAAGCTGCTACCACAACAGAGTACAAGCATGAAGTTCAAATTTTAGGGAGAGAGGTATGTAGCTTGGAAAGAGTCTCCAAAAAGTTGTTGTTATTTTATACCGTATCATAGTTTTTCACTTAAAATTGAATAACCTTTCCATAAGTGTCAAACCTAGATGGAGGAATCATAAAATACAGATTATGTTACTTTATACCATTCATCACAGTGTTATTGAGAGTGAATGAATAATACACTTAAGAATTCTTGCATTGACACAGCGCTTGAAGAAATTTAGACCTCCAAAAGTTGCTTGGTATGACAGGATTGTCTTTTTCATCTATTTTAAGAAAATTTCTTTGTCTGTATGAAAATTAATCAGCTTTTTGGATCAGCCTGTCAATAGCTCTCACTGAATTTGTCAATCAGCCTGGATTGCACTGAAAGTCACTTCAGGCCTGAATTTCAAAATTGAAAGTGTGTGTGTGTGTTTGCATGTGTGTATGTGTGTGTGTTTTTACCACTCTTCTGATGCAGATAAATGTTTACTTTTAATAGTCATTAATAAAATAATAAATGCTTTTGCATTCTACCCTGGTATCAGCCACGTACAGCAATTCTACTCTGTGGATTATTCACTTTGCAAATCCTTTAGCAGTTGTAGACAATAACAGTTTTGTCCCACAACCTCTCCTCTTTATATTATGCTTCTGAGGATGTACTTAAAAGCTTTTCACAGCTGTACTGTACATTATGGGAAGAGGCTGGAGATTTACATCTACTACTTTGACACCTTTGCTACCTCTGAAGCCACTGAGCAGAGAATTAACATTAAAAGTTGGTCATGTTCGAAGAGGAAGTTGGAGCACTGAGTGAAGAGCTTAACTACTGTTTGCTCTGTATGGATTTTACAGGAGGTTGCAGATGCACCTCAATTCAAGCCATAAGTTCTGATAACCTTCCTGCACCCACATCTATTTTCCAAGTGCACCCTCTATCATACACCCTGGGCCTATACCCTGATTATGGGTTTCCGCTTTGCTCTCATTGCTACTTTCTGTTATAACGAAAAGTAAGTCCAACCTTGCATTCCAAAATTCAAAATGAATTTAGAAAGAAATTGAAAAAGACACAATATTAATTTTCTTTCATTTTAGGATTATTTTTACAGTCGGTTTCCAAAAACTCCATTAGGTTTGGATCTTTCTGTAGGCTTCTCTGAGTAGCAATGAAAGGATCACATCTACCACAAAGGAGAATACTTACTTGACAGTAAATGGGCCTAATGGACACATGCCAGAGGATTCAGCGGGAATGCAGGTGCTGTCCACCCATAAATGATGGTGTATAATGATGACAGAGAAAGTGCATTTATTATTATTTGAGGCTTTTATTACCTATGGCTTTCATATTTGTGCTGACACATCCTCTTGCAGTGTCTTAATGTTATATCAATCTTCTTGCAATTGCACAACCATATAATTTATTCTGCTGGATAGTTAAGTTTTCCTGTTATTTTTTGAAAAGCCTTCTCAGAGGAGGTTAAAGTTATGATTTCTTGAATTTTAAACCCTAATGCAAGCACAGTGTAGCACCTTACCATTTTCCATACTCACTTCCTTCCCTTTGTCCAAATTAGAAATATCTTGCAGGGTGATTAACAGGTAGAAGGATTTTTGGCAGGGTTTGCAATACTGAGCCTTGCAATTACAAGGGTTGCAGTATTCTTCTCATGCACCTCTCCTACTTCACCCATCTTCTCCTACTCATAAAAATAAAACCCACCCTTGCACTCATTGTAACTGCTAGATTTCACTAGTTTGTTCGTCATTTCCTTTGCTTTTTTGAAGAAGTATTATGAGATTGAAGGCTAGTCAAATCCAGAGGAAATTTAAAAGCAGCTTTTCATACTGGATGTATCAGTGGTACTCTTGGATGGAAACTGATTTTTTTTTCATCAATTTAATCTTATTTTAGAACTAGTTTTTCTTTCTTACTGGCTATGTGAAAGACCATAAGTAAGAGAAATAAAGACAACAGGCTGTAAAATAAATTCAAACAGCTAGGCGGGGAATAAATACACATTATTTTTCTAAGGTCTTCTTTACATATACCAGTTGCATAACTGTAACCATATTGGCAAAAATTGTGTAACCCATCTGCTAAGTATGCACTGAGCTCACTATGAAAGGCAGCAATAGGAGGAATTCTTTTACAGGAATGTTTTTTTTCTGATATAGCTGTTCACAAAGCAGGAGTTGTGCCAGGTTCAGTGATGAAATTATTTCCATTGTTAAGCGAAGTTTTATCCTCAATGAAAATAGTTACAACAGTAGCAAGTCTGCAAGTTAATTAGGACTAGTATTTTTTTATTATTACATTGTCCAATGTTACTCTTAAAATTATCATGAAATTTTTTAGGTGGACAGTATTTAAGTTGGTGATTAACTTTAAGGCTTTGTTGAAAATATAAGCAAAACCAAAATGGATAGTATCATTGCAGACTGTGGTGGATCCCATGACAGGGGTAGTTATAGAAAAAAATATTCCTTCTGATACTAAGTAAGGCCATCTGTTAGAATGTGGAATATTAATTTCTTTCAAGTGTTTACCACTGAAGGTAGCTCTGTCTTGGCTGCTTTTAGTCATTTGGAGGAAGGCTTCAGACCAAGAAAACTAGTGGAAGAGCTAGTTATTGACACAAAAACTTGTGGCAAAGGAAGTACCTAGCTAGATAGGCATAGAGGTGACAAACAAGATAGCTAATATTATTGTTTATTATATCTTGGACAATAATAGAATGAATGTAGAAAGATAGCAGCCCTTTTGGGAAGGGATTATACATCAAGTCACTGAGTGTAGATCCTTTTACTCTAGTTGAAGGCATTTATAGTTCAAGGCATTTATACATCTTCTGCTAACTTGTGCACTGTGTTTGGAAGTTAGCTAACATTTTCATTAAAAGATTGCAAGACCATTCCAGGTGCAGGGTCTTTGACATTTTATTTTAATATGCTCACAATTTTACATCCTCTAATTTAGTATCTTAAGCATGCAATATACTTACTCTATTTTTTTCTGAAAAAGTGACTCCCAACAGATCTGAGGAGTCAGAACTGGATTGATTTTTGAGGTTCATTTGTCACTATGAGCAGAGATTAGAGCTCAAAGAAGAGTGACTCATGATGTCTGTGCTCGTTGCAGCATGACTGACAGTTTGCAAGTAAAGAAAGACATACTTCTCTTTTCCTCTGGCAACTCAGCAGACAAAAGGCCATTTTTCTCAGCTGAAGTATAGCTGTATTTTGGAAAAATGTTGCAACCATTTTGCCAGTACTGGTAGGCTACTAATACATCTGTACAGCCAAAATAACACTTGCCCCAACGTAAGAGCATTCTGCATTGATGACTGTTCTAATTGCACTCTTTTCCCTACCTTCAGGCCTGACATAGAGGATACTTAGAGGCAATGCAAAAACTTCACTGATTTTGGTGACTGGATCTGGTAAAAAATGCATTGCTAAGTTTTTGTAACAAAGTGGCTTTTTGTGACCTCAGTAACAGAACTACAGATGGGTATTGACACTGCTCATTTGACCTCCTTTTTTCAAAGAACTTCTCTTTTAATTGCCCAATTTCCAATAATCCACCTCTAATAGACCTCAGACTCATATTGTGAGGTGCCTTTAGATTTAGTTGCTTAACTTTGAGGTGGAAAACTGCAGCAATCTAGAAAAGAATTGTCAAAAAATACTCTGGTTGGATTCAGAGCAAGACTGAGTCCACTATCCTCCTGCAGAAGAGGGATATATATTTCCTTTATCTTGTTTCCCCCCCCCTTTTATTAAATGATTATAGACAAACAGACATTGTATGTTTTCCAAATCCTATTTTTGTATTGATTGTATTAGGCTGTGAATTACTACAGGAAAGAAACAAAAACTAAACCAAAACTTTTTGAAGACTGTGGGGCTGTTCATTGCACTCTCATTAACCCAAAACTTCACTGGATTTACCCTGTTTATTTGGTTAGATTGAGATCATATTTCAGCTCAAGTACCATGACTCTTCCTTTCCAGTTCAGTATGCCCTTTTTTTTAATTTTTTTTTTTTTCTCCCAATGTTTCATACTATTGGGACCTCAACTACTTATAGCTGCCACAGGGAAGCTGGATATTAGAACAGATTCAAACAAATTCAGGACATAACCCTAATTTTTCAGTGTGGTTCTACATTGATTAATTGGATTGATTTTCCTAAATCTGATTTGGACCATGGAAGATCTTTCTACTGTGGAAGATGTGCAGGGGGCTAATTCTGCAACACTGGAACAGGGCTACTTTATTCTTATACACAGAGTGGAGGATAGTCCTTCTTTTTGGAGGATACATAGTAAAAGGGCAGTGAGGCATTCAAGGAGGCAGAATTGCTTTGAAAACCTGTGACCTGGTTTGAGGGGGGGACTGGGAAGAGCATCTGTCATACATTTTAGCCCAAACCACGACAACCTGAGTTTCATACAGCTGCAAGCCACAGAAGAAAGTGGTGCTTGAATACTCTGGCTGACGCAGAATTTTTAGAACACAAGGGCATATATAATTTAGCAGTGACAGCCGTAACGGCAGGAGAAAGAAATTCACTTCAAAGGAATAAGGAACAGAGGGAAGGAGGTGTTTTAAAAACAAACCAGGGAGTTCTTTCTCGCAACAGTGCCTTACAGGATTCAAATGCAGAAGGCCAGACTCTTCTATTGATTGCTAACTGATCTGTATTTTTCCTTCTGTCAAAGTTAGTATATACTCAGCTTTTAAATCTAAGATCTGTCTTTAACTTTAAAGAAGTAAAGGCTTGGACGATTCCTTTCAAAGAATTGCTTTTCAAGGGAAAAAAAAAGTAACACACACAGAGAACAAAACCTTAATGCATTAATGCCTTTTCTTGTCTCTAAAGGTGTAGAACAGATAACTACTCAGAATGTCCTTTTATCCACGTGGCAGTCACCTCCCTGTAAACATCTGATTTCTCCATAGTAAGAGTCTCTGAACATTCTCTAGGATAGCTTCCCCAAAGCTGCTTTAAGCTGTGATTTGGGGGACACAGAAGGATCTCCAGTGTAAGAATCACCACCATGGGAGGAGGTTTAACGATCAGTCAGCAGTCACAAATGAACAAGTCTGTGTATTGAGGAAAAACAGAGAGCTTCACTATTCTGTCATTCTAACACAAGACTGGAATCTTTATGGGCCTGGGGAATCACAGCATCTGCCAGGGCTCCCACAGTCATCCTTTCTTACTTGTTTAAGACTGTGCTGGTCCTTAGGTTTCCCACATCAGCTGGAGGAACCTTCAGGAAACCTTCTGCATGTTTATTACATCCCATTGGTTTTTAATAAGAGAAAAAAAGAAAAAAAAAAGAGAGTTGTCCTACTTCCCTTGTAGAATTTTACTCTCCTTGCCTGAATGGGAATAATATCAGAAATATTTAAATCACTGTAGGATATGCTGAATACGTTGCATATTTATCTTGATCTCATATGTGAGGTAGCAATAAAAGCTGAGATTCTGCCCTGAACAATCTTCCTTCAGAAGGTTCAGTTTGCTGGACCAGAGCCAGCAGGTTTCTAGACTAATCACTGCATATACTTTGGACAGTCCCGTTCACTTTGAGGATGGTACCTCCGGAAATAAAGAAATGAACGTACAGACATGATTTCCAAAATATTGAGAATCTGGAAAATGATGCCCTGCTTTGCTAAAAGAATATCTTTTATGAAAAGTATCAATATGAGGTGAGGTGATGCTGAGAAACAAAATTTTAGCAAAGACAAAGTGTCCAAGTTTAATGTTTTTTCCAGCTATTAATTAAATTTAAGCACTTAGACTGAAAACCCCCTGCCAGCCTTACTGAACATAGTAATAATGAAGTAATTTTTGTCTTGAGAAGGCTGTTGTTTTCAACAGCTGTGTATTCACATTAGCATTGCCATTCTCTGTTACAAAACAAAACCACATGAAGCTGTATTTCTGACACTCTACGTGGTTAATATATACCATTTTGTGGTAAGTACTTATATTGTAAAGTACAGTTATTATGTAGTAGCTATTAAAAGTCAGTGTACACTGGGCTGTAAGTTATAAAAGTATGAGAGAGTAATTATTTTGACTTTCAAAGTATAGGGAGTTATTGCCATACCTCAGATGTCTATTAATAAAACTTCAGTGTTACAATTGTATATATATAAGCTTTGAAAATTTATAGTGGTGATGGTAAGGACAGTTCCAGAAGCAAAATCTTAAGCTCCCTTGGGTTATTCTGTGTAAATTTGAAATGGTTGTAGCAGCTTATTACAGAGGAACTTGATCATTTAACTATGATATTTTCTAAAACACAGCATGGAAAAATGAAAATTTCCAGACTTTTAAAAGAAATTTCCTGTGACATTTAAGCATGAAGTAAACAGAAGTTACAGTTGTGGCGTTTTTTTATTTGTTTATTTTTTTTCTTTTGGCTGTAAAACTATATTCAGCCTGAAAGATAGATTAAGTGACGTTTTTTGAAAGCATGCTATAAAAATGAATCAACAGACTGAATTTGCTCATTTTTCTCATAAAACTCCCCAGATTTTGATGAGTCCTAATACTGAAAAATGAACTGGAAATTGGTATCGGGACTTTCAAAATTACTCATTGGTCTAACCTTTAATTGCTAAGGTCACTGAATGTTTTGTCATGGTCTAATGAGAGCATTTGGCCAATGAAGAGATCTCTAAACCACTGTAGCATCATGCAGCAACATTGGCCAAGGGACGTCCACCACTCTGAAACTGGTTTGGTTAGCAGTGTTTGCTTACCGATTTGCTGACCACATTTCCTTATGCTATATTGCTTAGACGCAACTCCTTCATTTGACCCAAAAAGACAGATTGCGAAGACCCACCAAAATGGTTGTTGGTTTATGCAACTTCATTTTAATGTAGCTAACATTTGAGGAAAAGGGAAAACTTTCACCATATGTACGAAAGACACAGAAAACATCAATACCAGTGAGACTTCCAGGGACATCTAGTTCTTAAGGGAGAAGCCAGTTGTAGAAAAGGGATGCATAAACATTAAGATATTCAAGTCATTGAGTTTATTGCATTAATTCAGTTTCCTTTTAACTGTTAATTGGAAGGTCCATGCAACAGACTATTTACTTTAAAAGTCTTCACAAAATCTCCAAGATTGATGAGAGTTGTATCCTGTAAATGTGATCAGAAGACTTTATTTTCAGATCGTAATTTTCACTACAGCGTATCCAAACATGGCAAGTTACAATTAATTTTAGTAAGAAAGCAAAAGTGATAAAACCAGGTAAGATACCTATTAGTATCCCCCCCAAACCCTACACCATTCTTGGGGACTTAACTGCATCACTTTTTTATCTGAAGGTGGGAGCTACAGCAATATATAATCTCTTCTTGGAGCCTGAGAACTAAAAAGTAAAGATCTGAGTGATTGCATCTCGGTGCATATATTTTTTTATTATTTTTTAATGATATTTTTGGAACCACTGTATAATGAGGGCAGTGGCTATGAAATAATATGATGCATATATTTCCAGAATACCTTGTATAGAAACCATAAATTATTACCAAACTTTCTGGGTTTCCTCCTTATATGACATGCTTTGCTCTATTGGCTTCAGCTGCACAGTAACAGAGAGTCTAGCTCTTTATTTCTTGCTCTGTTATTATTCTTTTATTCATTCGGTTTCCTCTCTTACAGTCTCAGAAGAATAGTGTTTTCTTTTGTTCAGTTACGCATGAAGTCACAGAAGCAACACTTCAGTAGGGAGAGACACTAATGGGAAGAAAATTTGAAAAGGTCTGGGAACTGGTCTTTTTGTCACCAAATTTCATAAGAGTTTTATCATCAACTTCAAGAAGAGTGGATTAAAAAATGAATACTTTCAAAAATTCCACAACAAAAAGTAGCTCTTTCTTCGTCTTTTGCCTGTTATACTTCTCCACTCCATCCTAACTTCCAACTCTCTCAATAAATTTATTTTGAGAGTTATTTGGCACATACATATCTTTAAATGGAGTTCTCAGAATGCAAAAAGTATGTGCTTAGTGTATTTATTCATACACAGAGTAGTCAATATGGTGTATGCTATACCAAAAGTGTATTACAATAGTACCTCCCAGGACATCAGAGAGAGTGACATAGTTTAAGAGGCTTTAGATGCTGAATGCTAAATTTCATTATCTTACTCTCTGTTTTTGTATTACATCTACTAAATGCATACAGCACTACAGCCAGATTTTTTTATTATATATATTTAGGTGGAAATTTTTAAAATGTGAGATTTTTTTTTGAAACCAATTAATTTCTCTTTTGATTTGGTTTTGTCTTAAATGTTCTGTTGATTTAAAATTTTCACAGCTCTATTGGACTGATTCTGATAGATCGTATTCTAAAAAGAAATGGCTATTTCACTGTTGTATTCATTTCCCTATCCTGAGCATAGAGGAATAATTCTTTGGAATTAAATCTTGACTGAATGCATTGACTAAGATGTGATAAGATGACTTAGTGAAAGTGACCTGGAGATTTCATATTATTTAGATATATATATACTTATATACACATGCCTGTTTTCCATTCACCACCTCTTATTCTCTATGTCACCTCTCCCACCACCTGAGATTTCATGTAGGGAACTTACATCTAGACACTTTCCCATCTGTTCCGGAAAGTGCTGCAGAAGTTTTACATTATCATCATCTGTATGTCACAATCATAACAGCTAATGCTGCCAAAATATGCATCTGGAAAGTACTGAGAGAGATGGAGGAACAGAGCCGTATTTAGCAAGATAATGGGCAGGATTCAGATGTCTGAACACAGCATCTAGTGACATTTTAGAAAGCCCAAAGTATCTTGCCTTGATCCCAGATGGCTCTCCAGAAGGATGTGCGTCTTGCAGGAGAAATATTATATTTGCCAGCCCTGTGTAGGTTCTCTAGACATCGATGTTTAGACAGGAGAATCCTACCCAGTTAATCCATAGTGTTCTGTAATGTTTTGAGGGGGATGGGGAGAGGAAGAGTATGTCCACACAACAGAATGTAAGAACTCCAGAGGTTTCTAATGGCAATATTGAAGAATTACTGAAAGCACCATTTTTTTCCAGAGGATTTTTTTCCTTTTTGTACAAAAGTAGTGACTTGAGCTTTTCAAGGTGACTTTGCAATCCAAGTTAATTCACAACCTGTCAGAAACTGTTGCTTAAAATAACTAACCCCAGAGGTTTTCCATTCTATTCTAGATATAAGTAAATAAGAATATAGCTCTAGTTGCATTTTTAAGCTCACAGTTCAGAAGAATTTTGCCAATTAAAAAGTATATGTTGATTTACAATGGCCTATTTCTTTTGATATTCTGTATGCAAATAGTGTTACAATTATTATGAATTAAAATAGGGTAATAAAACTAACTAATTGAGGCTCCTAATCATTAAAAGTATTTGAGCTTTGATGCCTCAAGCACCAATGGACTTAGATTCTGTACCTCCAATGTACCCAGAAGGCTCATCAAGAAATCTCTTTCTATTGTTTGTTTTTTAAATTTTACCTCCATGCAGTACTAGCTCCCAAGACATTATCCAAACAGCTCGTTCAGAGGTGTTTGTTTCACCCTCGTTGACTGATATTCCCTGTACAGTCTTATTTTTATTCCTCTTTTCCGGCCTCACAACAAACTTGTTGGTTCTGTGTTACTCCAGCCCAGTTACAGAAATTTGGCATGGTAAGGGGAGATAGTTGGAGAGCTATGCTTTTTAAAAGTAGCTGTTCTACTGCTACAGCATAAAGATGTTCTTTTCTGGCCCTTGATGTTCCTTAGCAGTGAACAGCTGTATCAGGATTTCTGGGTGATTGATAGCCCCTTTCAGCTCAGCTAGAGGAAAGGGTATTATTTGTTAAAGAGCTCTGTCTGTATTTGTGCACTGAACTTTTTCAGGGACTGCTGTGACCTGAGCGTTCCTGTGGATTAGCAGGAGCAGGAAGCTGCAGTTTTGGTTAACTGTCAATTCCAGTCCTTAAACCAAAATATATCAGAAAGAAAATGATTTAAACAAAATGCAAATTCTGGGTTTTGATTCTGCTACAGCAAAAATTAGTAGCATAAATTAATTTTACTTCAGGTGGAAACAGAACCATTACTATATCGAATTTTCCTTTGTATCTTGAAATTAAATCAAATAAATAGATCTTTAGGAGAAAATCCTACTTGGAATAGCACATCAGTTCCATTGGCTATCTACACTTCCAGCCTGCAGAGCTACCAGTGCATTTTCAGGAAATTGCAAAGTCTGTGTGGTAAAAAGTCAGCAGAGTTGGAGAAGTCAGGTATGTGTAAGTAGAAGAGAGGTTTCAGAAACCACTCTGGAAATTCTGCTATATTTTTTCCCTGTGCACTGTAGTTGCTCTTGTCATTATAGTCCTTGGCAACAGAACCCTTGAGAAAATGATAGAAAACTGATTTGGAGGAAAAGTTTTAAGTATCATAGAATCATAGAATCATAGAATGGTTTGAGTTGGAAGGGACCTTAAAGATC
>JAOXJM010000001.1:23369474-23381492 GCA_026413425.1 Tringa solitaria | reverse complement strand
AACAAAAAAAAAAAAAAAAAAAAAAAAGCAAAACATTGAAAAGGAGGACTTTGGAGCCAGTAAAGTGAACAACAATATTTACATCAATAGAGTAACTGAACTCTTGCTGTCTAGGTGACGAGTGCAAGTTTATCACTTTAACACATCTACAGTGTTTACTATTTGAAATGTTGGCTAAATCTTTAGGAAATCTTAACTTGTTTGTGTCCACTCATTTCATAGGAACAGAAAAGTGCAATGTGTGGTCTTTTCTACTGCAGTGACCCAGTAAATTTTCTTCATTACACTGTGAATATTCCAGAGGCAGTTCTCTTCAGTTTAATTAAAGAATGTTGCTTGTGAAAGTTGACTACTATGTCTATCTATCTTTCCTTTGCAGTCTGTGATATCCTTACGTTTTTATTGTAGCTGTTATAGGATTTTTCTTAGGAACAGCATTTTTTGTTAGTGTCACACAGTACACTAACTCATTGCAAATATATGCAATACATTTTTCATCAGATTGTCACAGAATTTCAATAATTCAATATAATTCACAAAAATAGCAGTTCACTTTAGGACTTATTCATAAGCAATGATAAATCTGTTTGCATAATGAACATTTCTAGACTTATTATTGATATTTTATGTAATCATTGTTGAGATAAAATCTTTGCTGTTTGCCTGGCCACAAACTGCATATTTTCAACACCCACATACATTCACTAAAACTGACAGCTTCTCCCTGATAACTCATGTCTGACGATTGTCAGCAGTGCAAGCAGTCAGTAAAAAAACTCAACGGCAATCACACAACATCTTTACGCTTTATTTGGATGGGGACAAGGTCTGCCCTGGTATCCCAGACCAGATCCTATACATAGATGCGTGTGGACAAGCCCCTCAGGTTAATAAGATGTCTCAAAGATGCTGTCTTGCAGCAAACAGATGTGATCGCAGATTCAGAAGAGAAGGTTTAATTTTGTGAACCAAATTGATTTTTAGGGACAGCAATGGGACAATTTGTTCAAACAAAATTTGAAAATACACTGCAAGGTATACGGTCAACAACAGCAAAAAATAACTGATTTCAGATTCTCTGGTTTTAGGGGGAAAGCGTGAGTGTTTGTGAAAACAGGCAAAGAAATTGGGATACTCTTTCATATGAAGGAACATACTTTGTTTTGCAAAGATAACAAGAGTGGCACTTAAGAGAAGTTATGATGATGATGATAATTTTTGAAGGACATGTTCAATTAATAACATATAGGTAGGGAGGGCAGGGAGAAGGAGAAAAAGAAATGCATGAAGGTTTAAGTCATAGACGCATGTGTGTGTTTCTGTTCCTAGCATATGGCAAAGAAAGGATAGTGAGAAAGAGGGCCATGTGACACAGGGAACACAGAAAGGATGTGACTGAGACAGAAGGGTAAGGAAAAGAGAAAAGAATCCCTCTCTGTCTCATTACCAGTTAACTCTGAGCAACTAGAAAAGAATAGCATTACCTCAGAGTACAGCTAATATAGTCCACTGAAAAAGCTGAATATTCTTTGCAGGGATTTTTTATTTTTTTTATTTTAGAGCCAAAATGTTCTTCTGTGTGTTGTCTGATGAATCAGACATGCAATACTTCTAAAAGTGCTTCACATTGGCAGGGTTTCTGATGAAGGACGACATTCTGGACCATTCTCAGTGAATAATAGCCTACAGAAGTGTTACAGTTAGAGCGAGGAAGATTTTTCTTTTAACAAAATAGATTTGTCTGGGAAAATGGTGGTTTGTCAGGACCTGAAGCTTGGGATTTTTTTCAGGAAAATGCCAGGTTTTGTGACGACTTAGTTGAGAGAGGTTCTCAGATCAAGATCTGTGCTAAGGTTGCTTATACATGGAGGGGGAGATATGGCAGTGTACTCTGTGCAGTCCTTGGGACCTGGGTGCAATCTGTGGCTGTACCCAGAGCTGTGGGGGTGCTGATGGCTTAGGGTGCTCCATCATGTTGGCAACATTGTTTCCAGCTCCTTTTATTGCCATAACACCACTGTTTTCAGAACGTGACCTGGGTTTATATTTAAAACATCTACTTTTTTGGCAGGTTCTTCTTCAGGTGCAGGAGTCCTGGGCTCACCCACAGCTGCACAGACACAGCTGCAGAGGTGGTACTTGGAAACACACAGATGCCCACCATCAAGCCAATACTGCTGCTGAACCTTTTGTTGCATCAGAAAAGCAGAACCTGAACGTGAGTATCTGTGTATGTATTATCTCATATATATACAGGCTTTTAAATATATGTATTTACATATGTATTTCTAATCAAAACAAATTACATGAGTTGGTCATTAAATTGTAATGTATAACTAATATGACAGATGACTTCAAATCTGCACATCAACGGTACAAGGGGCAATAAAACTTTCATGTCAAATTGACAAGGTTAGAAATCGTTTTTGTTTGATTATTTGTTTGCAATATTTGCCCTGCTAGTAGAACAGCTGCGCAGGGAAGAAACGCATGTGACATTTTGGGTCAATTTTTATGTGTGCTGAATTTCAATAATTTGTGCTACTGCATGCTCAATACAAAGCAATATGAAAGACACTGGAAAGCAGCCTAAGACATTCTTTTTCGCAAATTGTTTTTCCCTGTTTACTTGTTGATTTAGTTAGCAATCTTGGCTAGATTTGCAAGGCATAATGTGAGCCTGTTTCCTTGTGAGATACACAAATCAAGGGTCCCACAGTGGCCAAATATTCTGTATTTGTTTTAAATAGTCCATTACAGAGACATTAATGTATAAAATCCAAACAAAATGGGTAAAAACCAGTTATAGTTATATTGTTGTTCAGGATCATAATCTGACCTAACTCTAAACTTCTACAGTGCCATTTTTTCTGCCCTTGTTGTCAGTGGAAAGGGCTTGATTCACATGGTTAAATGTGGTTTATATGGTCAAACTAATATCAGGTATCACATAATAAAAAAAGGCTGTATCTCTCTGGATAATTTAGCTACACAGGAAGATATTGTCTATTCTTTTCAATATCTTTCTGGATAAAAATTATCCTCTCCACTTCTTTGTTCTCAACAGGGATATTAATGGTCATGTGTCAGTAATAATTTTTGGCCTTGCATATTTCCAAGATTTTTGATGATTTGGGTGTTTGCTAAAGTATGAAGAATTCATGGTTGTGCTGTTATGGAATCCTTATGTGAAGCTACAAGTGAGGTTCCACAACCAAAGAGCTGTGAAGAAGGGACAAGCACATGCAAGACAGTAAACACACTACAAGAGAAGAAATTTCTGTTTTTTCTTCACATTGTACAGATTATTAATAAGGATTCCATAGTAAATTGATTAACATTACGTCAACTACATAGAGAGGTGCTGATTGGTCTAAGAACATGCTCTTGAACTGATAATTGATTTTATGTGCAACTTGCAGTGGCTAAACAGAGATAATTTATTGTTGTTACAAAAGTGAAAGGGGGAAAAAAAAAAGCACCGAGAAGCTAATTCCCACCAAAAAAAACCCAAAAACAAAAAACCACCCAAACAGAAAAAGCATAATAAAGAAAGACTTTCTGATGTGCTTTTAACTTCCTTTCACAGAATCATAGAATCACAGAATTGTGGTGGTTGGAAGGGACCTCAGAGATCATCGAGTCCAACCACAAACTTTAGCTGTATTTAAACTGTTGTGCAGATGTGGTCTGTCACATACCTTGCATTTCCTATCTCTGATGTGTGCTGGTGCAGAGACCTGACACACGATGCCCTCCTGGTTCTCTGACATGGTGAGGATCAGAAAAGAACAGTGTGCACTTGTCTCTTCTTCCCACATGAACTCCAGACACCGTCAGTGTGTGCACCCAACTATTGCACCCATTTTTATAAGACTACTTGACCTCTTCACAGTCTCTCACATCTATTGTCCAAGCACCTTCAGCATGGTAAGTGGCTCATTTCACAAGATATTGAACCTACCTGAAAACTCTTGGTTAAAAAAAAATCTGATAGTTGTGTTTGGAGCAACACACGGAAGGATTTTGCTAGGTAGTAAGATGAAAAGAGAGTTTGCTTGAAAATCTACAAGAATTTTTAGATTAGTGTTTAAAGTGTGTTTGGTTTCCATGCAATACAAGACAACACTTTCATGATAATTCAGAAATTGTTGGTGTGATGAGTGATAAATGTATATGCAAGTGCTTTTGATAATAAGGCCAGAAAGCTGAGTGCTCTGCTGGATCAGACCCATAAAAGGAACTGCCCAAGTATTTTAGAAATGGTGTGTATCAGGAAGAGATTAAGGTTTTTTGGGGAAGGAAGGGACTTCCATTCATGTTTTTCAGGAATATTTTAATTTCTCTGTACCTGTTAAATGCCAATTCGGTTTAGTGACATCTCTTTCATGTATCATTTTCATTGGACGTGATTAAAGTCGGAATGTGATTTTACATAGAAGTACCAGAAGGGAAATATTTTCTTCTCAGGACCATCTAGTCTGTGGGGCGTGTGCCTACAGTATAGAGAAGGCAAGTACTAGTCCCTGCAATACAGTTCTCATCTAAGTGTTTGCATATTGCTTTCTCACATCTCAGATAATTTCAGATATTAGTGAGTCATTGGTTATTCTAAGGTAATTTTGTCATTGGTTATTTGACTCTATAGAAGTCATTATTCATTTTTGATGCAGGAATTAATATGATAGCCTTTCAGTTAGAGTTTTACGTTCCAGTTTCTCCTCTCAAAAGCACAAATTGAGAAGTAGTAAAAAATGTGCAAAATAGAATCACTGCAAGACAAGAGGCTGGAAGAGCACTTTATCTCCAAGCTTCAAAATCTTTGTAGGCATAGCATTCAACTAGCAGGTGGATCCCTCACAAAAAGGTAGAGCTAAGGTTCTGAATTTTTATTTTGAAAAACACCTTTTAAGATCCTGGCCTTGTCCCTGTGAAAAACTCTAGGATGTGTTGGATGCATTGCAATTTTGTATACTTCGTGAGTCTGGAATGAAACTAAGTACCCAGTTTCATTTAATTTTAAAGCTATTCCAGGTTTATTGGGGGTTGTTTTTTTGTAAATATAATTCTGACTTATCTCCAAGGAAATAACACTTATTTAGAACGTTTCAAGGTATTATATTTTTTATTGTTTAGTGACATTCTTCATATGACTAGACGTTTTTCTTTATTCTTGACATCAGTAAAGAACGTTTGTTGAAATTGTCTAAGTACTCTGTGTAGCATATATATAATGTGATATTTTATTCAATTTTGTTTACCTTCCTTAGAAAAGCAACAAAAGGTTAGAGGTTCTTACCCTATATAGTTATAGAAAGATTTTTAAAGTATTGGCAGTCTCCTTTCTCTTGCAGAAGGCATGCAGATGGAAAAATGAGTCTTCTTGTAGATGGATTACTGGTTTTATCCTTGTTTTCCACCATAAAAGACCCCTATAACAAAAGGGTATGTAGGTTAGAAATAATTTAGAGTAATTCATTAGTTTTTACAGCGGGTGATATAAAAATACTTATTCCACAACATTTTCTTGGTTCCTGTGTAAGTAACAAAAGGACATGGATATTCTTCAAGAAATCTCAGCAAATAGCCATCTGCATGCTGTTACTTTATATGATGTCTTAATTCCCAGGCACATAATGAAAGCTCTTTAAAAAAGCTGCTGACTATGAAGAAAATCCCACAATTGTCCAAAGAAGGACAAATAATTGTTTTTCTTATTAGGACATGGGACACATTTTTTTACTACAGACAATCATATGAGAATTTCAAAGATTAAAATAAGCAAGAGAGCTAAATTTTTAAAAAATGATGAATGAATGGTGGTAAGGTCCTATTGCTTATAATACTGATGCCAAATATCCAGATAAGGCTTGTCCAGTAGTCTAATAACAATGTATATTTATTACAGTCACATCTGTAAAGTGCTTAGTGTACCAGTGGTCATTTATTGATACCCTATAAACAATTTATGAAAGTGGTGTTAATGAAGACTGTATTAGATCATGTGTATACTGATTTTAAGGATACATAATTCCATAACTAGAGTCCTTCTTCTCAGAAAACTTTTTATTCTGCTGTTCATTTGAGGAGTAAACCGTTTAATTCTCTCTTTCTAGTTTATCATCACCTTGAGAAACTAGTAGTCAGAAGTTAAATGACAAGAAAATTGCCAATGAACCAGAGATAAATAATAAGAGCAATGAATCAAATTCATATTTCTTTTTTCATTCTTCTTCATGCATTTATTCTTAAAACATAAACATTTGGGGAGTGCTTTGGGAAGTAATTGGTTTAACAGGAGATATTTGAATTATAGACGACACAAAATGGTTTTGTAAATACCTTTATTTAGAGCACAGTTAGCGTAAATGCTTTCATACAGGAAGTCTGAATTATTCTCTGAAGGGAGGGTATAGTTTCTTTCAGAAGAGAATTTAATAAATAGTGCTTTGTTGGCACTTGGTAATTGCCAGGGCGGGAAAGGCAGGCTAAGCAAGGCTGTCATTTTAAGTGTTAGTACTCCCAGTGTAATAAGAGCTTGCAGAGAAAAAAAGTCCATTTGAAGGATGTCATGCCAAACTTGATAAAAAATCCTCTATGGCAGCAATTAATGGCTTGTGAGTTCAGGTACAAGACACAATTTCACAAGGAATTTTCAGGAGTTAAGTCATAAAAATGTATTCCATAGAAATCTTGAATAATGTATTGTAAGAGTCCAGGAAGACTCAAACAATTCCCCAGACTGTACTTTTTATTATGGTAATAACCTCTGCCCATGTCTTTCACTTACATCATTTGATGAGCACCTTGTTTTTGATAATGCTTTGTTCCACCTTACCATCTGGGCTTCTTGTTTCCCTGAATGAAGATGTTCATTGTACTTGATGATAATCAGTCATTATTGCTAATGCTCTGTTAAGGTGAATGATGGAAATACTTTTCTCACTGGATGTGAATTGTCTCTTAAGAAGCACGTTGCAGGAAGCAGTACTGAATCCACTTGCATCCCCAAATGAATTGTCATATTCAAATAGACTAGAAATTAAATTTTTGTTTGTCTTTATATGGACACGAACATTTTATTGGAAGACTAGGTAGGTTGTGTTCCTACTGTCTTCAGTAAGTACAAGCTGGCTGGTGTAAAGGCCATTTTAGGAGGCTGCTGCACGACAGGTGAATTGTGTGATATTTTTAGAAAAAAGTAATGGTGCATGTTAAATGCTAAGGCTTGATAGTTCTGGGGATTTTGGTTGCAATCAGCACTGGTACAATCCAGAGGTAGTCACTCTCTGAACACTGCAAAAGAAGGGAGTACAGAGTAACATCTTGCTGAATTAGTTTTGACAGAGCTCTTTAAAAATGTGCATGTGCATGTATTTGCCAAGTTGTACCACACTTTTCCATTGATGCCGTGTTCAAGCACAGATCTAATTGTTCTACAGGTGAATCAAATATGAGTGAAACAGTGCACAGCTCTGATACAGTCCCCTTCAAAGGAGAGCAATTCTTGCATAGCAAACCCAGTCTTGCATGATCCCAAACAATTTCAACAGAAAACCATTGATTAGACTGGATTCTTTCAAAATATGTATACCAGAAAACCGCTCTAGGTGCTTGTGAGTGCCAATTAGTCTGAGAGTTTGGTGTGTCTGGATATGTTTCAAGCTATATTTCTTTTGCTTTGCTCCATGTTAAGTCTTTTATCACTAGTAATCATCCTTCCTCTCCTTTTCTAGCAGAAAAGAGGTTTTCAAGTAGTAAAAAATCACGGAACTTTCTTCTGCTCAGATTTTAGGGGTTCACACTTTCATTGAACTATCTCCCATTTTGCCCTGCAGTCTTTCTAGTGGATCAGAGGAGGTGTTCTTTGTTGTTCCAAAGTACAAGAAAACATTCTTGGATGACAAGATCTAGTGAGGTGGAAATCTACCTTAAAACAAACAAACACCACCTACACATGAACTATGGTCACAACCTTTCCTTCTCCAAAGGTTTTAGTTTGTTTTTTTTTTATTATGGATGATATTATGGGCTAAAACCTTTAGAACGTAAAAGATGGTGCTATCTAACTGAGTAGTTTAGAATCATCTAATAGAATCACCAAATAGTTTGGGTTGGAAGGGACCTTTGAAGGTAATCTAGTCCAAACCCCCTGGACTAGACCTCATGGCCATTACTGAAATTTAGAGAGATGAATCTCATGACTGGACTGCACCTATTGATGGCTAGAGGCTGTTCAGAAGGAACAGTGGAGGAAGGAGGGGCACAGATGTTGCCCTCGACACGAAGAAATAGAGTGTGAAGAGCTGTCTATGAAGAATAGCCATAAGCAGGTTGAGTGCTAAAACATGACACTGTTTAGTGAGATGACACAAGCCTTGCTATTTTTTGTGATTAATTTTCATTATACTCCACAATCCAGGGGAAGGGTTAGCAATTAGGGATGACAATATGCACACCTCTTCCTAATCTCATTAGAATTTTTTTAAAGGCTTGTTGTGTATGAATTTCTTGTACTGCTTCTGAGGTAGCTGAAGGTGTCTGCCTCCTGTGCCAATAAACTGCAGGAGTTCACCAACCTCAGTGCAAGATTTAATTTAAAGAGACCATCTACTAGCTTCAGCGAGTGCATCATCATTCCAATATTTCACTATTTGGTGAGTGAGTATTCTGCATTCATCTCATACCGTGTCAGGGTGTAGCTGGGACACCAGGAGCAGCAGGTGACCCCCAGGAGCAGGACAGCTCTGGGGCAGCTGGGGGCAGCCCCAGCCTCCATCTCCAGGTGAGTCCGTAGTAAGGGGCTGACAGCTTGGGGGGCTAAAATGGGTCCTGGGCCACGGGCAAGGTAGGGGGAGGCCCAGGGGAGGCTCTGCAGGGCCAGTATGGCCATTAGTGTCCTCAAGGCCCTGACACACACTGCCCTTGGGCAGCCTTACATGCACTTAAGATCAACGTCTTTTAGGGTTTGTGAATCTTGTTGTATTAATTTGATAGATCTAATCCCTATTTAGACAGTGAATCAGGATCTTTGAAGAACACATTTCTTTCAAAGCCAAAATAATGAAAAATTGTGGGAAAATACTTTTAAAATAATTTTTTCACAGAATTTATCATGCAATACACAGAATACTTTAATATTTGCTGATGTTTACTAATCCAACTCAGATTGGTTCCTCTGTACAACAGAATAGGCATGTATCTCTGATTGCATTTTAAGTTAGGATGATGATGATAGTTAGGCATCTTCATATGAGAGAGTAAAATGAACAAATCTTCATATGGCTAGATATTTATTTCATTGCTCAAGACTGGCATTACTGAAATAATCCCACGTCCTGGTTTGGGGTGGAGCAGAGCCGACTTTCTGTTGGATAAGGGAGGCTCTTGCTCACGCTTGTTGCCGTGGCAACCAGGGTCAGCCCAGTTGGTTGTTTACCCCAGGGAGGGGCTGGACCTGTGGGGAGGAGCAGACAGGTCAGGTGACCCAAACTGACCAATAGGGTCTTCCATCCCACCTGCCATGATCAGTATAAAAGCTGAGGGATCAAAGGGGTCTTCTTGAATGGTTGTTGCTGCAATGGCTCTCTTTCTTTGATGCCTGAGGAGGAGGACCCTGTCAGTTTGTTTACCTTTGATCCCCATCAGTGTTATGAAATCCTGTTTCTATTTGTCACTGAGACCAGTCTGGGACTTTCACAATGCCTGCCAGTGACATCTCCCTGGGGGCTTGATAAGGTATTGTGTATATATATATATTTATATATAGCATTTTTTTTATTATTTCATTTTATGTTATTTTTAACATTTAATTAGTTTAATTTTTCCTAAACTCATAAATATTTTATTGTTCTTCTTCCTCTCCTTGGAGTGAGAGGTGAGGGAGACCATCTTGTCATTAGCCGACACAGCCCAAACCACGACAGATTTATCAGTGCCCAATATGGGCCATGATATAACATTTTGCTTAGGAACAATGTTCCCTGACCAAGCTGGAAGCTTAATGAGAGGACTCTACACTTAAAGCAGTGAAACCTGGCTTTCTAAGATTAGAGCTGAAGCAACAAAGGAGGCATCAGTTGCATTGTGACACCTAACTACCTCTGGCTCGTGTGCTTTCTTTAGGTCCTAATTCTTTAAACTCATATGTAGCACATTCCAATTCTAATGTCAGATACTAATCTGACAATCTTGTTTGAAACTCCTTGTAGTGCTCTAGTTCAGCCAAAAAAGAAATACCAATATGATTAAAATGGGACATAAAATCTTTATGAAAAAATATTTATTCATCAGTGATAGTTAAATCAGGAAAAATTGGAAGAGACCCAAAATATTTGCAAACTAGACTTAAATCAGTTTTGTTCCCTCATTTTGAGTAAGTCCATGGATATATCTCTTCTTTTTTCTGCAACTCTTGCCTCTTTAAAACTTATTACGTACATAGGAGATTTATTATATGCAAAGATAATGTTATCAAATTTTTGTCAATTCTTCATTTGATAACCTGATAAACAGTGGCAATTTGTTGCCTGCTGGCTTTTCTTAGCAATCCTTTCTTTACATGCATTCATTCAGTCTGCCTGCAGAAATTTTTTGTGGTTTTGCTCGTGTCCCCTGTGTTCAGTGGGAGGAGGAATTTTGTTGTTTAAGCGCTATTGATTATTTCCAATCAGATTTCTGAAATCTTTAGTAGTACTTGTCACAGGGATGTTATCAATATCCAGTCAGCAATAAGAGAGAAAAGTGTTGTAAGGTATGTATTAGAGATTACATATTTCAGCTTTTATATGTAAAATATAAATAATATGATGAAGAAGATAAATACAACCCTATCCAGACATTTACTATGTATCTGTTATAAAACATTTCTCCCTCTGCAGCAGAAAAAGCAAATTTAGGCAAAAAATACCTCCTTGTGTATGCTATATTAATTGCACTGAAAGCATGACAACAAAGCCCTGATTGTCACTAGTGGTCCAAGACCATGTATAAGTGTGGGGTTTTTTTCCTATCTATCCCTCAGTTTTTGATGTATAAAGCCATTTTTCCTTTTCTCATTAAACAGCAGACTGTTGGTCCTCAACAGTACTCTTCAAATTATAGTACTTTTTCTGTTCAATGACTGTATTGGCCATTTTTTGCTTAATGATTTGTCTTTTTCTTTTTTTAGTATTGCTGTGTACCTGTCTGTTTTGCTACAAATTTGCATTGGCATAAGATAACATGATAGAACCTTAGTGTATTTATTTCTTGGAAGTGCAGTAAAAATTCCAACAGTGTGGGTTGAGCCTTTTGTTTGTCCAAGTTAAATGTTATTAGTTCAATGTATTTTTTTTTCTGCTCTAAATTGATTGGAGCAGACATTTGATTCTCTAGGTGGTTTTTAATTTCTTTCTTGTCATGCAATGCTGCGGTGGAACATCAGGGCTCCCCTTAGGGGAAAAAAATATTAAAGACCATGATAGATACAGCTATAATTGCAAATGTTTCTTATTGCCTCTCCACTCACAGAAGCACAGAACAGTTGAGGTTGGACAGGGCCTCTGGAGGTCATCTGGTGCAGCTGCCTGCTCAAGCAGGGCCACCTGGAGCTGGTTGCCCAGGTCTGTAGCCAGACAGCTTTCGAATATCTCCAAGGATAAAGACTCCACAACCTCTCTGGACAACCAGTGCCAGTGCTCAGTCACACTCACAGTAAAAAAAAAAAAAGATCCTGATGTTCAGAAAGAACCTGATGTGGTTTGATTTGTGCCCATTGTCTCTGATCCTGCCACTTGGAACCTCTGAAAAGAGCCTGGCTCTGTCCCCTTTGTACCCTCCCTTCAGGTATTTGTATACATTAAGAAGTTCCCCTCTTAGTCTTCCCTTGTCTAGGCTAAACAGTCCCATCTCAGGCTTTCCTCATGTGAGATGCTCCAGTCCCTTAGTCATCTTAGTTGCCCTTCACTGGGCTCTTTCCAATAGCTCCATGTCTCTCTTGTACTGGGGGGAGGGGGGGGGTTGGGGGCAGAACTAGAC
>JAOXJM010000001.1:23358982-23369374 GCA_026413425.1 Tringa solitaria | reverse complement strand
GGGGGCCAGAACTAGACACAGCACTTCAGGTGTGGCCTCACCAGTGGTGAGTAGGGGGGAAGGATCACCTCCCAGCATCACCTTCCAGCTCAGTGGCCCCCAGCATATACTGGTGCCTGGGGTTGTTCCTCCTCAAGGGCAGGAACTTGCAGCTTCCCTTGTTGAACTCCATGATGTTCCTCTCAGCCCATTTCTTCTGCCTGTGGAGGTCCCTCTGGAAGGCAGCAAAACAGTTTTGTGCATCAGCCAATCCTTGCAGTTTTGTGTCATTGACAAACTTGCTGAGGGTGCACTCTGCCCCATCATCCAGGTGATTGATGAAGATGTTGAACAGGACTGGACCCAGTATTGATCCCTGGAATACATTGCTAGTTACTGGCCTCCAACTAGTCTTCCAACTGATTGTCACTCTCTGGACTTGGTTGTTCAGCTTTTTCAGTCTACCTCACTGTCTGCCCATGCAGCCCATACTTCTACACTTGTCTGTGAGGATATTATGGGATACAGTGTTGAAAGCCTTAGTGAAGCCAAGGTATGCAATATCCATTTCTTTCTCCTAATCTAACAAACTGGTCATTCATCATAGAAGGTTATCAGGTTGGGGAAACATGATTTCCCTTCTGTGAATCCATGCTGACCACTCCTGGTAACTTTTTCTTCACGTGTGTGGAAATGGTGTCCAGGATTAGCTACTTCATCACCTTCTCAGGGATCGAGATGAGGCTGACTAGTTTGTAATTCCCTGTGTCCTCCTTCCTGCTCTTTTTGAATATACAAGTGATATTTGCTTTCCTCCAGTCCTTAGGCACCTCTCCCAATCACTGTGATTGTTCAAAGGTAGTCAAGAGTGGCCTCAGAATTACACCAACCATCTCCCTTAGTACTCATGGATGCACCCCGTCAGGACCCTGTGCACCCTGACAGTATGTCCACTTTGAGCATGTATTCCCTAATTGATCCTCTTCCGCCAAGGGTAAGTATTCTTTGCTTTGATTTTCTTCACCGCATCCCTGCATGATTGGACAGCGTCTCTGTATTCCTCACAGGTTATGTATCCATACTTCCACCTTCAGTATAATTATTTTTCATGTTTGAGTTTTACCAGGAGCTCCTTCTTCATCCATGCAGGCTTCCTAACATAATTGCTGGACTTTCTGCTTGTTGGAATGGACTACTCTTGAGCTTCCAGAAACTTTCCTTTTCTTTCTTTAGCATTCCCATTTAGCATGGTGAACCTCTTATTTGTCTATTTCTGGTCCTGTCTGGTTTTCCTTGTCACCACCCAAAATAGATGCCACTCCCAATTCTCAGATTTCTGAAGATTTTGAATTATTTTGAACTTAGAGGTGTAAACATCAAAAAGTTTTATTTTGATGGGATGAGAGTTCACTGCTCTCAGTATTATTTCAGTTCTTTTTTTATGCAAGCTTGAAGCATAGAGAAATCATTGCTTACTCTAAGTCCTGATTTAGTTTCATTTCAGTTCCACTTGTGTATGCTGATTCATAGTACTGTATGTCAGTGCACATTACCAATGCTAGCAAAGTGCAGTCAGTTTTTGACTATATCTTCCACTTTAAAAAAGGAATTTTATTACAGTATTTTTTTAGGGTGCATATGATTCATCTAGTGCTTTTCATCAAATTTTTGCTGTTCTCATGGGAGGCCAATGCAATACCAGATAAGGCAGCACATCAGTGAGATTCTGTCAACAATGATGAGATGTGGTAGATGATATTGTAATGTCTTTAGTTATGAAGTACATCAAGATTCTTTAGTTTGATTGGGGCTGCCTGTAACAACACATAGATATCTCATTCATAGATCCAGAACCGTGAGATGTGGAAATGTAAATTATTTCCATTCCTTTGTAAAAAAAGTCTTAGCGCAACAGTGTGGCATATTGTAGCCAATTTCTATATACTCTTTGCAGTGATTCCCATGCATGGGAAGAGTGGAAGAAATAAATGAAAATTTAGTCAGAAACAATTGTGTAGCTTGTTGCTGGGTTTGTCTATAGGAAACTCTGATATAGTGCTGGCTGGGAAATTGATTACAGGTGAAAACACTTGACCTGTATTTTTTGAAAGTAGTTCATAGGTCAGTCAGCTTATTAGAATCAGAGGATCTTATGGGTTATTTCTGGACTTTTTTTTTTTTTTAAGTCTGGCACACCTTAGTCTGAAAGGTACAGAGGTGTCTTTCACAGATCACTTCTCAGATGGAACACAGGAGTTTTCTTTCACAAAAGACACACTTATCTCCAGAGCTGTCTCTTCTGGTGCATAACAAACAGCCAGTTTATCACAATGTTTGATATATTCTTTTCACCTTCATCACTGAGTTATTACTAACCTTTCAGATATTTGTGACCTTGTGTGTACTGGTTATTAAAAAAGCTCTTCCTTTATGGCATTTAGCAGAAGAGGTTATTATTGCTTTTTTGATGAAAAAACCCCAAACAAATGTGTTTCTGTGTGTCATACAATACCTCTTCTGTAACTAAGGCTGGGAAGATAACTTTGCATTTTGTTGTAGATTCTCTTGACTTTCAAGTGTAGAGAAATCATCGTTATTTCTACATTAGTGTTTGAAATTCTGCCATTTACGTGTAACACATGGAAATCATTTTCATTTCAAAACTCTTCAGTTATTCCAAAGGTACTAATGTAAGATGAAAGTATCTGGGAGGAAAAAAAAATGAGAACAGCAGTCTAGCTTGGTTGATGCAGGGAAATGTAGAATATATCCCTTGTTATGCTGTCCCCTGAGTCCAGAGTAACCCTGCCAGAAGTGATTATCTAATAGGCATGGACTGGAACTGAAGTAAGAGGTGGCTGCCTTAAATGGAATCCCAGTCTGCTTTGGAGGAGAAAGCTGACTTTCTGCAACCTCCCCTCAAGCTACAAACATTTATCAAAATGCCTTTCTGGAATTGTGGAAGCCATTGCAGAGCTTGGAAGATGAATTTAATTGTGTTTGGTGTCACTAGACTCCACTAGTGTCACTAGAGCTGAAATCTAAAAAAGGCTTGATTTAGGTGTTTGAAGAATGACTTGTAGAATTGAGATGCTAGTTAATTGCAATTCATTAACTCCTCAGCTAACTGCTTCTCAAACACAGGGATCAACACTCTCCTTATGTATTTGCTTGTATTTAAATCTCCTTAGCTACTTACATTTTGCTTCTGGACATGACTGAATCTCACTGGCTCAGGTCTGATCCCTTCTTTAAGGAGCTCCCCTGCTTCAGGCTCTGCACAAGCCTCACCCAGTAGGAGTGCTCAGAGAAGGTCTGTCATGGACAGTACAAGTCCTCTGAAGAGATACTTCGTTTGGCAGTATTCCTTTTTTTGAGCATAACCATAAAAGATTCTAGTTGTGGAAGCAAAATAGTTAACATATCATTAGTTAAGAAACATTTGCAGCTAATGGTTCCACTACTCATCAGGACTTAATTAACAAAGGAGTGAATTGTAAAACGATGTATTGTCTAGAGTCTTCTTACCTGAAAAGTTCCAATTGCTGCTGTTATTTACCATAGTCCTGCTTATCTGAGTGTTTTGGTGAAGATCAGGTTGAGCAGCCTAAAGGTTATAAACTCTGTAACTGCCTCATTTGGGCAGAGTCCATATCAGCAGAGCCTGCCAAGCTGCTGCTGCTGCTCTGTGTTCTCTCCTAAAGCCATAGTAATAAACTGCTTCTGTTCTGCCTGATCTCAAGCATATTCCACTTTTTCTGCAACAATAGAAGGTACCTGTGTAGAGCCTGCCTTGTAGAGATCTCACTGAGGGGCAGACAGCCCATCTGCCTCAAAAGAATAGCAAAGCGTTCTTTGTCTGTGACATTTTTAATTGCTGTTGAAACAACACCAAGGGTCAGAAAACATTAAAATTTCAGTGGGAAAAAGAGTGCATGGCCCAACTTTGTAACCCAGCTGTAAGAGTACTTCTCTGAACTTTGGATTCTGGTCCTTATTTTCGTAATTTGTCTCAAGCTATCTTTGGGTTAAGAATAAAAGATAAATCCAAAACAAGAATCAGTCTGCAAACTGCAGTGCATGCACTACTTTAGCCTTGGGATTAACCATTTTATTTAATTTCCTTTAGCTAGAGGAATGCTCTAAGCATGACCTATAACAGTTTTATTCAATACTCATGCATTTTTAGAAAGATATTAGAAGAACAGCAAAAGAAAAAAGACCCAGACTACTCAGTTTAGCTTTATATCATGATGCTGACATAAAACCTTGAGGACACATTGATTGGTTGGGGATGAAATCAGAGTAAATGGATTTCATTTGGTTAGGGATTTGTTTACAGTACTTTGGGGATGGATCTTAATAGAAGTGGTGTATGATGGCCATTATTAAAATCTGCTTTTCATAATAGTCATTCATTCAATTTGTATTTTTTTTTTTCCAGTCCTTCAATTCAATATATTTCAAAGTAAGCATTTCTACATTTCCAGGATGTCCAACACTGACAAAAAGACAGGCTTCTGATGTCTAAATTTCCCATGCTTAATATTTAATACAGTAAAATATATTGAAAGTATATGAAATTTTAAAGCCGTTGAATTCCTTCCCAGTTGAAAAAAATGTTGCCAAAAAAGGAAAAAAAGCTCTGTCCATTAAGTCTATGGCATAATTTTTATCACAGAGGAAATAGACTTTCTGAGAACACTTCAAGTGTGTAGGTATGTAGGAAAGGTAGATCATTTCTTCAGTTGTACTTCCCCAAGATCTATCCTTTCCTAATCTACCTTTGCTCCTCTCTATTTTGTTTCCTGAGCAGGGCATGATTCTTTTAATGATCTGCAATTTCACTTAGGCAGGTAACATATACGTCATCATTTATTTAATTTAAATACAGCTAGTCAAAAAGCTTTTCAGGGATACAATTTCATTCTAAAGAAAGGTAGTTTTATTGGAAAAGATCATTTTCTAAAAATCTATTAATTTTTATAAAACAGAGCAAAATTAATTTGAAATTTTGTTTTTATGAAGATCCTATTAATTCTGAGACTTCTTGTCTGTCTATACTCTTGAAAGACAGAATATGTTCCTTCTTGGCTTGTACAAGAAGCCCACCTAAAGTAACAATCAATACAAACTACACTGACAATACAAGCTAATTTGGAAAACAAGCATAAACATTATTACAGTTCTAAAGAGCTGGCACAGCCACACCTTTAAAAACTGCACTTTTAAAAACATTAACAGATCAGAAATGCCAATATTGGAATCTACCTAACAGAAAACAAGAAATTTCCTCAAAACCAAATCCCAAAATTTCCAAGGTTCAAGTGCAGTTTTTTTTATTACTTTGAATTCATCACATTCAATGCTGAAAGAAAGAAATTTATGTCTGTTGAGATCAATGGGGCTATGGTGTTTTCATTGCTGTGAGAATTGGCCTCATATACCGACCACTAGGAAGTTGAAGTCACCTTTCAGTAGGTGTGCTTCACGTAGCAGTGAGACATTCTCACTTTTGCTTTACTTCTAGTTGTCAATGTATACTTAAACATCCATATTTTTAAAGTAAAGATTTCAAAATACATGAGAAGGTTGTTTCACCCAAGTTTACAGGAACATCTAGTGATCTAATATTTGCAAGCTAATTCTCTTATTGAGTAGATGCTGTAATAGTTTAAAACGTGTAACCATACTATATCTTTATCATCACAAGATATAGACTAAGTGATTCATATTTCTGAAGTCTCAGTGATATTTAAGTGAATGTAGAAAGGGTTGCAACCAAGAAGTATAGTTAAACCATACTTTTTAATCACTTTTAATCACTGCCCTGTGGATAGACAGGGCAACAAGCAGCACAATTTCACAAAGAAAGAGAAATAGGACTTATTTGCAATCATATAAGCTTCAGATACCCATCTCTGATACAACACTTTTGCCCTTACTCTCTGCATTTTTCCTAATAAAAGAGGCTGAAGCTGTGTCACTATTATTCATTCCTTTACCTCAATGAGAGTTACCCTTCAGTTTCTCAGGGACTGTGAATTAAATGCTTCTGTCCTTAAGAGAAAATCTTTATTACTAGTCTGTTCCTCTCCTTATGCTTGAGGATAAATACATAGGTGGAGGTAAGTCTTTTTGCTCTATCTGGAAGAGAAAGTTATGACTCCAACACTACTTGGTAGGATTCGGGCCCAGATTTGTTGGTGCCTATGTTTTGGTTGTCTACCTGTGAGTCAGTGCCTAAGATTCCACTGTAGTTCATGGTGATCTAGCTCATAAAGTTTGTGAAGTTAGGGTGGAATCTAGATGGAAAACTGGTCAACTCTAGGGTCCAGTGCTGACTAGATGTCTGCTGACTGTAATGACCATCCGACGCAAATGCAGACACACTATATACGCTTTCTTCTAGGTCTGAAACTGAATTACAACCAGAGTTTACAATGACTTTTCATGTGGTGGTGGATGTTTAAATTTAGATGTTGTACTACTCTGATGTATGTCACTTTGAAGTATAACTTAATCAAGGGAATGAAATTTCCTTGAATTACAACTTTTAGTTCTTGCTGGGATCTCACTAGTCTCTTCTAGAAGTAGCAATCTATTTTTTATGATTTCAGCAAATGTTGTGCTTCTTGGTGTCTCTACACCTGAGACTAACATGTTTTTCTTTAGCAACCTGTCATCTCAAAGGCAACAGTAAAATGTAGACAACTTTAGTTGGAACTAAAAAAAGTATGTAAGTCTTTTAAGTCTGCTGTGTAGAGAGAAAAAAACAACTGTGAAAGATACTTCCTATTCATGAGGCTTTGGAGAGTGAGCACATATGGATCCCACATTACTTTCTGTTACTGACCCAACCTCATGTCACCTTCTGTCTGGACTACTAAGCAATTTCCTGTAAGAACTTGTACTTCTGATTAATCCATATTGTCTTTCAGTTCTGCTGCTGCTGAAGCCTCTTTCTTGTGACTAATTTCGGTCCATTCTGAAAGCTCTCAGCAGGCACAGATGGCTGTATGTTCATCTATTTGTGATGTTCTCCTCCATTGATTTCTGTTTGTGCATTCTGACAAAGAAAAAATATTCCTGTTTGACATCAACTTAAGGGTAAAAGAGATGAAATTTAACTAGTCAAATGCTGATTTAGAAAGCATGGTTCAGCAATTTCATCTGGGAGAAACTATAAATATAATATCTGTCATAAGTACCTGTGGAATGGGTGAGCTTCTTAGTAGAGCACAGATACTGCCAACTGGTGTTTGTTTTCATAGAATTTCAAGGAGAACGAGTGACATACTAACATGTTCAAAATGCATGTTTATCCATCCTGCACTCATCTTCCATCGGATGATACATCTGATACTCCACTGTTCTGTTACGTACTACGGGTAACACAGAAAGATCTCATCACAGTTATGTATCTCTATCAGATCCCATATTTGCAATATTCATTATGGGTATGAATAACTAGCAAGCTCCAAGGCATGAACCAATGAAATTATTCCCTTTCCTGCTGATAAAGATAATGCAACAGAGAATTTAAATCACAATAAATTAACATAAAGAATACTTTGAATAAGATCTTAAATGGGTTATTATGTAAAAATCAAGACAATAGATAGTTGCAAGTCTTTAGCGAATAAGAAAATACAGTGGTAAGGAAATTTCATGGCACATTAGTAATACATCTATGCAGTAACCAAGGTAGAAATGCTTAAGAAAGTCCATTAACAAAGCTGATCCACAATCAGATGCTCTTTTTATGATATGTTAAGTTCCTGCTGAAGAAAAAGCGCTTTCTTATTCATCTGATTAAGGCTGTCAAAGCAGCCTGCAAATGGCAAGAACACATAGTAAATACATCATACATGTCATTTTCCCACAAAAGTAATACTTGAAGCATCAAGACATGACTTCGTGAAGTACAGAAATAAGACAAAACTGCAAAATTTCTTATCAAATGCTCTTAGAATCTGGCATCCATCACCCATTAGTGAGTTCTCAAACAATTTCACCTATACCCAAAAGAGGACAGATGAGCTTTGTCTATTAAATATTGGTTTTGGTTTTAGAGAAATTAATAAAGAAGGCATTTGAGAAAATGCTTCATAGAAATAATCCCATTTTCCACATGCAAATTTATAAAAGAAACCCAGAGAAACAATGTAATTTCACAGAAAATAAATCGGAACAACAGTTGCCTTCAGTTATGTTTGTCCATCTCATAGCATCAAACATCTGGAAAACTCAGCTGGACCAGCATCCAGCAAACAAATTAGTGTATGGTAGTGTTAATTGGCTCCAAACAAATGCTCAGTAAAGAACTGTTTTTACAAAAAAAAATAAGTGAATTCTATGATACAGTTATGCAACTTGATATTTCATCCTTAGCCACATGAGCTCATATTTCTCTCCATAAAAAATACTCAAGAACATCCACAGGTGTTTTCCTAAGTTTCTTGTTAAAAATAAATAGGAGGGCAAATAGGAAGAAATGGTGAGGTCAGAAAGGGTGGCAGTGTTTTGGGATTCATGAACAAAATAAACCTCACTGATACCTTCCTGCAACTAACCCTTATTGATTTCTGCATTCATGAATCAATTGACCGTGCATTCAGAAGCACATTTTTCTTCATGAGGCATCAGGAAAATTTTCATTCCTCTTGAACAATCTCCCCATTAGGTATCAAATCATTTGTATCTTTATAAAAAAGATCGCTGTAAGTGGGATCCATTGGCTCCCTACGGAGGCTGTCCGTTGATACTTCAAAAGTGCAGTTTGACCTTCTGTCCAGTGGGCCACCAGTTTATAATTCCCAGTTTCTATACAGGAATATAAATTGCTCTGTGCAAAAGACTCCTGTGATTTCTCTTTTCACAGCTGAAAGAGCTTTTGCCCCTGTTCAGATTGTACATACCTTGGAACATCAACCCAGTGAAAAACCCCTTGCCCCACTACACTTGTCACAAACATACCTGTGAAATTGAGCTCAGGATTTGAATTTTAGAACAACAAAGCAGACATAAACGGGTTGGGGAATATTTAATGGCAATGGGACTAAACTGAGGTAATGAAAACATTTAAGGAGTCAGGGGAAATATCTTGGCACTAAGGTTTATTAGATTGCAGAATAGTTTCCCAAAGTGATTGTGCTTACAGAATATCCATTTCAGAAATTTAGTGCAAATACAGGGATGTACAGGGAGACTATCCCTGATTTGGGACTTTAGCATATTTTAGGAGTAATTTAAACAAAAAAGCTTTATTGTGAGGTCTATGTTTAATTAATGGGTTAGTTGTCCAGCATTATTACAGAGGCTTCAGTGTCTTTAAGTGTTATGGTTCACATACAGGAAATAGGAAACTATCCAAATTAATCTACTGTTTTATTTAAAGGATCAGATAAGAACAATGACCCCAAAATTGTTAGAGTATGCCCCAGAGTTAATAAGTATGTCAGCAGACATTTGCAAGCTTTCCTCATGCACCTCACAACTGACCTCCATTAGCATTATCATTCTAGTCCAGTGCCTGTCCCAAGCATGCCAAATTCGACAGTATTTCTGTTTCCACTATTTCACTAGAAAACCAGCCAAGAAGATAAAACTAATGTTGCTAATGATCTAATTGCATTTAAATACTTTTTTTTAAAGTAAGGCTTATAGAGGACTGATTATGTTCAACAAATTCATATGGATTAATTAAGCAAATTTTGTATCTTTTCCAAGACTTAATGAGAATTAATTGTACAGGATATAGGTTTAGATTATCAATTATCAATTCTTCCATCATCAATTCTTTCATCATCAAACTGGAAATCTTCCCCAATTCATGCAAAACAATATCCTAAGTATGAAAAACATGCCATTTTTCATCTTACATATTTAAGATGTGAAATGCCTGCATAGGGGGCAAACCTCACTCTATAGTCAGCAGTACCTAATGTGGAAATATTATACAGCCTCAGCCTGCTTTTAGTGAAGTTAGAATATTACCATATGTCCAGGTGTCAAGGACATGGATGTATGATTTTTTTAAAAAAGCCACTGAGACAAAATAAAAATTTTTGATCACACAATTTTACTCTTATTTTTCTTTTAAATAAAATCTTGACCCTGGTGCAAGTGAAATAAAAATGAATCACAGTCTATCTGTACATCCCTTGAAACCCTGGGAACGATTAAGCATGTGCTTAACTTCAACACTACCATGCAAACTTTAACTCCAGAATGATAGCCAATTGTAATTAGTAAGAAAAACACCACAACCTTCAGTGCCTTCAAATAAGTTGATTTTAAAGAGAATGCCAGATTGTATTTACACTGATTCAGACAAAAAACTAGGTCCTTCCAGCTAATTCACGGATTTGACAGAGTTGGAAGGGACCTCTAGAGATCATCTAGTCCAAC
>JAOXJM010000001.1:23340566-23356159 GCA_026413425.1 Tringa solitaria | reverse complement strand
AAAGAACCAGCAAGTCATAAAATTCCCACTGAGTTCAAGGAGTGCCTGTGGGATGTGCTCCTTTAGGAAAGAACTACTTTGAAGGAACATATACTAAATGCCATTCCCAGCTCATCTTCTGTAGCTTACGAATATATGGCTACCTTTAAAATTTATGTAAGATTTTCCCACTATCTGTACTAAAGCTCAGACAAACAAAAATACAATCTGTGCTTTCAAGCGTGAACTTATTTTGTACAGATTTTCACCCAAAGCAACTACAATTTTATAAAGGGTCGTTCATTCCCTAGGGTTCTCCTGTAATTATTTGTCCTTGGCTTATGTGGTAAACAGATTATGTGTCTGACTAGGAAGCTGGATAAAATTACTACCAGAGAGTTAGTTTGCTAAAAGGCTTTGAGAAATAGAGTAAACATGGAAATTTGTTTCTTTAAATGTTAGAAAAGGATATGAATTGAAAAGAGGCACCATGGATTAAGGTCTAGATAGTGGTGATTTTTAGATTAATTCAGTGGAGTTTGTAAATATGATTATATTTTTTTTTACCAGGGAACCTAAGGAGTGAAGAAGCGCTACGTAAAAATAATGTTTTCTATGACAAATTCAAATCTTGAATAAAACCCAGTGATAGTACATTTCAGCAACATAGATCACTTTCTTCTGAAGAAAATATTAAAAGACTTTTAAATAAGTGACTCTTTGGGGACAAGGGTGTTATTAATTTAAAAATCTTCAGAAAAAAATGTTAATTGAATCCAAAAGAAAAATGGAAATTTGCCAGTATAAGTGTTCTGAAGTATGAAACTGTGCATAAGTGTCTGCATGTGTGTGTCTTTAGTGGAATACTGGAAAGTCTGCCTTTAGTGCCTCTTTTTTGCAAAAGTGTCCTGAGGGGCATTAAAGTTTTCTTTCTTAAAGCCTGATCTTCAAAGCTTGGTCAGTGGTTACATTTAAAAACCTAAGCAAGAGTTTGTATTAAGGTGTTCCCAGTGCTCTCAGCCTTAGAATAAAACCAACAGGAGACATCATTACCCATGAATAACTTTTCAAAACACCTCTGAAAAAGTAGGGTGCTGAATACAGAAGTTGCGATATTACCAGTTTACATATCACTTAAAATCTTTTGATCTTTTCCTGATCCTAGCTCCTGCTGGTTTAATATCTATTGATGTATCTCTACCAGCCCGGGGCATATAATTTTCTTCCCACCTAATATTGTTCTATTCTTTACAATTTGAATAAAGCATATAACAAAAACATTTGAGAAATATTAGTGAAAATTTATTAGTAAAGACAGCATATTCATTTGAACGTCTCCAAATTTTTACTGCAGTGACTAAATTAATGTTTGATTTCAGCTTAATTTACAATTTCAGCACACACTGCAAGATATTGCCTTTCACTGCATGTTTACATTTAACTTTAATTTGTGCATTTACTAAAACATGGTTTTTCTTTCATTTAGAAAGCAGAAAAAAAAACCCAATAGGTTTCTTTTTCAAGTTAAGAAGTCTATTAAAGTCAAAGCTGAAATAACTATTTCTCCCTTTGGCTAAATAATGCAATAACAGGCAAATGCTAAGAACTAAATTTTTCAGAGGGATTTTTGAGAGAAGTCCTGACACAAATATAACCTTGACAATAGGAATGTAATCTTGACGGCATGATTTTATTATGAATCAACAATAACAATATCTTTGACTTTTACTATACCAAGGTATAGACCCTTAATGATTTATGACTTAACTAGGAGTTTATGGATCTGTGCTTTTGTTCTTGTAAGCTTATAGTAATAATTATAACAATTCCAACAAATGCAGTTCTACTATTTTGTGATTATCACGCAAATTAGGTCTTTATTAGATACAGACCTACACAGAAATACTGCTAGTCCTAAACAAACTTAAGGCAGGTAGCATATATTAGCCTAGGCACATGGATTGTGATATTTCTCAGTTTAAGGAATATTGCCATTCTTACGTGCTACTAGAGGAAGAAAAAAAACGAAGTTGACTTGATTAAACCAGTTCTCATCTTCTTAACCTTAAATGTTCTCCAGCATCTTCTTCATCTTAAGGCTTGCCTTCCTATGGCAATATTAAAGAAATATCTTGATGACAGAAGGCAATGGCCATTAAAAATCACATTATTTCCCCTGCTAGTTTGGGGCGAAGACTGCTTAATTGTTCCAAGCTGTCTGCATGACTGGCCAGTTTTAATAATTTTCTGGAAGTGAGTCCCTGTTGAGTGTTGGCTGACTCTTAGGAGCCAATCATTAAATGGTTAAATACTGTTTGCTGAGGTATTGTGACCATTAGATCCTACAGCCCAAGTGCCTCATTATGGTACATGTTCTCTGCAGGTTGGATAGAAGTTTAGTGGAAATTCTGTGACTACTTGTAGCCCTCGCTCATTAGTACTGTACCTTTAAAGATACTCATAACTTTTTTTCTTTAAATTTACCATATTTTAAGGAACAAAAAATTTCAGTTAATATATATTTCTGATTACATTAAAAGAATGTTTGCGTTCTCTTTAGAAAGCAGCTGTGATGCGGAACTAATAAAAGACATGTCTGAATCCCCACTAATCAAAACATGGGATGCATAAGGATGAATACACAGGAATGGAAGGTTGATATTTCCATCTGCATAATCATTGCTTGAATGGCTTTGCCTGATCTACTGTTTTCTTTTGTAAAAAATTAGATAAGGAAAACAAATATTTTTTTTAAATATTTATAATGTAGCTATTTATTATTACGTGTCTTGTTCATGTTCCACATTGCAGGCTAGATTCTCCATTGGTTTTACATCCCAAGGTTAAAAGAGAACTATTTTAAAGTGCTTTCTGGATTGCAGCCCTAATTGTTTTGCATTTTTGCTACATGAGGAGAACAGAAAATTCTCTGTTCGATTTTCTGTTTTACAAGTATATGATAAGAGACAGAAAGCTCTTGAAGTGTTCATAACATCAATGACATACTTGCCTCCACACTACAAATAAAGAGAAATTATTTCCTGTTTATTAATGGTCAGGGCACAGCAGACATGGCACTTCTATCACCAAGTTTGTCCAAGGTCAGCTCAGGCTCCAAGAAAGCCCTGCTTGCATTGACTGCATGAGCTAGGTTAGAAACCTGACAGGGCATCCACCTGCGAACCATGGAGTAGGACATTCAACATATGCACAGTTGCATCATATTTTCACTAAGTTTCACTATGCGTCATACATCACTATATGGCCCTTCTTGTCAGTGATGTGTTATTATTTTCAAGATGCGAAGGTATGACTTTTCAGACCTACTTAATTTTTAAAGTAATATACAAAGCCATGTCCATGCATATATGAACTTTGGATGGAGAACAATATTTGTTACAACAGTAATCAGCATTGTTATGGCTGAATGGAACAAAGAACTATAGAATCTTTAAAGAGACAAACCATTTATGTTATGTTTTATTTTGTTAAGCTTAAAAGCAACTTTAACAGTGATAGCTTTATAGAGCAATTACAGTAAAACGCAAGCAATGTTTTCATGATGCTGCAACGGTGAAACATAATTTCTTTCAATAGGTTTGAAATCAGAACCTTTTTTGGCCACATTCTGTTTGCATTTCACATGCATAATACATCTATAGTAGTCTGAATTTACAATATTTATTTGTCACAGGCTAAAAAGATGAGCTAATGTCTAATCTCATTTTATGATTTCTCAATATGTCAAGCAATAACTATACTCTCCAATAGCGTTGGTGTATGAGTCAATAGCTAATTCCTAGACTAACTTACTATTGTTTATCAATATATGCACAAGTAATGAAAATCTTAAACTGCCTTCTCTTGGGTCTCTCTTTTTTTTTTCATTTTTCTGTTCCTTTTGAAATAATCTTTTACTTCCCTTTATTACCAAAACACACTTCTCCCTTTGCATTTTTCCAAAGTGAGGCAGAAATATAGCAAATTACTGTATAGAGAAGAAATACACAGCTGTTAAACTAAGTTCCTTACATGGACTTCCCTATAATTTATTGCATGACAGCAGTTTGCATTATGAGAGACATTCCATTGCTAAAGATGCTTCTGCTTCGGAAAAACGTTACTTGATAAGTCTTCTCTGAAAAAAGATACTTAATTGTTTTCTTTGATTGTTTTCTTTTTCCTTTACTTCTTGCAGAACTTGGATGACAGTTATTAGTTGTCCAAGATTATATTAATATGTGGAATATATGTATTATACCTATAATTTGGGGGCTTCAGTAATATCCAGTGAAAAGTATGTCAGAAATCATGATATGACCTATAAAATATATATTCTTTTTCATTACAGCTGTCTAGGTTTAATCAAAAAGAAAACTCAGCATTTTCAGCCCCTCTGATGCAACCTTTGTGTGTATGAATCTGGTTCTCTACCATATTTTCTACTTCCAGCTTTCCTGGAAACATCTTTCCCCATTAGCCAGTTTCAGCCCAATGTGAGAAATGGGCAAAATTTTCAGAGGTATTCAGTACTTAAGTGCTTAGGGAAAATATGCAGCTACATAAAACAAAACAAACAAAGAAAGCAGCTTATTATCTGTGCTTTTAACTAGGGAAAAAAGACAATTCAACTCACTCTAAATACATTTTTCCTAAAATTACCACAGGTCACTTCTCAGGCATTGGAGTCAGTAACTACAAGACAGCAGTCCTAGTGGGAAACCCAGCTTCCCTGTTTCTTACTATTTTGTATCTTTACCTTTCCCTGGGCTTCATTCAATGGCTGGTGCATTTTGGCTTAAGCTTTTTACTTCTACTTTATGTGTTTGATATATTTTAGTATATAATTTCCGTGTATAGAAAGGATATTGTTGTATGTTTTTTGATGATATTGTAGGAAAACAGGAACTATACAGATAAATTATATCTTTTCATCACTAGTAAAATTCTGAATTTCATCTTATAAAAGAGACACTGAAAATGTGTAATGATACAAGTAATTAAAACAAGTAAATGCACCTATGCACCTAGACTATAATTTTCTAATAGTCAGGGGAAACCATGCTTGTTAGTGATAACAACAAGAAAATAATAACTTTTTAAAGTTATCTTCAAGAATATATGTTCAGTTTGGCTGCTGCTGTTGTTCTTTAGCCATTTTTGTTCAGCTGGTCTTACCAGTGTTTTGACTTTAGATTTGAATCTACAAAATCTTGTAGATATGGTGGTGGCTGATGAAGCATTGGAACAGGTTGCCCAGGAAAGCTGTGGATGTCCCATCCCTGGAAGTGTTCAAGGCCAGGCTGGATGGGGCTTTGAGCAACCTGCTCTAGTGACAGGTGTCCCTGCCCATGGCAGGGGAGTTGGAACTAGATGATCTCTAAGGTCCCTTCTAACTCTAACTCTAACCATTCTATGATTCTATATATTTAATGCCATCCACTAGGCATTATTATAAAGCACAATTTAAAATAATTGTGGAAAGTTCAATGGGAGAAAAGCTTTGATGGTGTTTCAATTTCATTTATTTTTGCTTTTGTTGGCTTCTCAAGACTACTTTGCACTTTTGCATGTGATGCACTTTTGTACTGAGAAGAAAAAGCCAAGTGTGAATGGTCATTTTCACTGAACTAGCTAAACATGTAGATTAAGAGCATGAAGATACATCGTCAAAGTTAAAGGTCATATAAAGTAACCCTCAAAACAGCAGTCACTTTCAATGTGAGCTTGCTTTGCTGAAATATAATCAACTTTCTTAGATGTTAAGATTTCAGGGAATTTTTCCACTGGGATCTTGAGAAAACTAATAGCTTATTCTAAGACTTAAGAATACGGTTCCCAAGCTTTTATAGGTTTTTTTAAGCTCCTCATTATTATCACATGCTGAGAATGAAAATAACAATTGGTCTCTCTGAGCATCAGACTGCTGCATCTTTAGCAAAAACTCCAGGAACAAACTCTTCAGTACAGTAAAAAAAAATGGCAAAATATTGAAAGAGACAGATGGAAAATTTACATGTGTCTTTGGAAGAAAATGATATTGCAAAGAAATAGAAAGAGATTTTTCTGCATTGTTGTATGTGGCAGGACAAAAAGCTTTGTGAAAACTTGGAAACAGTCCAGTGTGAGCAAGATTAATGCTATTATAATAGTAAATAGTCATTTTAATGGTTATAGTGTTTCTTGCACAAATATTGATAGCAGATACATTTTCTTTGCAAGAAACTTTCAGTTGTTATGGAGCAATAAATTACAAATATAAAAATTAAAACTGAGTCTTGGGGTATAGAGATAGTCACAAAGTCAAGCAGCAATGTTATCCAAACATGGATTCAGCATGTTCTAGCAATGTAATTGTGCAGAAGGGGTCCTTTTTGGTGAGACCTTTATAGTGGAGTCTCATCATACACTCTTAGGAAAGCCATCATTGAAACTGTACATCAGGACATCATCTTGAGTGCCCCACTGGCAAAGTGAATGGAAGTCCTCCAGCAAATTCTGCCTTCTGTTTTTGTGCAGTACCATTTAGTAATGCAAATACCCATTGTTTCTCTCTCATCCTCCTATACAAAACAACTAGTGAGAGTTTTTGCAATGTAAGTATGCATATACCAACACTTTTCATAGTTCATTGAAGTAAGCTGAAAGCCTCATTACTCTCTTTGCCAAGACCATGGTGTACACTTGACCTAAATCATTTGAACTCAGTGATAGATAAGGCAGCATATGGTGTCATATTATCAAGCATATGATAGATATGCTTTAGGAGGGGGTTGGACAAGATGACCTCTAGGGATCCCTTCCAATCTCAATCATTCTGTGATTCTGTGATTCTGCATCTGAGGTCTAACCAATGATCTGGAAAAAAAATTGGGATATTCAAAGTCTTACAAAAGTGTAAAGCTTTAATTCAGATACATAATTAGCTGTGCATGATACAGCTATGAGGTAATGTATTGTCAAAACAACCTCTTTGGGACAGGATATTTCTTCATTTTGCAACCAGGAAGTCAAGGGACAAACATTAAATGATTTAACTGGGTGACATTCACCTCACCCGTACTTAGATACCTGCCCATCCCAGCCAAGGATCTCCCCATCACCCTGTCCGTGTCCCAGGACCTCACTTCAGCCCTCTGGGGCTGTCAGTCCCTGCATCAGTGACACCACAGCAGGGCCGGTCTCCAGCTCCCCACAGCCCTGCCCTGCCTGGCCATGGGACACACTGAGCTGGGCCCACCTGCGCAGGCTGACAGCCTGGCCTGGCCTTGGTCTGTCCTAGTCCCCAGGGAGGCGCCAGGGTTTGGGCTACCCCGATGCTCCAGCTGCCCTCCTCCCTGGCTGGGAAGTGGGATGGACCCTGATTACCAAGCTCTGCCCTGCCTGACATCATGAGGACCCCCCTCCCACTCCCCAAGGAGCTGGCACAATTGTGGCACCAAGACACTGCTCTTAAAGCTAGGTTTCCTGTATAACACTTGGAGACAAAGCATCAGCATGCTGACTGAGGACTGAGTTACAGTGCCATAGAGGCACCAGTCTGCCATTTAGTTGACTGTCCTGGTATTGGTGTTGCCTTTTCCGTATGTGGTCATAACACCAGACTGCATGCCCCATCTGATTCTTACAAAGGAACCTTAAACTGGCATAGCTCCTACATAAACATCCTCTTTAATTTTGTTCCTTTTTTGATACAATTTGCAATCAACTTTTGTATAGAAATGATGAAGTGGTTTAAAAAGTGACTGTTGGGTTCATCAACAGCTATCTGAAGTAGTAGCTGGGTTTTAAGAGAGTTAGGTGCTCAATGTGTCCGATTTTTTACATATGTTTAATGGGATACACATCTCTATTTTCTTTATAAATTAACAACTTTGAGATTTTTCCTTTGTAAAGGATTTCTTCCTAGTCCCAGTCCCCTTGATAACTGTTTTACCATCACATTTTTCTTTATCTCGTTTCTAGGACCTTGATTCAGTTTCCCACACAGAAGTGTCTAGTGACATTTGAAATGGCTGATAGTATCACACTTGGCCTCCAGTTTCAGGTTCAGATGGGAACATATCCATCAAAGGTCCTTCGTTATATCTACCAACCCAAAGTTGATGGCTCAGATGACCTAAAATGCCCCGGATTACAGCAGTTGCCCTCAGAGAGAAAACTAAAAAAATATAGACCACTATCTCTTATCATCATCATCTTTTCTTCCTTTTTCTCTTTGTTCCTGTTGAGATTCCTTACTGAAAGCACAATTTGAGATTAAGACACAACTATGCAACTTTATACACGAGGAAGGTGTGTGTGGTCACATTATAGACAATGGAGTCACGGATCTTTGAAAGTTCACCTGATCAGCTGCTAAATATATCTAGTTCTTGGCATTTGATTTCATTTACATATTTTGGAATTGTCTGTGACATCTATTTGCTGTTTTGCCAACAATCACAAATGCTTGTAATAACAAGTAATACACAAGACCATTTCACTTTATTGCCAGGTATAAAAATCAGAATAACAAAGCATTATACTTTACCCAGATGATGATTATTTTCCTGTTCCTGACCTCACCAGCCAGGCCTCCAAGGTGGATTCCTGCAGTTTGCCCAGTATTTTTTCAGAATTCAGATCCCATCTTGTTTGTTCATATGCATATTTTGTATTGGGTATTTGCCTCCACATAACAATATCAATGGCATCTAATAGACTTTATTCAAATTTCTTTGTCATGGAGGAATTCAAGGAAAATACATTTATATTTATGCTTTAGTTTATTCCCTAAGAAATTCTGAGTCTGTAACACTTTTTCTTCTTTTTGACACAATATCAGTTGGCCTTATTTTACATTCTCTCATGTTTAACTCTTTGTATAATAATATACTATGCATAGTAATAGAGTATCTTATTAACTCTTCAGCTAGAGGACAGGTAAGAAAGAAAATAAATGCAATACTTGGTAAATCCATTGGAGCAAAGCATAATCCATATACATAAAATGACTGCAGGCTCAAAGAAATAGTTTTCTCCCTTACAAGCTCCCATCTTGTGTAAGTCCTGTCTCGTATCTGTCAGTCAGCTCCCTGTCTTGCATACTGTAGTTTCTACAGGGGCATTAGGCCCCACTATTTATATCTGAGTCTTGCCTCAGGGACATGTTTTAGGGAGAACTGAATAACTAAGTGCTTTGAATCACAATGTGAATACCACCATTGGTGTTTATTCCTCAGAACCATATCTGCCTTTCTTTTTGCAAACAACCCAAAAAGTTGCTGATAGTGGTTGATGTAAAAATATTAGTAGTTAGAAAATCTGAGCATGCTAGAATCTGTTTGTTATCACCCAAAATAAGTAAAAAAAAAAAGAAAAAAAAAAAAAGAGGTAAAATCATGTTACATTCCAATACTGCCTGTGAAGTTCTGACTGAATTTGAAGGATTTCACCTATGGTCCCTGAGCCGACAATCATATAGACAGCATCTTAGTTCAGTCAGCAGGTAAGACTTATAAACATGGCAATGGACAAACAGGGCACAATTAGGTAATAGCAGAACACAGTTACTCAAGCAGTCATCTTTATTTTTCTTGGGTTTTATTTAACAGATGAAATACTATTTTCAACAGTAAGAAAGACTAAGCAGAAAAATGTTAAGTGAAACTATGAAGAAAATGATGCATTTAGTAGCACCAAAAATCTCCAGTGTTTTTTACAGAGCTAGTTTTATTTTTTATATTACTTGTCGCCATGGTAGCAAAATGCAGAAAGTGGCATGTATAAGGTGTATTAGATAATGGATCCTCACAAACTGTAGCTAGTCAGAAAAAAAAAGCAAAGGACTGCTTTACTATTAATCTATTACCCTGGTAAGATAAATGGATGCTCTTGAATTTGTTAAAGGTAAAATGGATGTCAGTTTGTAGAGTTTTGGTAAAAAAAAGACTCAGGAACTAGATCAGTTCCTTTGAAATGCAATAAAGTCCTTTTTTTACCCCTTCTGTACGGGAGGCTTCTAGATGTCTGCTTGAGTGCCCTACATGAAACACTCTCCTCTTAATTGTAGCCTGTATAAATGATGAAGAAGCAAACTAGATGTCAATATATTAACCAAGAAGGAAAAAAAAAATCCTTCCAACTTTTGACAATTTGTAGCTGCAGCTAAAGTCACCCTGACCCAACTATTTCAACGTCTGCTGAACTACTGCATAAACAAGAGCTGAATCTCTTTACAATAACTTCTCAAAATATTTTTTACTGCTAATTTGAACCACACTGGCAATTGCACATTTATTTTATAACTAACATAGCTTTATAGCAATAATTATCTTCAAAACTACAAAGTTTTCCTGCAGAAAGCTGATTTTGAAGAGCCACAAAAAAAATCTCTTTTTCTACAATATCATCATTGTAGAAGCAATTAAATGTGTAGATAATGAAAGAATGTTGGTTTCTAACCATGCTCCAAATTCTCCCAGTAAAGATGCTTTCCAGAAGGCATTTTTTACTGTGCTATCTGCAATAAACTTCACATCTGGGGAGCAGAAAGGTTAAAAAGCTGCATGAATGAGTGTGGTTTGAAGCCTGTCCCTTATTCTGAGCACTGAGCCTATAACTGAAACTAGAGATTAAAGCAATTATTACACGTATGTGTTATAGACTCTAACAGAAAAGTGGCCTGATAAATACCTCTGTAAAATAAATATTGTAGATGAACTGGTAGTAGAAGATACAACTCCTTATGGGAAACCAAAGTCAGGGAATAAATTTAGATTTTTAATGCCTGGTTGAGCAGAAATGGGAAACAGCAGAAAGCTGCCAGGCAGTTTTGAGAAGAAAATGAGTAGGTTAACTATGTCTAGCTAATATATTCAAAGTACTTTTCCTTCTGTTAAGTTGTATAGGTTACTGCAGTATGACATTTCTACTCCTGCTCCTCTCTTTTTGATTTATTGGGGGAAATAGACCTGCTGAGATAAAAGTAGAAGTAAAAAGGAATGCTTTTAGCTAATGTAAAAGAAAATTAAAAAAAAAAATAGAAGAACAGATATTTTATCAGTGGAGAGAATTCATTCTTCCTTTCAGGTCAGTATTTTTCTGTCAGTATGTCCCCCCAGTAGAATAAGAAAAGAGGTATCTTGTCCTCAAATCCATCAGAATATGTTTCTGAGTCTCAGGTACATAATGATGCAGAAAATATTTAATCACATACTTTTTAGAGAAGAGCTGATTTGCATTGTCCTGGATTAAAGTATAGGCATAGGGTATTCGTGTTTTATGTAGTACCCAGTATAGACATACCTGTTTCATCATTGCAAGCTATTTTCTGAGGCTTTTATAAATCAGGAAATGTGCACTCTGTTTTTATCTGCATAATAACCAAAGGATAATGAATCCAAGCCACACTTCAGTGAAGTGAGAGAGGAGGGTGTGAATGGAAGAGCTTCAACAATGGTAGAGTTTTTTTGCTCAGTTTTTCAAATAAAAGCTACATATCTATTTTTCTCAAGGGAGATCCTGAGGAAATAATGGTGGAGTCTGGAAATTTTTTTATAGGCTGAGACATATCTGTAATAGTCTTCTATCACAGGTCAGGGAAAACTTGAACTATGAAAGCAAAAAATTTTTATTTTATTCATTGGTATATTTTATCCCATGCCTTGTCTTCTGATAGATTTTCCCCTTTCTTTCCAATCTGATGAATCCATTTATCCATCTTTCCTCCATTATTCTCTTTTCGCAATTAGTATCTTTTTATGATTAATTAGTATGAAGAAAAGAAGGTGGCTTGTCTGAGGGTTCTGCTTGGAAAAGTAAGAATGTTTCTTAATTTCTGAGAGGACTTGAAGTTTCCAGTAAAAAGGCAGATACACAGTTCCAACAGTAGAGTGTCCCTGTTTTCAATGAACACAGCATCGCTACGAAAACCTGAATCCTGTCTATCTAAACCTTAAGTCAAATCATTTTTTGATATTTTTCCAAAAGGAAACAGTTTCCTTTTAGCCAACCTTTCTTAAAAGGATATGTATTTAAGCTTAATTTTAATTTCATATGGAAATCATCTGTATGCTGCAGCACAATCTCTCCTCTTCAATCGAATGTAATGCGTAGTTCATTTAATCATATAAGTAAAAATATTATTGATGCTTACCTAGTTGTGTGTTTTTTCCTGCTCTGCTTAATTCAATAGGATTAGAAAAATGCAACTCAAAGAAGCATTAAGTCAAGAAGCTTAGAGAGAGGAAAATCAGAGTTGTGGTGAGTGTTCCTCTCAGTATTTAACAATTGCTGTCATCTGCATAGGAATTCCTGCAGTGCTGTGGACTACAAAGAAAATAAGGGGGTAGCTAAATATGCAGAGAAGAAGATAAAGAGCTCTGCTACATGTATATTTTTGCTCTATTCAGACTGTTTCCTTGCTGAAAAAAAGAAATCAGGATAAGTTTATTACCAACCAATTTGTGCTGAAAACAGCCTATTTGTGCTGAAACTGCTGAATAAGCAGCACCTGTGTGTGCACAAGTGTGTAAACATGTGCATGTTTTGTGTGTAGCTAGATAGGTAAGCTTGTGGCCGTGTTACCGTTGTAAGGAAAGAGAAAGATAGCAACTGCGTTATTACAGTCTCCACGCTGTTGGCAGTACAAACTGGGAGCCCACTCAACCCAGCAGAAGTCCAAGGGAAAGGATTCTATCACAGCTCCCATAAAGTGCATGAAGGGCGCCCATCAACTTGTGCTTGCTGTTGCTCTGGGTTGAATTATCATCCCCAGCCTTTCACTGCTGACGATGGCACTGAAAGATTCTCTCTGCTCTCAATGTTCACTTCCAGTCTGCACAGCATCTTTTACAGAGCATGTCCATGGTCTATCTCACAGCAACAACCTGGTCTCTTTGGCGGCAGTGACAAGCTACTCACTGATTTCACTGATTTCACTGCAGTTCATGATAAGTATAAAATCAAAAAAGAAAGAAGCAAATAGAGCCAAAAAGGGATCAAAGACCTGAATACAACTGCCAATACAGTACTTAAATGCTATCAAACTTTTTAGCCACCACCAGCTTTGGAAGCATTTTCATATTTGTTTGACTTCTAACACTAAACAGACTCCTACACGATATTCCTGTTGTATGCATGTGAAGTTACTTAAATGGCAGCATCAAACAGTTCAGAGGAAATCGAGTGGTCTGTAGGATTTACAGGGGACCGTCTCTTTCCCACCTCACTTCTTTGTAAGGTTTGGTCAAGTATGAACTGACTATCTAAATTGCATGTAGAAGAAGAGGAGGTATTTCATATGTAATATCCTTATCAATACAGTGATCAGTGTGGTAGCAGTACAAAATCGGACTCTTCCTCTAACTGATTTATCCCACAATCATAGCTCTAGATTCCTATGCTAGAGAAGAGGATCTTGGCAATCCTGCCAGTGCTGATCCAATATGTTTAACCATTTCTACATGCAAAATTGAAGTATTTATAGGTGCAGGAGTAGAGTTGCCAGACATGAATTCTGAGAGTCATGAACCCACAGGTCAAATGACTCCTGCCTGTTTCTCTGGCATTACTTTAAAACCTTTAAAAATAAAATTCTGAGCCTTTATTTTCAGTTACACTGTGTTAATTTCAATGACAGTTCACCAAAGTGTCTGGAGGTCTACTTCCATGTATTATCTGCTAAACTTTTCCCCTTGCTTGTGGGATTTAGGAGCCTAAACCCTTCTGAGGAACAGGTTTTCATCCTTTTGCACTTGCCAATGAAAGTTGATATTGCATTAATATAAATAGTTAGCACTTATGAAGGTATTAATTTAGGAAACTAGTTTAATACTTATATTGATTTGTATTTTCATTGTTCGTCCTAGTTTTTCAATTTATTCTTGTTGATTCAATAGACAGGACTTCTGTGGCTGTCAGCAGTATAAAGGATCTTAATTCTACTAACTATATAAAAAGAAAGAAACTGAAATAATGTTTAATTAAAGCTAAGAAAAATTTACTTCTTAACTAGTTAAGGTGCTAAGTCTGTATTGCCGAGAGAATATATCTAGTCCTAAAAAGAAAGCGAACTGACATCACAGCTGGTCTGTTATCAACAATGGAACATTTATGCAAGAAAAAGTACTTATAATAGCTGATGCTTTATATGATTTGCTGTACCAATGGAGCACGCTAAAAAAAGAACAAGCCAGAAAACACTGGAAAGACTCAGTCCCTTATTTGTCTGTAGTCTCCACTTTACATTCTTTATTTTGTGTATCAGCTTTCCCATATGTTTCTTTTAATGTGATACCGTGTATCTTCATATTTTTAAAAGAATGTTCTTGAAGTTACACGTCCAAGACTGAATCAAAACAATAATTTTTCAAAGGGCTTGGATTTAAACTCAGAAAATACAACAAGTAAATTGTCTTATAGATTCAGTTTAAAGCATTTTGAGACTTACAGTAGGTATTTCCTCAGTACAGTTTTAAATTGTCAGGAAAGTCAGGACTAGTAAGAGCTGTCTGAGCAGCTTGTACAGCACCCTTCTCATTATTTTCTATCCCTTGTGCCTATCAGCTCTTCATAAAAGTTTATTAAATACAGTGCATTAGAGAAAAGGAAAAAGTTAGTGGAGAAATCCAGTGCCGTAGTAACAGTATTATAACTAATTGTATATTTCTATGGGACTGGCTCTGGGAAAAGAGTCTGGAACAAAAAGAATTGTTTCTCCTGATCATTCCAGCATTTGTAGTGGTTTAAGAAATGCTGCATTGACACCAAGTAGAACCCTACAGAGGGAGACAAAGGACAGGCAAGAAAAATTTTAGCTATTAATGTAGAGGCACAATTTTATCAAGAAACATTGTCCATTGTTAAAAAAGATGTCCTATAAGTACGTTTTTTTTTGTAAAATCTTGACTAGACTTGTTGCTCAGGCCAGCAGTGAGTTTCTGATAATGATATCACCTTTTATTTTTCTTTCTTCTGAAAAAGGAACATTTCATCCCATCTTTATTGATTTGATAATGAGAAGATATGAGTTCTACACAGTTCTGAGGTCCCTTAACCCAAGAATAAATCTTATAATAGCAACGTGGGTAAGGGCAAATTAAGTGTCTCTGAGTCCTGGTAACAGCAAGATGTGATTGATTTATGCCAACTTTATTCAGAGTTGCCAAGGATTTTACAAGATTATCTGTTTTTCTGACCCTTCTGTGATTCCATGTTTCAAAAGCATTTCCTGCTTTTTGTGCAACTCTTGTGAATTTCTTTTCTGTGAACCAAGTCTGAATAGTGCTGGAGTTGCATAAAGATTAGTTTATTGTAGTCACCTCTGGTCATGTGTGATTCAAGACACCACTCATAAAACAGCAATATATGACTAGAAGAAATTACACAAGCTGCATGATAATGGAGACAAGTTTATGGAAGGGCATAATAATACAGGGGGACTTGAATTCAGTCTATCCTAGCACTTGTCTGAAGTGAGAAGTTCTTTATCAGCCTGAATCTTATTGCTGGAGGAAATATTTTCTGACATAGACTGAAATTTCACTCTGGTGAACTACAAAGCACTTTAACTATTTTAGTTCAGCATATGTAGAAGATGGTAACCTATTAGACCTGCAAGTAATCTGTTC
>JAOXJM010000001.1:23311861-23331750 GCA_026413425.1 Tringa solitaria | reverse complement strand
GTTGTGGATGCCCCATCCCTGGAAGTGTTCAAGACCAGACTGGATGGGGCTTTGAACAATCTGGTATAGTGAGAGGTGTCCCTGCCAGTGGCAGGGGGGTGGAACTTGATGATCTTTAAGATCCCTTCCAACTCTAACCATTCTATGATTCTATGAGAAGACTGAGAGGGGATCTTATCGATGCTTATAAATATCTGAAGGGTGAGTGTCAAGAGGATGGGGCCAGACTCTTCTCAGTGGTGTCCAGCAACAGGAAAAGGGGCAACAGGCACAAGCTGGAACACAGGAAATTTCATCTCAACATGAGGAAAAACTTCTATACTTTGAGAGTGACAGAGCACTGGAACAGGCTGCCCAGAGAGGTTGTGGAGTCTCCTTCTTTGGAGATACTCAAAACCTGCCTGGATGTGTTCCTGTCCAACCTGCTGTGGGTGAAGCTGCTTTGGCAGGGAGGTTGGACTAAATGCAGGTCCCTTCCAACCCCTACCATTCTGTGATTCTGTGATGTCTGTACAAAATGAGCAAGCTAGTAGCTGTTACTGGAGATGGTGACCTGACCAAAAGTCTTTCTTACACCTGCTTAGAGAAGCTGAATGAGTTTTAACTGGACTGAAGACCCTTTTTTTCATAAGTGATGGTCAACCTGTGGACTGCAAGATAATTGAAAGCCTCAGTAAAATTAACTGGTGTGTCAAATGCTATTCTTCCAGCTTATTCTAAACACAGTTATGTTTCTGGTTGAAACAAAAGTAAATGTAGAGAAAAGCAAAGACCAATCAAACAGATTTTTAGCTGTTTCATCAGTTCAAGAAAACCAGTTGCAGTAAGGCTCAAGAAAGCAAACTGAGGGGCAGCAGCCACTCAAACCAAAATGCTATAAACATCCATGCTAGAAAAGCTTGTGTGATGCACTATGCATCAATGACTTTTTAGAGTATTATTCTATGTCATGTGATTGTTTTATAATTTAAACTGCACCACCCATCTTTAGTCATGCACCAATATAGGAAATCCTGTAAAATAATCACTTATACCTATAGTTTTTTAACATAGTTGTTCATCAACTTTCCATTTCTTGAATCATTTGCCTTCTGTGTTGTTTCTTTTTTTCCCATCTACTAATCATCAGAGCATTTTCACCACCATGACTTTAGGAAAGAAGTTGTTAACCCTAAATCAATATTGTCGTGCCCAAAGAAGTGCTCCGATGTTCAAAACTGCTAATTCCCTGGGAAACCAGACCACTTTTAAGCACTAACATATGGATTTTTTACAGCTTCCAAGACAACTTTAAGCACTTTAACAAATAGCCTGTATTTACATATTGCTGAATTCTAAATACTGTTCAGAAGTGTTTACTTCTTTGCATTTTACAAGTGATGTGGGACAGATTTTCACTTTCTCAAAAGAAAAAAAAAAGGAAAGAAAAGAAACAAAAGATTTATCTACCTTACATAGTGTTGCCTAACCTAATTAGGCAGCCTAATACATCAACAGTCATCTCTTTCAGAAGAGTTTCTTTCCTGAGTCTAAAGGGACCAGAGTATAGCATGATAATTTGTAACAACAAAACTATTTGGCACAACAAAAAAGAATAAAGAACACTTCCCTTTTGCTTCATCTGCTTTACATACTTCAATAAATTACCTATTAATATGCGATATACAAATTAAAATTAAATGTCAGCGTGGAAATTATTTTATTTTCTTGGCAATGGCTAATGCCTGCCAAAGAGAAAGAATTGAGCACTGGTGCATGCAGCTTTCACATCTTCAAGACAAGCTAATTTTGTTGCTCTCTCTTACAAAATAAACTTAACGGGTTGCAGTTTTATAGGTGGGAATATGGGGCTGTTCTTTGACATGCTTGCAAGCAAAAGTAATATCTCCTAGAAGCCCAAATACAGAAGTGATGGTCTCTTTTCATCATCTACAGGACTTGGAAGTTGATGTCTCTTTAAATTGAGAGATTATTTGATAGGGAACTCTTATAATTGGCAGTAGTCCCAGTTTGGTTTCCAAGTTGTCCAGGAAGGACAGTGATATATTTCTCCAGCAGATGAGCAGTTCTGTTCCATTTCTTTCCTTCCCTCCTTTTTGTGTGGAGCTTTTCACAGTACAAGCTTTTCTTGGAACAGGACAGCTCATTTCTGCTACATAGTTTAAAAGACCAAAGACATTCTTTTAAAAATAATAATAAAAAAATGTTTCTCAAACCAAACTGTTTTCCAATGTGTAATAATTACTGTAATTTCCATGATTTTGGTTGTCATTTTTCACAAATTATAGTAATAGAAGTACAAAGCAATTAGTGCTTGAAGTTATTATACATTTTTTCTTTGTAATTTTTTATTATTCTCCCTGGGATATAGGAATTGCTGGTAATGGAACTGGTTCTGCAATAGTGGAAGAGGGAGAAGAGAGAGTACATATCAATTCCTTTGTTTTCAAGAACAGCTAAGACTTTATGTGTCAAGAAATCCTTCAGTGAGGATGTCCAGTGCAGAGCAGAATCCCATCAGTTAAGAAAATGGTATGTGAAAGTTGCAACCCAAGTCCTAAATGACACTGCAATGTCACATATTGTTAAAAACATATTAAGCAATCCCCTCTGATAGACATATAGGGTGCATACATGAAAAGTGTAGAGAATAATGAATCTGTTCTTACTGATTAGCATAGCTCTGTTTTGGAGAGCTCTATGAATTATTGTATCTGCAGACGGCAGAAGCAGACTGAAGGCCACAGGAATTTTGTCAGTTTTACCACTTGGGAATCTGGTCCAATATATTAAAAATTAGTGATGGCTGATAATTTATTCTCATTACCGACGCTTCTAATTCTCACAGTGAAAAACATTCTTTTAACATAGTTATTTCTGTAGTGAATTTTAGAAATCACTAAGGCTTTCTACTTGGGAGGAAAGTGAGGAATATTTTTGAACACTTAAAATTTAGCAAGCCAATGGCCTAGTCTTTCCTGAAATCAGTTCAAAAGCTGTACTCCTAGACATTGCTCTCAGGAACTACATTAACTAATACAGCTGATTAGTCAAATAGTAAGCTGAAATTATCAAAACCTAAGAACTCACTGCTACTATTACTGTAAGTAGCGGGGTAAGGCTAATTTGACTGCACTTATGAATATGTAAAGTTTAAGAAAATTCTTTCTTCTGCTTCTCACGTGTTTGCATAAGAGACGTTTCAGGCAGTGGTCAGTGACCCATAAGATGTCCTGCATATCACCTAAGGCCTGATCTGAAACAGAGAACACACCCTGAGCGCTTAGAAAATATCTGGGTCTTCATCTGTCTGCATGCCACTACTGCGGGCTGACCATCTGTTGCCATTTAACATATCCCCAGTGAATGCAAGACCAGTGGATGCATACAGATGTTGTTGAGATAATGTGAATCTGTCAGATCTCCCAACTCAAGATCACAGGTTTGAGTTAAAAAAAAAAAAAAAAAAGGTACAGCTTCTACAGGCTTTTACAGTGTGACGACACAACCCAAAGTTGCATAGGTCTTTAAGCTTTAAAAATCATAGAGTATAGACATTAATTAGATAGGGGATGGTGGATGCATGTTAAATGAAGTAGAGAATTTAAGCACAGAGAGATATTAACAGCTATATCTAATGCAAGTGTTAATAAGTCATTAATTTTATAAAATTTAACCCCAAGTTTAGATACATTAAGCTGTGTTAAATACACATCTTAATTTAAAATGGATCAAATTATCCTGCCAAACATGCACAGGTGAGAGTGACTGATTGTGTTTCATTTTTCTGTTACAACAATACTGAAAAATTTAGGCGGTGCTGTTTGGCTAGTTCACTTCCAGGTGAAAGAACAAAATATGGCGATATAAAAATTTGTCTTGACTTACAGTTTTTTAAAAAACTCATTACATAGCTATTGAAAAGCAATTTTTTGTCCATATCATGCTGGGTTTTCTGAAGGTTATACTACTGAGCAGCAAATTAGGCATTTATTAGCGGATTGTGAAGGCATCATTCCAAGTGCAAACATTTAGACAGCATGTTTCTGTCACCAGTTAATCTTTAACACTTTTGGCTGATACCCAGCAATCCTGAAATAGATTAACAAATTGATAACTGAATGAATATCTGAAATCAGATGTTTTATGCAGTAAAATCAGTCTTGATAACTAGCACTGAATTCATGAATCTGCCTGTTTCTTAACACCCTTTAACTCAGAATTTTTGCAATTATTTGTTCACAACATTGAAAAAATATTTGCTTTTCCATTTGATATAAAAGTCCTAAAATAAAAAATAAAAATTTAAATTTAAAACACCTTCACATGTATGGGATTCTTTAGAATGGGAGATATTTTTTTAGAATGGGAGATATTATTTGCAGTTCAACTACCATGATGATTTTTATACCTTTCTCAGGGACCCACTTCTGATGCTTTAGAGTCTATTTCTACAAATCTCTTTCTAGCAGGAGTCCTGGGGCTCAAACGGCTGTCATTTATTCTCCGCAAAGTGAATTTAAAATGTTATCAGATAAAGAATGGTAGCATTGAATGCTCACTTTGCTCTGGTGAAAGTAAGGGCATAGACATAAAAGCTTAGCTGTGATTACCAAAGTGTTGAGTAGTTTAAGAGTGCAATTCAAATTTTCACATCTGGAAAGGAAAGCATTTATGCAAACAAAACTTCTATAAAACAAACAGAAAAAAATGCATCATCTAATGGAGGAGGAGACAGGGATTATAGCCTTTCCTGTGAGCTACTCATTATTTGTAGTTAGCCATGGGATACATCCCTTGGTCTGCGTTTTCATACGTACCGTTATGGTTGTCAAGATTGATTTTACTCCTTCAAATATACAATTCCAGATACTCATTCAGTTACTAATTTCTAGACTCTCCCCTTATTTACTTTCCTTATTTATTTTTATAGAAATAAAAACTGGATTGCTTTTCCCCAATTCTTCCCAAATCCAGGAACTATAATGCAAGGTTTATACTCATTTACTTCTCATGACATTACAATATTATATAACAAATAGTATCATTCTCTATAAATGTTGTAATGCATACAAATAACCTTTAATGGCTTCTTCTGAAGCCACTAGAACATAGATTTAGCTGTAATGTAAAAAGAAATCATGCATGGACAACATAATGGATTAATCATTAGAACTCTGTATCATGCTTTAAAAAGTTATCTCTTTCTCTGTGCTCTGAATTATAATACATAAGTATAGTAGGATGACTGTTTATAATGTGACACTATAATACTTTCAAGATTCCTTTGGAAAATCTATTCAATTATTACCAATTTGCAAGAAGAAATGGAGTGCTAGAGTTATTATATTAAACTAATGGTTTAAAAAAAGCACAGACCTTGAGATGCTACACTAACCATACATGGCTGTATTTGAGTTTCTTTTACCAATGTGGTGTTTCACTAAGAAAATCCCTTAGCAAGTCAAAAACCCGCTCCATGCTGAATTTTGTCTCTCTCAGATCCTTAGCCACAAGGGTGCGATTCATTTAATCTGACTGTGCTGTGCATCCAGGATGTTTTATTCTGCATGGAGAACGAAAGGCACCTCTGCAGAATCACTGACCCCTAATATTTTAGAACTTACAGAAGATGCTTAAATCTAGATGCCATGATCTGGAACTGAATCCCAGCAAGAAGTGATGTTTACATTGCTAGGTAGTGAGGGAAAGAGACTGAGTATGGGACACCTGATCAATCCCACTGTTTATTTCTTTAGATTAATTCCCCACCTTTGCTATGGAGTACTCCTGCTAGCTTAGAAAAAGGCAATATAGGATTTCGATTCAGGAGGACGGAATCCACCAAGGCACTGCCATTAAATGGCATTATGAATGTGAGAGTATCACCTCTATCTCTCTATGCAATCTTACAACATTATTTGAGAAGGTTGCAAACTCTTAGACATCCTACAAAACTTCATTATTCCCAGAGTAATCAACAAACATTGTAAACTGAAAAGAAGCACAACAAATGTAATAATTATGTCTTAGGCCACGGAGTAAGCACACAGGGCATGAAAGCCAGAACAAGGCTTGTTGCTGGTGTGCATCTTTAAGGAGTTTATCATAATCAGTGCAGACACGACCCAGTCAATGATATCAAAGCCAGGAACTGGTCATTGGTCTTAATTTATTTAGTTAATAAAAGCATATCTTTGTATTTTTGGTGTCTGAATCTAAATGAAATAAATTACATGTTTAAATTCAAAGTGATCTTTGCCCTTAAGTTCAATGAGCATCATAAGTGTTAGATCAAAAATGAATGAAAGAACTGAGGAATGAATTGCAGCTTCCTCATTAATTACCACCTTATGTGCAGGCTTGAATTTAGAGGTTCTGAGTTTCTTTCTTATCAAGAGCATTAATTAACTGAGAAGGGAATTCTCTCAAGAAGGAGCACACTCATAAGACTTTGAATGATATTCTGCAAGGGATATCCCCTATGCTGTTCAACTTCCTCAGCAAGGATCTGAAAGTAAATTTAAAATCACTACTAATGTAAACATGTCATGCGATAATGGCACAGAATGTTTTTGATTGAGTGAATGACTGAACATATAAAACAGAGAACACTGAAATGCTTTCAAATATATCTAAACTACATCTAGAAATAAGAAATTAAGGCTGCTACATGATGGTATCTTGGAAACACAGACGTTCATGTGGCAGAAAGAGGTTTAAAGTGGAAGGTTTATAAAGATGATTTTTTCTAACTGCAGTCTTTTTCTGATAGTGGTTCTGGAAGAATGTATGTATTATTACTATTCTCAATTTTAAAGTAGCTTTATAAAACTGAAGAAGATTCAAAAAAGTTTCATAAAAGGGATTAAAAAGTTGGATATTCTTGAGACTTACTTTGTAATGTATGAAAAAGAAGATGGAGTTGTTATTCTTTTACAATTTTTGTGTAAGTATCTTCATAGATAGAAAATGTCAGTTACTAAATTTATGAATTCATAATAAGTAGCAGTGACTTGATATTGAAAACAGACACATTTGAATTTGAAAATTAAATTACCATTTTTTACTGAAAAGGTAATTAAGCACAGGAAGAAACTTCAAATGAGTAGAGTATCCATCTCTTAGTGTTTTAGGTTTGAGACCAAGTGACATACAGAAAGATATGCTTTACTCAAATATAAGTTATGCTTTAGTTAGCACACAAATCATTAGGCTTGATGCAAAGATAACTGGATAAAATGCAGCACAAGCAGAACATAAGAAGCCACAGTAGACTATCTAATTGTCTCCTCTGGCCTTAATTTCTAAGAAACTGTTAGATATTGTAATAGGTCAGATCCCCAGCTGTCAAAAATTGGCATAGAGCTGCTGATTTGAGCTATTTCTGGCATATTAATAGTAAAACTTTTCCTCTTGTTAAATACTCTGAGTGCATTACTACAGCTATCATTGATAATCAGTTCACTGGAAATCTCTTCAGGTTTAGAGTGTAATAAATTTTGTTTCCACATAAAGTGCTGATCCAGCATTTGGTTTGGTTTCATTTGTTATTAAAACAAGGAATACTATACTTTTGCAACATTTTTATGCTTAAGTAGTGTTGACAAGATTTATAATGAAGAGTCTACCTCAAATCTACTTTTTTCTATCTTTTTCTAAAATACCTTCTTGAATAGAATCTGTCTCATTCAATGTATATAACATTAGTCACTAAAATTAGAATCAATGAAATTGAATAATTTATGCCATTAGGTCAAATGCTGTTGACTCTAATCTCTCCGAAATTTTTCACATGATGCTTGTAATCTGTGCCCATACCATTTTTTTTTAATTTAAACAAATAAGAGAGAAACTTGAAAGTCAAAGACCTCTGACTGATTTCAGTAAGAGAGTTAAATTAATGATGCATAAGAAGAAATGTTGGCTTTGTAACCAGAGTAGGAACCAAGTGATTTGAGTGTTTTTTAATTCATGTCTCCATTACACTGAGTGTCTTGGCATCTAATCATAATGCTATAGAGAAGCTATAAATTTGTTCAAGTGATATAGATCTGTTAAAGGAATTTTTACATCATTTGAACTAAAATGAAGCATGTATGTATTCAATTTCTTAATGAAAGAACTGTTCCAATTCCGAGATGTGGACTGTAGTTTTTAAAGATTAAATTACCATTTCACAATTCGCAGAGTTGTGCATAAAGCCTGGCAGACTCTAATGGAAGCTGTCTTCATTGTAGGGACTGTGGAGGGTCACCTCCCTCCAGCAAAGGAGAGAACACAGTAATTGAAAGATCATCAGGTCAGGGAGATCACTGACCTCTGTATCTGTGTGGAAGAAGACCATATTCTTATCATCCAGCATATACATCTTATATGGAGCTCAAATTCAGATCTATGCCCACATACAGAATTACTGTCCATTTGTCTCAGACACAAATTTGAGAATAACCCATTTGGGTTCTCAGTGTCCTTTAGCACAAGGCCAAGTTGCTGTCTTTGTACAATGGGGATGACCCAGATATGAGATGCTGCTTCTACCAATGACCTGCATCCCTTCTGCCTTTCCAAGAGGCAGAGGTGTTTCCAGTGTTGCCTGTGGCAAGAGCAGTGGGTATCCAAAGGCTACCTAAGTGGGCTGCTTTATACTGAGTGGACTTGACAGCCGAAGGCAGTGGCAACCTATAGGCAATAGTTGGTATGCCGAACTCTGTTTAGGAAGGCAACAAGTGTTGGGTCTGCCACAGGGTGAGTATCACACAACTGATGTCTTCTTTTAAAGTAGTATAAAAACTATCCTAATTTATTTATAGGTGGCATTCACAAATGCATTTGGAGACAATCCCAAGACTAAAACATCTGCCGTTTTTCACAGACGTTTTGCAAAGAAGACATATGTAGAAGTTTCATATAGTATTTGAGGAAGAATCAAGACACATGTGCCTTGGCAAGAAATTTCAGATTTGCTTGATGTTGAAGTGAAACGTGAGATACAAGCAAACCAAAACTGAATAATAATTTTGGAACAAATCTCTCTTCAACTGGAGTTACCTAGCTTGTCAGAATTCTGACTGGGACCATTGCTACTATAAGACTGACTGATGGATTACATAAAATAAATTGTTGATCTTATTCCAGTTTCTGCTAGACATGTGCCCAAAACTCTGCCAAGCCGGCATCTTTGTAGGAACTTTCAAAGATAGGGTCAATAACTGAAAGAGCAAAAGGATTGAATTACCCAAAGTGAATATGAAAAGAAGTGTATCAAGCATATTTTCAAACTTGAGAAGAGGGAAACAATTTTATACAGCAACTTGCCAGAAGCTAAAAATATCCCTAGAAAAGCAGATCTGTCTGCTCCAGATCAAGAGCAGCGAAAAATATGTATCTGGTCTGGAAAAGTGGTGGAATGGGATACTGTTTGCCTAGCAAAGACTTTGGCTTCTTCAAGGAAGAAAGAAGTGTTACTCTTCTGCTTTTCTCTTCAACGGAAACTGGGCTTTTGATCTATTATTTAACTACAAGCTGTGGGTTAAAGATAAATAAAATAAATAAAATATAAAATGTGGAAGCAGGGCTTGGCCACTGCTGACATGGGCCCTAAACAAATCAGCTAATTAAAAATAAGATGTATTTCTATAGATAATATTATTGCTGACACATCAATAAACTTTTAAAGTCACTTGAGTAAATATGTTACAAGAGATTGTCAGCCCTGCATGATGTGTGTAGTCAGGAGAGGAAATAGCTAGAACTGAAAAATGAAATATTCTTTAAAAGTCATTTGAGTGACAACCTCACATGGGGAGGGGAAACATATAAGTGTTCAAAGCCCAGTTATCACCCTAGGAGTAATTTCATCTCAGTGTTTTGTTGTGGGTTTTATTCCATTTGGCCTCTGAAAAAACCTACCCATTAAAAATCACCTTAGGCTTTTAAAAACAACAGTGGCTTTATTTTCTTAAAAGGAGCTTAAAATATTGTATAAGTTGTAACATGGATATCAAAGCAGAAACATCCAAATCAGAATAATTCCATTCTGGTTAAATCTGAAATAGAAAAACAGAAAAGTCTGTTTTGACCTTACCAAAGTTCTTTCTTCCCCTCAAGTGTTTTACTGCCACAAGACTTTATTGAAATTGACATATTCCTGTAGAATATATAGATTTTGATGAAACTGGCCTTTTTTTTCCTAGATGAAAGGTTGCAGAAGGATTTTCCCCACTGCTAGAGAGGAGTACTGTGCCTTGTGTACAGTGCGTGTCAAGACCTTCTGGACTCCATGCCACATGACTATCAGGAATCCTGGATACATCATGATCCTTTGCTGATGTGTGCTCTACTCATTCAGTGGCAGGACATAGGGCAATGAAGCCATAGCTTCATGGTTTTAGTGCATTCTTCCAACTTTTCCTATGAATACACTGTCAGTGCTGGTGCCAATGCAACTCAGATGCTTCATCCGGAACATATGCCTTTCTTTCAAAGGAAGGATATTAATATCTTGTGATTTTTATTCTGCAAAAGCATTACAGTCTGAAAGGTTTTCCTTCCTAATTTGTGCTGTAGAACATGTTTTCCAAATTACTTCCAGCCACATGGAGTCACCTGATTTGTGAGTACAGCTACACTGTTTCTTTCCCCATGAGGATAAGGCATTACCCTCATTGTAATAAAATACTTTTTAGGCCATATTTGTTAAGTGATCTTAGATTGACTTATATATTTAGCACTCCCCTAATCCTTGTTTCACATCAAACTTACTTGGCAATGAGTTGTTCTTCTGTGTTGTTGCTAAAAGTATCGGAGAGGATAGGGCCCAAAACCAATTCCTGAGCAATATCACTGTGAGGACATACATGAAGTATTGGTACACAATTGCAATAATGCACAATAATATAGTTAAATGTTGCATTGGCTTTCTATTAGGTTGTGGGGAACTAAGCAGCCTTGCAGAAATACATAAACATATTAGCAAAATACCATTGCCTTTATAATTTATTTTGTTTTTCAAAATAAGATTCCTTTAATAGCCTAACAGGTATCTCAGTTTTGATCATGTAACTACAAACTAATTTTTTAATTATAGTTTAGTATTTTAATAATATCAAACCAATATCAAACCTAAAGAACTACTCTTGAGTTTATTCTGAAAATAATTTAGTGTTTGTAAATGGTCACAGGGAGACCAGACAAACTAAGTAAATTAATAACTCATTGGCCACCTCCTCAGCAGTCACAGGACTCAGCTTTTCAGGAAGGACAACCACTCTATCAGACTTTGTTTCTTGGGCCAGGATGGTTACTTCATGGAAAGCTTTGCAAATCTTGTCAGAGACTTCTGAAAGTCCTTGATACCCAAGAAGTCTATGTTGTCCAGTAGCAGTAATTTTACATAGTTAATCATCTGGCCAATTGTGTCACTGAATTGCATTTGGAAAAGATTACATTAATTGATGCTTTCTCATTCTGATCACCCATTTTCTATAACGTATGTTTTCCTTCTTGTTTTAAATGTTGAAAGCATTATTCATGAATAATGTTACAGTGAGCGACTCTGGAAATGGGACTTGCTGTGATGGACCTTACTCTGCTGATCATGTGCAGAGTGGAATTAGTCCAAACATGGACATGCACAGGAGGCACAAAGCATGTCCTTTTAAAGCTAGGGTGGCATTAAACAAACTTGAGAGTTGTTTTTTAGCTGCCTGCATTCAGTAACTGCTATACTGAGTATTAGTTGTACAAATATACCAACTTCTGACTCACACAGGAACACCATCACAGTATTTCTTCACTTAGAAGCCTGTTTGATTCACAGCACCTGCAAAAAGAACCTACAGAGTCATACATTTCTAGCTGGGATTTGAGCCAAGGCAGAAATAAAAGGCTTAGCTGATGAGAATGAGGATTTAGGATTCTTGTCTAACAGTAATTAATTTTGAGTCCTTTCTTTTAGTTCAGCAGGCAGTGGATCAGGACCTGTCAGACAGAAGGGAATTATTTAACTCTGCCAGTCAATGGCAGAATCTTAATAAGTAGTTTTCACAATAAAGATAAAACTTTGATTATCATTTGAGAGGAAAACATCACAAACCAAGAATAGCTTGTTGCCTGTTATCTTCCTTGTTCCACCTTCTAATAGGAAAACATTGTGTTTTGTTATAAAGAAATTTGTGGCTTAAGTTACTTTAAATCACTCAGTTTTACTGCCTACAGACTTACCAAGAGTGAAGAAAAATACAAAAGGTAATAAGCAGAGGAAAATGAACCATTTCAAGACTGATGAAACTAATGAAGGTCACCTTAAAAATCTGTGCCCTTGTGGTTTGGATTGGGTTGGCCAATGACAAGATAACAGATTCTCTCCCCCACCTCTCACTCCAAGGAGAGGAAGACGAGAGACAAGAGTTACGAGATAAGAAAAACTAAACTACTTTAATGAAATATTATTAATAAAATAATAAAAAAATGAAATACATACAATATATATAAATATATACAAAACCATATCAGGTTCCCATAAAGATGTCACCAGCAGGCACTAGGAAAGTTCTAACTGATCTCAGTGAGGAATGGGAACTGGATTCCAGGACACACTGGTGGGGAGCAAAGGTAAAGAAGCTCACATGGGCTTCCTCAGTCATCAAAGACCCAGGGAAGAAGCAGCCAACCTGACCCCTTTGGTCCCTCAGCTTTTATACTGAATGATCAGTAGTGGGATGGATGATCATGGCAGGTGGGATGGAAGACCCTATTGGTCAGTTTGGGTCACCTGACCTGTCTGCTCCTCCCCACAGGTCCAGCCCCTCCCTGGGGTAAACAACCAACTGGGCTGACCCTGGTTGCCACGGCAACAAGTGTTTGCTTACAGCCTCTCTCACTGAACAGAAAGTTTGCTCTTCCACCCCAAACCAGGACAGTCATGTAGTTAGATTTTCTAAAAATGTGTGAGCTCTGGACGAAAGCTGGTCCTATGTATGGGCTGTTCATAAACGTGCTTTGTGGTGTGGATTCTGTAGTTTCTACTAAGGACTGTAGCTGGGTCTTCACCTGGCTGCCTATTTTCATAGAAGCTGTAGGAACTTAACTTTTTTTCACACAGCCAACTGCGTGAAATAGATCAAAATCTATTAGGAAGGCAGCTAGACCTTCGTGTTCACAGGTACACCCATTGTAGAACTGAATGAGATACATTTCCATAGGAAACTAGATCAGAAAGCATAATAAATTTCATATTTTGAATTACTATTTTCAATAGAATGACAATTTATTGTGAAAACTTCTATTCAGCCACAACATCTGTAGAGAATAGAAAGCAGCTCTACAAAGTACAATGCCTGTATTCTGCTTTGGAAGGACCAATCTAGAAGTGTGGTTATAGTACGGATTGCTATTTTATAGAACACGTGGTCTCAAATATATATGCAGTATATATAAGGACAACCCTCAATTGCCAACAGTGACAGTTCTGAAGGTCTTTTTGGTATTCTTTCTTTAACAATGTATTTGACGTCACCAGCCTAATTCAGATAAACTGTCACATAATTTCAGATCATAATATTTCTAGGTTATCATTGAACTGAAAAAAATTTCCTTGATTGCTCTGTATTGCAAAATATACTTCCTTGAAATACACTCAACTAGATAGCAATTGAATCAGGCTTAAATTGATGCCATGCCACTGGTTTATGGACAGATGCTAAAATAATAGGACAAGGAAGTAAACATATTTGTCAAAAATTAAAAAGCCTTCTCTATGCTATTGATATTTTTTTTCAATTTGTTTTGAAAATAAAATAATTCGTAATGGTGATGCTAGAAAACATCCCTTTCATTCTAATAAAAGGCCTGCAGAAAAGATGGGCAAAGGCTGTAATAGCGTTCTTGGCAACAGTACCCACCATTCCACGTATATTCTGAATCAGATTTAATTTGAATTAAATAGAAATAAAAACTATTTACCATTGCACCCTAATGACTATAATTTTCTCTCAAGCTGTTACTTACAGACAAAGTATGCTGCACCTTTAAAATAGTCTCTTCCCAGTTTTTTCTGCCTCTGGGACGAAGTTTAGCTGCATGCATTTTTAATCACTAGACAAAAAATTTTGGACTCCACTGGAAAGGCTAATACAAAAGTGAAACAGAAGAATCAATTTTTTCTGCTATGGTGGAGGAATTCTCAATTTATATCTTTTCATCTGGCTGAGCCACTAATATCTGCAGCTAACAAAATGACACTACCCTATCTCCTCTTATCCAATGGTATTTAATTCTGTCAGGATAGCTGTGCTAACCATTTAGCTCACCAAATAGCTATTATCCTGCTCATTTAGTGTTGTAGCCAAAATGTCTCCATTATAACCGCAAGTAGCTAAACTCTTCAGTGCCAGATGGTATACAAATTGGTCTCATCACAGAGATATGGATGTCATCACACACACAATTTGTCAGTATTACGACACCCCACCGTTCTGGTGAACTTAGCGTAACAGAGTTCTCTGATTTAATCTTCAATTTAGTGATTAATGCATATCAAATATCATACCATATAAAAATGTACTAATTGGCAGAAAATTAGCATTTTCTCATTGTCAGCAAATAAATATCCAACTTGACAGTCAGTGTAGGTATCTGCTGGAAATAGATGCACATTAAAGATAAGATTAGCTTTCTGAGTGTAACTTTAGTGCATGTTAGTGAATTACTCCAAAGTGGCTTTGAATAGCTTCTCACCAAATACTGTAAACATTTGCTTGCTATGTAGGAGCATTCAGCTATTCATGCCAAATGAACAAGAATAAATGACAGGCTACCCTATTCCATGCGAGTTCCTCTCTGCGAAAGATTTATCACTTAGACTTCATGTTCTTGTACATTACAATTTCAGTAAATTACTTGAGGGAAATTCAAGACTAATGCATGATAGCAACACAAGCTTTATCTTCAGCAAACAGCTAAATAACATTTTGTGTCATCTTCTATTTGACTGGGAAAACTTAACTGAGAAGACTTCAAAATAGTTAAAGAGTTTGCTGGCTTTAAATATTTATTTCAAAATTCTCAATGCATCTGAGGCCACAAAAGGATTTCAAGGAGACAAAAGGATAAATTATATTCCTCACATATTCTCAATTAGCATTTATCTGTTGTGAATGAAAGAGTGAAATTTTTTTTATAATCTTGTCATAAAATAGCTGAAGTAAAAGAAAGGAAATGTTTTTGGTTTTTTTCATATACCAACATGCCCTCTGAACAAAACATTTATTTGTTTGGATCCCAAATAGGAGTGTCTCTTTAATAACATATACTTTCTCCAGCTGACTCTGATGCACTAGGTTGACTCTGCCCTTCTTTCTGCCAACAGGACCTGAAGAGAATTACAGGTCTTAAGGGAAGGTGAATTTGATTCATTTCAGGATCCAGGGGTTTTCTCTCTTCCCAGTACACTACATGTGTGACCTTCTCCCCATACACCTCAATCCCTCTTTTTCTTTAAACTTGCCTCCTCCCAGACACATAACCCACAGTAATTACTTTTTCCCCTTTAGTCCCAGTTTTGCAACATCCATTCCCTAATTTGTCATTTCTCGTGTGATTACCTTGGCCTTATAATGTTATTACTGATACAGTTATGTCAGATTCTACTCCTCTAAAGGACCCTAATACTGCCGTTGGAACTGGATAACTCCCCTTTAATCACCTGAGAAATCCAGCCATTCCCCATGGCACTATCTGTAGCTTTTGACAGCTTTGCACTTTTTTATTATGTGCATTTTATTACAGGTAATTTTTTAGGGTCTCATTCACAGTGTGTTATATTCTTTTCAGTTAGCTAAACCTCAGGCCAGGGTCCAGTCATTTGTCTGTATACCTTAAACAGAGTTTCCTACTCTGATTTTCATGATTGTGCCTGAAATAGACTGTGTGGCTACCTCTCCTACACAAATGTTAAACTTTACTTAGTTTGGAAGATATACTGTAAATGGAGACGCACAAAACCAGCAGCCAAAGAGAACAAGAATTTTGTATGAAGTGTGGACCAAAGTTTTGCCAATGTAGACTTTTTGTGCAAGACCAGTTATGTAATCTACCATTTTGTGTCCCTACAAAATTTGATATGTACAATTATCTGCACCTCAGTATCTTGCCTTCCCAATTAATGATGGCTGGTTTGATGGAATAACTTTAAAAAAGTTGCAGTTGTTGCTCCCACCAGAAGTGAGGCAAATTTTTCATTGTTCCTACAACTTGAACACACACTGCATTATGCGAGTCTGCAAAACTAAGTTGATCAAATCCTGTGGGTGGTGGGAGCTGAGATCAGTCTCCTGCTGTTTTGGAGTGCTAATGGTGAATTTGTGGGGGAGGCAGGCAGGAAATTCAGAGAAAAGAGTTAAATCTCTGTTGATTAGTGCTGACTGTGAATGGTTTTAGGCTAAAAGGCTCCTTACTAAAATGTCCTTGTATGTCAATTTGTTCTTCAAAAATAATGAAAATATTTATTTTGACCAAAAATCTCCAATTTTGGAACATATTTTAAGAAAAAACATTTTCGAATGGACAGTTAACTGTATTTTCAAATCAAAGACCAGTATAATATTTGTCTTAAAAAGACTTAAAAAGTAAAGTTTAGGGATAGATTTTATTCTACATTGCAGTTTTCCAGAGTAACTTCATGTCTCTTGAAACTGACATTTAAATATCACAACAAAATAGAAATCAGAAGTGGGTTGGTAAAAATTGTTTAAATACATATATCCCTCATAACCTGGAGTTTGTTTCATAAGGGAGAAGATGTTAAGGAAAGGAACTCTCTAAAACTTTGGTCATTCTTGTGGTAGATTGGGTAATTGGGGAGGACGGATAATGATTCCAGACAAAAAAAGATTTTTTCATGAAAATCCTCTGGGCAGAGAGAAAGGTTTCTCTGTTTGTAGCCACATTTTCTCTTTCTGCTAATAGAAAATGTTCTTTTAGTGTCAGTGGGGTTTCTTGCACTGAAATCATTCCAGAGTGTAGACTATGTTTTAAGCAGTTTTTCCTTGCTGCAATTATTCTAGACTTAAGTTACAGAATATTTGAGCTTTAAAACCTTTGATAAAATATATTATATTCTTACATTATGGTTAAATATGATCTCCATAAGCAGGTCTACATTTCTTAAAACTAGTATTGCATTTTTATGGCAACCTTTGCTGCATGTTTGATAATGAGAGGGCTGAACTGTATCATCACAACAGGCTTTTAAAAACAGAACTGTAGACCTGTGGCTGAAGTTTCATGCTGTGTCAGATAAGACACAATTAATATAATAGTTCTGTAGCATGACTGATGAGAATTCTATCTCTGCTTTGCACAGGGGATTGTAAAAAGTGCTAAAGCTTATTAGGGGAAAGCAGTGTGTTAATTATACTAAAATGAAGTCGCTACTCTAACACTGCTTCCATACTAAGGGGAAAACGGGACTTGAATTCTAGGAATGTAATTATATTCCAAAGATACTGTTTTTATTTCTAAACAAGTGGTAAGATTAGATTCTGCTACAATTTAGAGATTTATAATTGAAACTGCAAATTTCTACCTAAGTGAAGGCAACTAAAGTTTCTTGATCATTTTTTTTTTTCATTTCTTTCCTCCTGTGGAAAACATAGTACATATATTCTTAAAATTTTATTTCTATCATATCTCTGTCCATAGGAGGCATGGACATATTCAGTTTTCTCTGTGTTAATTCAATTTTTTTGAGTTTTATTTGTGTTGGAAGTATGACCATTACTTTTTCTGTACCCAGATAAATGAATGATTGAGGTCTCCCAAACTTTTTGAGACAACAATAAACTCCCATATTTTCTACCTCAATACTAATAATTCTAAGGAATATTTTAAAATATCAGTCCTGGAAGACTCAGAACCACAAGATTTAGAGGTCAGTAGGTCCCTAATTCTGAACACCTTGATCTCAAAAAGCTGAGATACAAAATGGAAGCCATGGAAATGCTTTAGTATTTACATGTTACTTTTGGCTGTATTTCTTAAAAGAGTTCAGAATATTGATTGCTATAAGGTGTTCTCTTTTATAAACTGTAACCTGAATCAATGTGAACCACTTAATGGTTTTCTGATTATCAGATGCTGCATACAGCAGCTGCATATTAATTAAACCTGAGGTAAATGCGTTTCACCCTTAAAGTGTGTGTGAGGGTGTAGGGAAAATAAATTATTGGCTCCATAACTGAGAAGTCTCAAAGGGTCAGAGATTTCGTGTGCATCTTTCATGGTTTAAGAATTTTGGCATATGACTCTTGTCTGCCTGTAGATAACATTATCTACCTCCTGCTTAACTTCTTTTCATTGCTCTGCAGTAACTTCTAATAATCTGGTATCAGATGTTGTTATCTGAAATGCATAGTTGCCATTAGTGTAATCTTTAAGAATGCCATAATTTTAAACCTTTTTTTCTTAAATACCATTGTGGTTGGGGAAATAATACTGTCCACATATGTGACAGCTCTGTATTTTATCTAACAGCTCTTAAAAGGATAATGCATAAGCAGAAAACAGATCTCCCTTCCTTCCTTTCTGAATGGGTATTCTCAACAGTTTATGCAGTCTGGCTGCACAGTTTAGCACCTCTGTGGCCCAAAACTGTTTATTCAAGTTCTCAAATGGGCATAAGAAAAGATTGTCCCAGACTGCCTTATGGTACAGTGATTATGAAAAAAATCAAAATCCCTCAGACAAGGAAGCCTGGGAAGTAAGACCCCCTATTCTTAAGGCTCTCTTGCTATTTCACTGCTTAAGAAAGGTTACTCTAGTTGCATTCTCTGAGTGCTTCTGCTGAAGTCCTTATGTTCTGAAAACTAGGATGTAGAGATATATATTGTGAAGCCTTTAGGCAAGTAGATGGATACTCATCCCAAAGACTACTGAATCACCCTATAAAAGTTGTCCATAGGATCTGAAAGGAGAGAAGATATACCTAGTTTCTCTGAAAACTCTTCAGAGGCACTTTCTCTCTTGGCTGTGTTGGGTCGAAGTTCCAGCATTCCAAGTCATGCAGCAAAGACCCATTACCTGAATATTATAACGATCAACTTAGAAGCGTCAAGAAAGCCATTTAAATCTTTCTTCAGTAGCACAACATGTTGAAACAAATTTTCCTGTGCCTGGCCATCGTTCCATGATATTGCCTGCATAGATCAAAAAGCGTAAAAATGATGACCTACACAGCAATATAATGTTGAGATCAAAAGCATGTTGTACATCTCATTTCCTTTTAAGGTCTAGGTACTTTACTCAGAACTTCATGCATATAGCTTTATAAGTACAGTGCTCACCGGGGAAGATTCCCTAGCAAAGAGGCAAAACTACAGCACCCATCTTTTTGGGCAGTGATTTACTTTGTAGAAAATAGAAAGAAAAAAGGATTCATTAGGACAGATAGAGAAGCGTGATTCTATTGACTCAAAGACAGAAGTGAGGGAAGACACCAAGAGGGAGCACAGTCTTTAAGCTTCCTCTCCCATTTGAGGACTCTGATCATTAGGCCATAAATCTGTGTGAACGTGATTGTTTTCTTTAACAACTTTATCCTCCACTTCACTGATGAATTTAAGTATATGCTTTAATTTTGAGTAAACAAATTGTATTATTTAAGTTGTGTTTTGTTCTAATAGTGACTTCTGCTGTTCTTAGTCTCATACATGCACTTTTATTGCCTTTTGGGTTTTTTTTTCTAACTATTATTGAAGAAGTTTACATCTCTATGTATGTTTCTAACGAGGTCAGTTGGGTCACTCTTCTGCCAGTATATCTTTTGGTCTTCAGATTATCATAGAATCATAGAATCATCTGGGCCGGAAGGGACCTTCAAAGGTCATCTA
>JAOXJM010000001.1:23297413-23308682 GCA_026413425.1 Tringa solitaria | reverse complement strand
ATATAGAATGACTATAAGTGATACTCCCTTATAGTCATATACAGGTCATTCATCATTAATACTTTTTAAACTGTAAGTGTTTTTTTAAAATAAGCGATATTCTTTCTTTTAAGTAGAAGTAACTAAGACAGAAACTATTTTTAAAAATCAAATAATCCTGTGTTCTCTTTTGGTTTTACAAAATATATGCATAATAGCCATGGAATAATTTTTCAGTTATGGCCTGAATATGTAATGTAGCCTGTTCATTTGATAATATGTGGTACAATGAAATAGTTTAAGAGAAGAGAGGAAAAACAGGCATTTACATTTTTATCTTAGGAGTAGTTAGAAAAAAATACAGTCTCCCTCTAAGCCCCAATAAGATAATGGAGAGAAAGTAGGAAAGTTACAATTTTTGTTTAATTACCTATTTTTAACAGGTTGTTATTTTAATAATCTCTAGAAAGAGCAGTAATATGTAGATGGTAGCCTACTAGATGTTGTCTTATTAATCATGAAGACGACAGTATTTATGTCTGCGTATCATCACCAGCAGGTGCAAATGGTTATGTAAAAGCAAGAACCAGATCACAGTTCAGCAGACATAATTTCAGATAAATCTGCATAAACCTTCATCCTGTATTTACTGTCTTGATAATATTTATTATATTTTCACCAACATATGAATAGAGAAGGAATAAGGATGCCGTTTGTTCTTTTGAACATGTCTTTTAACCAGTGAAAAAGGTGACCTAGTTCAGTGCAGAGTCATAAATTTGATTTCAGAGATGCACTCAACTCACTGTTCAAAATTTACAAGTTCCTCCAGTGTAAGTCTTTCTGACTGTAGTTGGGAGCTACTTGTCATCTTGCCCAAATTTAAGACAACAGCTATAGCAAATTGTGGCTGACTGATGCAGAACCTGTACATTTAAATTTAATGATTAGTTATACTTCTATTAACAAGGTGCAAGCCAAATTACTAACATAGGAGTTCAGTCTTATATTTTGACTATTATCTCTTTTCAATTAAGATAATTTCCTTAAGGTTAGTACTAGAGCTAGAACTTTTGGCTACTGATTTTAAAAATAACAAAAATATATAAAAGTATGTTAAGAATAATTTTGTAAGCTATATTTTAAACTAATTTAGTGTCTCGGAAAGTTTCTGGATAAATAAACTATAATATTAAGATTTTCTCTTATGGAGCCAGGAGAATAGAGGAAGTAATGACAATACAGCTTTCCCCTTGTGTTGCTCTTATGCCTTTGGACTGACTTGGGGTAAGAGATTTCAGTTTCCTTTTGGGGTTAGTTCCGTAATGGCTGATGGCAGAAACCCCAGTTTCAGATACTGGATAGTTGGCAACCAAGGCACCAGCTGATGAGTTGTAATTTTACATTGTTGCTGTCATTGTTCAAGAATTTGGTAAAGCAGAAACAAAGAAAAAATGTGAGTATATTATTTTTTTAATATAGGAAAAAAATACATTTTATCAACAGTATATTAACCAATAAAATTATTATTTTGCCATAGTTGTGGAAGCCTTTTAGTCTCATGTATCATTAGAAGGTTGTGCTTTGAAAATACTTGATAAAATAATGCTTGACACCATTTTATTCTGATCATTATATAAAATAAGATTGATATAAATATACTTATGCAGTGTAATAAAATATTCAATGTAAGTGTATTGTAGAGTGACTAATCAGTAGGTAAAACTTTAATAGACAGAAGATGAGAAAGGAGGCCTTAAGATTTTGAAACTTTGTTATTTATCTTTTTCTTGATAGCCTGAAGGATTATGAATATGATAGTTTGTAGAAAGTTCATGTGATATGACACTTATTCAAATATAGTATAAGATAGACTTATATCTAGTTGTTTCTTCAATGTAAGCACTTGCAATTCCAAAAAGTATGTATGGATTCACACATGATTGTTTTAATGATCCCAATTATTGATGAGATATTCAGCTGGCTGTGTTCATTTGATAGTGAGAAATTTATATTGCTCAATATAAGTTGCAAAATGATGCTAATATGTCATTTACATAATTTTGGACCAAAATAGTCATATTGGAAAACAGAGGTAGGTAATTAAGTTCTCTTTCAGCTCTATTACCTTCTATTCAGAAGTAAAATATCTTTTAAGATAAAATGTACATATTAGAAATACCCAGACTTTTAAGGTTTATTGATGAATGTAAATTCAAATAAAAAATATTTTGTGTTAAACTTCTGCTGATAATTTCTTAGCCATCAGACCATGCTTTATAAAAGTTAGAATGGTCAGCAACAGCAATTGCATTTATGGAATTTCCAAGGCGTTGGTATCATTTCTCTTTTGTCTTTTGGTTTACATCAAGGGCAAAAAACAGCAAAAGAAAAAAAAAAAAGAATTAAAAAAAAAAGAAGAAAAGATATCAAAAGGAAATTCAAAGGTTTGCAATTTTTTTCCCTTTTAGTGAGAATACGCCTTTTTTTTTCTCAAAGCCTGTGGGTGTTCTTTTGTTTGGGAAAACCTTTGTGTAGCTACTATCAGCATATTGGCCTGGGAAGTGGAATGTCTAGATGCAATGTTCTGCTTTAAAAAGATGTATTTTCATGTAAGAAATGCTGATTCTGGCAAAGAGACCTGCACTAGTGGCTCTAGTATAGGCTAATGCTCACAGCCTACAAGAAATGTGTAGTTTTCTTTAGCTTCCTCTCTGAAGTCTTGTCACTGTTTCTTATACAGGAAGAAGAATCTTCTAAAAGATTCAAGTGAGGAGACAGCAGAATAATAATGGCAGTGATATTCATAAAGAAGAAAAGCTGATTCAGCTATATCTTTAGAAGGGGAAAATGCAACTTCTGGTTAGACAGCTGACCTTGTTTTACAACAGTATTACTTTATATATTTTTTTATTGAACTCATTATATTATGAGTAGATCAGAGAACAACTGAGCTTATTCTTTTATACTAAGTATATGCGAAATACAGTTTACTCTTTTACATTGGAAAATGCAGGTACAATTAACATTTCAGAACATATAATAACGTGGCCCCAATTTATAATGACAGCCACATAAAAATTTTAATTGTTTGAAAGTTACAAGAGAACCTTTTTTGTTTTACTTTTTAAAAAGAAACTATACTTAGACTTAACTCTTAGACACAGATCAACTTAATGTTGTTTACAGCATAGTAAACTGCACTTTAAGCTCTTACAATGAATCATAAAGTTCTTAAAGTCAAGGCTGCTGCCTACCTGTGCCACTGATGTCTATGTAGGGGAATAGAGTACTGATATGTGTGCCTATTCTGGATATCATGAATAGTCCTTCTTTTACTGAATAAGGACATGTCTTCTTTGTTCTTCTCTCCAGTGGTTGAGCAACCACGGACTACTGCCTGCAACAGGTACAGAATGCACAGAGCTAATCTGTAAACTGCAGCTCGGGATTGACAAGTTGAAAGTTCATTGCCTCAGGAAGAATCAAGCTTTTGCTTTGGTGTTATGATTCAGGCTTTCTTTTGCTGGGAGACATCCCAGAGCACGTGCCAGTGCAATTTTAAAGAGAGCACATACAAGATATTTATACCACCCTGCTGGAAGGGGAAGGCAGTCCAGAAGTCCTTTTGACCTATATTATTCTATGATTATATGATCTATAATATGTAATTCCAAGCACTTTATTTTAATATATCTTGAGCAGAGTTAGAAATATGCACATTATTTTCCTGTATTGACTAATGTATGTCCTCGGCCCAGATTTTCCAGAGCTGTTCAATGGTCTATACAAGCTTTACTTTTTTTGCATTTGTGGTTTGGACATGTAACCACATCAAAGCCAAGTAATACAAGAATTCCTGTGACATTTCGCAAGTCTAAATTGTTTAGATCATTTACTTTTCTTTCTGTTTTCAAGTGAGTCACGCTGAATGCAGGTCAGTCTCTTAGTATATAATATTTATTGGTACTGGCCTTCAGCATGTTTTGTCTCAGTCTTTTATTCATTTATTGATTCTACATCTCTCAGGATAAGGCCACAAAACTGATACTTATTAGGAGGTGAAAGTCATTCCTTAATACTATTAAAACCTCAAATCAAGTTAGCTCTTGCTTGTCCTGCTAAGCCATTTTTCAACAGTTTTGACAATTTCTTTATTGAGTGAATAAATAGGAATTTTTTCTCTTTATTTTCTTCCTCTATATTTTGCAGAATCTTTTACAAAGATGAGTAAAAGCAGCATGCATCTTGTCTGGACTTCTGCAACATCACAGTGGTAGAGTGGATTTGTAATGATCTATAATTACACATCCCTGCATGACAGTGAAGTTGTCTATTTTCCTTTCAGTCACATTTGTCAAGCACTGAGAATACAAAAGCAAGCTTCTAGTCTCTCTTCACCTGAACTCTGACATAAGGCCACATGCTGCTTTACACTAGCAGATTTTACTAGTGATAGTCAAACACAGAAACTGAAGTAGATTATATCAGCTGGATAGTCCCCCCTACAGCTGGATAAAAAACAATTTCCATATCTTGAAAAAAATATTTTCAGACTGGCAAAAGAACTTTCATTGTGCTTATAGATGAAGCCAAAGCCTGTGGAAGTGTGGTCCAAAGCACACAGGGGAATTCCTTCTCCAGTGTAGCTAATGCTTACCATGACAGAACTGCAGACTGTAGACTAGAATCTGGATCTCTAGCAATGCACGATGGTTGTTCTGAGGTCATGGCGTTCTACACTTCTTTATCTAAAGAAAACTCAACTTTGATGTGTTTTATGGCCCTGGTATGTTCTCTCAAGAAAATCTATTGGTTAAATCTTCTGATATTTTCCAATTTAAAAAAAAAAATCAACTTTATTACCACAAAGTAGAAAAAATATCCATGATAATGATTCACAGCTTCATACCTGTGAAATTATCTAAATGTGCATATGCACAGCGGATTTGCACAAGATACATATCAGAAGATAGGAGGACAATTTTCAATTAACAAAGGTATTTTTAAATTTGAAAAAGAAGTTGTGTGTTTTGTTCTCAGGGTAAACTGGGAAAATATCTCAGAGTAAATGAAGATGCTGAGCATAAATATTAGCAATGCATCAAAGAAAGAAGGTTTGGGTAACGGCTTAGAACAAAATCTCTAGGACAAGGAATTTTGTGTTTTCTTGTAGTATTTGCCACCTAAGCAAAACAAGCACCAATTTTATCAAAAAAAAAAAAAAGAATCATCTTTAATCATATTAAAGATCTATGAGCTTGTATATTTGTGACCTCTTTTTATGGTGCAGTTAAGCAATTAAAGAGTGATTTGAACTTTCTTAAGCTTATAGTTTCTCATTGAAAATGTAAATAAATGACTTCCCTTGAAGTAAGGAAAGCAGATGAATGCTCACATGTAGTTTTTATACCAGCATTTGTTTATACAGACTAATGAAATATCCTAAATGACAGCAAAAATACCTTATATCAGTATGCAAACATATATCAAAAGCTTGCAGCACCTGTTATCTAATCTGATCAAGGCAGCTGAAAAAATAAAAAGATTTGCTTTTGAAACCAAACAATCCCAAAGAACACAAGAGCTGAATAAGAGTGCATATGATGCCACAATGACATAGGCTTTGCTGCCTTTTTCTTAATTAATCAGTCTATTGTCGTATTTTAGAAAATTCTATGCGGTTTACATTTATACTTAGCCAGTACCTGGACTTCGATTTTTTAATGTTTGTTAGCTAGGATTGTGACTACTTCGTGCTTTTACGTCGTGAAGTTTGAAATAACTGAAATCAGAAGATAAAGAAAAATAAGGAAATGTCCAGACTTTTCTCATTTTCTTTTTCTCTAGAGTGCATATAAATATTATCTGCTCCTATCTGTTTCCACTGAAAAGCTTATTTATATTTCTTGTTTGACTAGTTACTCATCTTGTTTTCTATCTCTTTTTACTTTGAGCTCTTAGAAATAAACAAAATCACTTACTGTGTCAATAGCTTCGACCAAACCCTCTTCTGTAGATTTAACTTGTTGTCCTCCTTTTCTCTTTGTGCAACAAAGAGTAACAAAATGGGTACTAAACTTCATACTGGGTTTGAGTATGAGTTCAACTTCTAGCTCATATTTCTATATTCCTGCTCAAATCATAAAGTCTTCTAGGTAAGTATTTTACATTCTAACATCCATGTAAAGACTGCAAAGCCCTTAGCGCACTGTGGTATTTAAGACAGATTGGCATATGCTCTGTTCATTTTCAACCTGCAGCTGTGCTTAAGAGATTGTACTTGAGCTTTGTTTTGGTTTAGAATTTTGCTTTTTTTACTGCAGAGCCACAAGCAGAATAAATATACAGGTTACACTTGTTAGATGAGGAGGACAAAAGAGACATTGGAGGGATGCATTTTGTGAAATGGGTATTGATTTGGTAATAAACTGTTTTAATTGCATAGTAGAAGGAAAAGGAACACAATTATTGTTCTGTGGGCAAAGAAATGCCTTTTTATGTTTGGAAACAATTCCTAACACAGAGAAAAAAAATATGAGCATCTCTTCAAGGGATTTAAATGCAAATTAACCCTGATGTATTTTACATATGTTTCATGCCACATAACAAAACCTACTATTAGAGAAAAATAAAATTCACTAGAAGAGCTGCTTTAGCCTTCAAAAACTAGCTAATCAGGTATCACAGCACTAGAGATTAATCAAAGATTATTTAATTGCTGGTTAACTGGACTTTATGTCATGAAATTTATTGTATTACTCAGTCATAGTAAGCTGACTGAGAAAAGAAGACCACTGTGGTTTAGCAGGATACAGATTTTTTTTTAATGAGGCTAAAATGAGTTGTAAAAAAAAAAAATCTGTGGGCTGTGGTTTCAATAGGAGGCAACTTACTTCACTTCTTTCTTTTCTTTTCTCTTGTTATCCTGAAAGTTCACACCAGCAGGGTTGCCGTGTGGGTACAGAACAAGATAATTGGTCTAAAATAAAGTGGTTCAGTGCTTCTTAAAAGCCTCTCTGCAACCAAAGACACCATACTGCCAGCAAACATTAGCATGTGTTTCAGAGCTAAGCAGAGATTACAGCTGTGTGAATTAGAACCGGCTGACTCAATTTGGGCATAAGTGCTAGAAAGCTAAGCAGGGCATTTTCTGCAGCAGTTCTTTTGGATGTGATACAGTGTCCTTTAGATATTACTGGTTATTTTTGGTTTTGGTGTGTTTGGAGAGAGCTGAATCATTGTCTTTTTGCTTCCTCTGTCACATGATGTTGCTCACTGTGAAACTGGAAAAACACAAAGCGAAATTTAGAGGTGAATTGTGATTAAATCGCATGTATAAAAGCACCTTGCTGAATTTTGGCCTTCTCTATAATACCTGTGGGCTGTGGGCACAGCAAGTTATCAAAGGCTGTTTTGTGGTATCATTTCTTTCCTCCTTTCCTATTTAATTCGAAACCAAAAGCATAATTTATAGTCAATGTGTGCTACTACTAATGCTCTATAATTCATGCAAAATTAACTTCTGCTATGACGGTTTCTTTGAAAGCTACCTTGCAATAATTGTTCAAATTATATATGTGTAGGAGTAATATACAAATGTTACCATTATATTTTAATTACTTAATATAAAGAGGGCAACAAAACCACAGTCAATTGCATATATTTTGTGACTTACTGTAATTTTTACTGCAGGACTGCACACAAAAGGAGCGGAACACATAGGTCACACAGCAGTGTCATGTGTCACTCAGATATTACTTCTTTGGAGAACATATATTTCCTTCCCATCTAAGTTCTGTAGCTTGTCAAGTTTCTTTAAATATTTCTCACTCTAAACTCTTAATTATAAGATCTACAGTATTAGTTTTGCCTTTTAAAAACATTTTGTACTAAAAATTAATATCAATTGTTTTTCTTCACACTTTGCAATTTACCAAATTCTTGAATTTATCTGTGTTACATTTTTGGAGCTTTGGCATATATCATAGAATAGTTTGGGTTGGAAGGGACCTTGAAAAGTCATCTAGTCCAACCCCCCTGCTGTAAGCAGGGATATCTTCAACTAGATCAGGTTTCTCAGAGATCCCTCCAACCTCCTTGAATGTTTCCAGGGATGGTGGCTCAGTCTTTCTGAGCAACCTGTTTCAGAGTTTCACCACCCTCACCATAAAAAATTTCTTCCTTATATCTACTCTAAGTATTCCCTTTTTCAGTTTAAAGCCATTACCCCTTGTCCTATCACAACAGGCCCTCCTAAAAGGTTTGGCTTCATTTTTCCTGTACTAAAGTACATTAGATATGGTTAAAAGGTTAAAAGAAACTAAATTTATGCCTGTTTCAACATTTCCCATTGATTAACTAAGTGGCCTGATTGCAGAATATGAATTTTGCTGATGAACATGAAACTGAAATCATTGCCAGGTTAATAATTTAAAACCTTCAATGTCCTTTATGAGTGTGTGCATGGAAACGTGAAGAGCTTATACAAACTATGAATGTAGTAATAAACATGTCCGGAAGGCATCCAAACTATATTGGAGATCCAAGAAGATGGGCACAGAATTGTCTTAAACAGAAGAAAAGGTGCTGGCTGGGGCTTCTAATTGGGTTGTGTTAAAGAAGCAGATGGGAAAGAGATAATCTGATTTTGTTGAGGTTATGGCTGCTTAAATGAATCAAGAATCTAGTTAGTAAATATTCACCCATTAACTTTTCGTGCAAAGTTGTTAAAAGCAGGCATTAACTTTCTAGAATCAGAAGTAATTCTCAATTACTAAGGAAAGCATTAGAAATTTATAGCACTTTATATTTTCCAGGGTGAATGTAGAAGTATATTTGAACTTTCTACCGGAAGAATCAGAGGCACAACAAGTCCCACAATAAGAACTGTGGCTATACTCAACAGAAAGTAAAATGCAGAATTTAAGGAAACTAAGTAGCACTTGTAAAAGTTGCCTTTGTCAATATATTGTTCATTCAAAGTTTTGTATTTATATTTTACATCTTATTTATATTAAATCTCACTCCAGTTAAATAACTGTCAGATGTAGATTAAAAGTAAATAGCTTATGGCTCAGACACCCCTGAGAAGCTGTTTTCAAAATTCTCATAAAGACCTTATTCTCTCTTCTCCCAGTTTCTTAGTCTTTTTTTCTAATCAGCCTGACCAGTTCAAAAACAGTCAGTTACCAATATGTAGAAGTATCCTAGAAAGCTAATATTTATTATTAGATTGTTGCTAATTCAAGCTTTTGATATGCTCTTTCAGCAACTATTAGATTAAAAGATTAGTGAATAAAATAGTCACAAGACAAAGTTACTTCCCATGTTCCCCCAGTAAGGTTTTAAGCATCCTTCAAATTCAGGAGAAATCTTCCTTTTCCCGGCTATAAATCTATGAAGCTTACTTTTAAAAATGAATCCTACTGGTATAATAAGTGATCATCCTCACTTTTCACTTGTTCTCAATCAAGTGTCTTCAAGAGCTTGACTGCTGCAAGCAGATAATAAAGTGTCTACTGGCTGCTTCTTTAATTTCTTCTTTCTTATGTTTCGGTATTTTTAGTTCTTCATCTTCACTCTTACTTTTGCAGAAAATAGCATTAGTGCTGTAGACCCACAGACAGAATGAATTCTCTATTGAGTTAATGTAATAAATAGTTGGGGTTTTAATTTTTGGTAATTAAAGTCTTATTTGTACTATATAACAAAGTGAGATTTTTTGTAAATAGACCAATGCATTGGCTGAGTACATTAAATATTTTCTGTAAAAATAAAAAAAAAGCCCACTAGTTGATCCAATGCACTTTGTCTGACAGAAAAGGCACTTTTCAGCTTATAAAGAAAAAATACTAAAGGTATTTCAAAAAGTAAGTAGATTTCGGCTTCTTTCAGCTGTTTTTTCTTTTATTAGAGTTCAGAATAAAATATGGAAATTTTGAAAAGTCCTATAAAATGAAATTCAGAGGGAAAGGATTTTGTTCTATAATACATTTTAAAACAAAGTGCCTGAGTCTTATGTAATGAAACTTTGATTATTATATTTTAAAACCAAAGATTTCTTAACATTCTCTAGTGTTTAAGTTTTAACAAATCAATATTTTAATGTGGAAGAGTCTTCTATTATGGAATTTATGGTTAACTAACTGCAAAATTCTTTTGTTGTGTTTGAGGAATATTGTTTCCTACATGGGGACAACCTCCCCCTCCCCCCAGCAGTTCCAAGAGAAGTACATGGGAGAAAACTTTATTTTATTTTTTACACTTATGGCAGCTACTGTCCTATAACTCAAGCTGAAGCTTTCAAGGGAGAGAGCTTTCAGGCAAGCAGCTTGGATCCTGAGACTACTGCACAGTATACAATGAAAAAATAAACAGATTTTTAGAACTTAAAGGAGATACAGTAATGCACTGCGTGGAAGCAAGAGATACAAATGTAGCATGAACAGTGACTTGGCAGTTAAGTTTTACTTAAGTTTTAGCATAATGGTGACTGTGTGGGTACAAAGCTGAAATTATCTATACAATTTTTTTCTTCATCAACTCTGAATCAAAAACATTCTGCACTCAGATTTCAGAGTGCCTTTGACTTAAACAATGAACTGTTACTTTTATTTTGTCTCTTCCTTTTTGTGGTTTTTTGTGGGTTTTTTGTTTGGTTTGTTGGTTTTTTTTTGTTTATTTCTTTGTTTGATTAGGAAGGAAGGGAGACAGAATGAAGAAAATAAGTTTATCTGCTTTTCACATTGTTTATTTTAGTGATTTGCAGTTAAAAAGTTGTTTCTGAGCATCCACTGGAACTAGGTTCATTTTCGCTTCCAAATCTGCTCCCCATGATTTCCAGAACAGTAGACTCCTTCCCAGTTGTAAAACCCATAGTTAGGAAGTCTATCATTTCCAATTACAACATCTGTGATCAGTAGACTCTCCCAGAGAGAAGTGAAGGCGAGCTGTACAGCCACATCATTAACCAGCCACACTGGTGAGACAACAGTCTGTTGCTCCTGCCAGCCAGGCTCCATACACATTTGGCTGCTGGTCTATTACTTTCCCAATGTCCCCTTATGTCTTTCCTTCCCATGCTTTATTCATAGGAACCATTCAATTCTCATGTTTGTTTTCATGTCAGAGCTTTATCTTTGACCCCTGTTGCTTTCCATTCCTTTATAGTCCCTGTGTGCATTTTCCTTGTATATTTTCTGACTATTCAGTATTCTCTGGAACCTTCAGTGCAACCTTCCCTTCCCTTCCCTTCCCTTCCCTTCCCTTCCCTTCCCTTCCCTTCCCT
>JAOXJM010000001.1:23266611-23277221 GCA_026413425.1 Tringa solitaria | reverse complement strand
GGGCATGCTCTAATGCCCGAGATTGTTGGTTTGTGTCTGTCTGTGGGTGGGTGTGGTGTGTGTGTTGGTTTGGGCTTTTTTTTTTTGTTGTTGTTTTTGGGTTTTGTTTTGGGGTTGTTTTGTTTTGTTTTGTTGGGTTTTTTTTCGTGGTTGGACTCGATGATCTCAAAGGTCCCTTCCAACCATGAATATTCGGTGATTCTATGTTGACAAAAGTCTTGGCACTGGCCTAGCTAAAAAAATGTTCCAGGAAATATACTCACCCCTGAGTAGATTTGTACTGCACTTCATACCAGCCTGACTGGACTGCAGACCAAAAGCTGATCGGTACAGCCACAGGACAAACTGTGTTCTCCAGTACTTGTGAGACCCTGGCTGCCTGAGCACATTCAATGAGCAGCCTGGCTACTGTCACTTAGGTGGTGTGTGGACAAATTTGTGAAGAGAAGGAAAGCTCTGGAGACAGACACGCAGAGTATTACGATACCCAATTACAACAATAATGGGCAATCTGGTCTACTGGGAGGTGTCCCTGCCCATGGCAGGGGGTTTGGAACTCAATGATCTTTAAGGTATTCAATAATAATGGGCAATTACAATTAATAATGGGCAGCCATGGGACAGAAGTAGCCAGGGTGGCTCATCCTATCTGGGAGGGCAGAGCATCAGGTCATCCTGGGCTGCACAGGGAGAAGTGTGGCCAACAGGTCGAGGGAGGTCATTCTCCCCCTCTACTCTGCACTGCTGAGGCCACAGCTGGAATACTATGTCCAGTTCTGGGCTCCCCAGGTCAAGAGGGACAGGAAACCACTGGAGAGAGTCCAATGTAGGGCAACTGAGATGATTAAAGGACTAGAGCACCTCCCTTATGAGGAAAGGCTTAAAGAGCTGAAGCTCTTTAGCCTCGAGAAGACTGAGGGGAGACCTCATCTATGTTTACATGTTTACAATCCACAAGGGTGGATTGATGGATGATGGAGCCGGACTATTTTCAGTGATTTCCAGAGATAGGACAAGGGGCAAGGGGCATAAGCTGGAACATAGGAATTTCCACTCAAAACATGAGGAAGAACTTCTTTAGGGTGAGGGTGACAGAGCACTGGAACAGGCTGCCGAGAGAGGTTGTGGAGTCCCCTTCTCTGGAGATTTTCAAGACCTGCCTGGATGCAGTCCTGAGTGATGTGCTCTGGGCAATCCTGCTTTAGCAGGGGAGCTGGACTAGATGATCTCTAGAGGTCCCTTCCAACTCTATCAAATCCATGAATCCATGAATCCCATAGGCATGGAGACATAGCCCTTTACCTAACACTGAGCCGTAAGGTGCTGTTTAGCAGCAGGTGCTATATAAGCCATACCAAGAGGGAAACATAAACAGTTTCAACAGATGAAAGGATTCATAAAAGAGGTATTTTTGCAATAACACTGTGTTTATTGCAAAGGAAAAGCTGTCTGAATAGCCTTCAAAGTAACTTAGCAACACTTTCCTTCTTTGTCTTTCCTCTATTTCTTCTATATAATATCTCCTTAAAGCAATACATTTAGTTAAACTTTCTTATCTGGGCTCAGTTATGATCCTTAGCTCAGGCCATCTGTCATTTAGCTCATCTGCTGTTACTGATGAAACTGACCCCAGAAGTAACATCTGAAGACTCTTAAACTTGGGGGCATATGGCATCTGAATCTGATTTTTACAGCTCAAAGAAGTTACTACTGGTAGCTCATCTGGGTTATTTACTGCTCAAATACCTTGCATTTGTATGTATATACTTAAGTACATGAACACTTCCTTTAAAAAAATATCTTATTATCCACCTTATTCCCTTAGGGCACTCTCTTTTCTATTTATCATCACTTTGCCCTTTTATACATCTATGTCTCTAAGAACCAATGGTTCTTCAAGCTGTCTTAACAGGAATGTGTAGTACTATGAAATTTTAAAATTAGTTAGAACCTTAACTCTGAAATGACTTGGTTTTGTCAAGATCCATAAAAGAACCCAAAGGCAGATTTTATGATTTAATATTATAATATCAGAAATCCTTGATTTTATATGGCATGAGTCTTCTTAAATTGTCCTATCTTAAAAACACATTTCAACAATAGATTGATCCCAATGGCATTTTAAATCTTTGGGTTACCTATTTCAGGTAAAAATTAGCATGCTATTATGTATCTAGCAAATGGAGTGCAGTGCTTCAGGCATTTCAGCTTGTCAGAAAGTGGTACAAACAATATCTGTTTTGTAAATGCCTTTTTTAATGGAGTGCCAAACAGTGTATGTAAATGTTAACATAAAGGAATGTAAAGCATATGGAGGACTAAAACAAAATATACATGCAACTTCATAATAGGGACTTTGACGAAGGATTTGGTCTCAGAACTGGGAAATGGTACATAAAACCCAGTATTTCTTCTACTCCTCTGTGTTTTGTTTTTCTTCTTTTCAGTCCCACTAAATTCTCCTGTCCTATTTTTGAGATGGTTAATCTTCTTGTATAATCATATTGCAATGTTATAATTTTGGGGGTTTCAGTGCCTAATTTCTTTTCTTGGCTGGACAAATTATCCTCTTGTCCCCTGCAGCCAACTATAATAATTTCCAGTGAATGCAGTAATGAGGGCAGAACTGATTAAATGTAGGCTTCCCTCCTGATAATCTCAGCCAACAAGCTGCCTGTCAGTACCTAGGAAGTTTTTCTAGGTTTTTTTTTCAAAAATAAAGGAGAATTTTCTGATCAGAGGTTTATATTCCTGTCAGTATATATAAATAGACAAGTTATGTGCAGCTCTGTTAATTACACAGTTGAGTTCGGCCATAGAATTGTGTAATTGGTAGCAGAACTCTACCAGCAAAGTATGCTTCTGTGGTTGTCTGCTCTACCAAATTTACCTTGTTCTGGAGACCAGCTGTTCTTCATAAAAAGATGCTGCAATGCATAGTCTCAGCTTTTACAATTGAATCCTTTAGCACTAAGAGGAACTGTATATTCGAATGTTATAGAAATAGTAGAATTAATATGCCGTACTGTGCAGAGAAAGGATAGGAAGTATTGGCTTAGACACACAGTACATTTCCTCTGTACCATGCAGTATAAATGCTTCTCTCTTCCCTACTGTTTAGAAAAGAAGTCTGGAAAAGCTAGACCAGAAATAAGACTAGAAGTGTTGCAATGGTATGAACAAACAGGCTAAAATCTCTGGTAGAAAAATTAAGATAAAGATAAAAAAAAAATCTAAAGATATTGAAGTGTCCATGGAGCTACTTGGCTAATACTTGGTTATGCTCATGGAATGTCAGTATTGGCAGCAAACAAAACCAGCCTAATTCCTCTATGTAATTCTCGATACTATTCTTCAAATTTATATTAGTTAAATTTGATCCCAAAGAATATCCTGAATAGAAGAGATTCTGTCTGAGAAATTACTACAATGGCCATTTTTTTTTTCTAAAATTATAGCCAATTGACATAAAAAAACTAGCAGCTTAAAGCACCAGTTCTGAAGGTTTAAGAATGCATTCTAGGTATGATATTAATGAACTTGGCCTCCTTGTTTGGATTTTGGGGTTTTAGTTTCTTTTGAAAAACAAACTCTTCTTTGTAAGACTATCAAAAATATCAACAATACCAGCATTGAAATATTTCTAGTAGAACCATTGTTTTTAGTATCTTAAAAATAGATTAAAAAAATATGGTTTGTTTAGCTTATCAATATAAAGAGTGACAATCTAAAAAAAGTTGTTGACAAATGAACAAATGTACAAGTATGAACAAGGAATAATTATGGGCTGAAAATAGGAAGAAAATGTACACGTGTTGGAGGAATGTGATTTTCCAAAAGAATAATAAGAGGAAATGAACCATACCAGTCTTGAAAAGGAACCTGATAGGGTGTGTTGAACAGGATTATATTATTTGGTTACATGAGATAGAAGAAAACTTGAACTTTACGGCACAGAATGCTGTTTTTATACCTAACTCTAGAAAGTTTTTGTTCTTTTGAATCTTTTTCTCATGTTAAATAATTTTCACTATAGCAACAAAGAAATAAATAAACATATAATATTCTGTATGGTCTTAATAAAAATTCTTCTGGAATGCTTTATGAGCATTCTTACAGAAATGACGGACTCTGTGTACTCTCTCTAGCCACAATTTTTCCCTGCTTCCAGTAGCACCTCCCTGGGTTACCCACTCACACTATAAACTTAGAGGGTAAAGAAAACTTTCCAAAGGAGTATAGCTACAGTATTGATCAATTCTGCTTGTGTTCTTTGAAGCCTGGCTTGCCCTTAAGGCCTGACTTTTCTAGTCTTGTGCTTCAGATACAAGGTTTTTGTGATAAGATTTGCTTTCTTCCATTATACGTAACTGTCACTCTCCAATACCAGTGTGTTGTTAATGTTTGTAGTGTTATACTGTTAGGAATGTAGAAACATATTTTGCTTAATTACATTCCCACAATGGGTTTGAAAATTAGACTCAAATTCTGCCTTTTATGCTGCACTTAAGAGTGCTATGGATAATGAAGCAGAAAGGAGGAAAAGAAAAAACAACTGGAAAACAAACAAATAAACAAAGCCAGGATGAAAAATGAAATAGAAAGCAGAGAGAATGGCAAAACATTATTACTTAGAGATGGATGAGAGTGCAATATGAAAAGAATTTAAAAACAGCTGCAGTGTTTTGGGCTTAACTTTTGCCATCTTGATTTTTGGAAAATATGGTGAAAATCTCTCCTATTGTTTCTTTTTGACTACAAGGACTCTTCCTCAAGCACAGCACACCTTAAGTTTCAGATTTTTAAAAAGCTCATGATTTTAAAATTATTTAACAAACCTAATTTTTTTTGGTGACATTTCTAAAAACCCTCATGTGCCCCAAGTATTCTCTTTGATGAGAGCAATTTGTACCATCCTGAGGTTTGAAAGTGTAGCCTCATCCGCCAGTGAAATGGCATACAGGCATGTAAGACCTGCCTAACCTGGCTTGTAGAAATGTATAACAAAGAGAGAAGGTCGGCTCTCTTGGCCTTGCTATGGCTGGCTCATGTTGCACTTTTGGTCTTTTGTGTTACGTGTAAGAAGAAGAGATTGGCTGTTCTGGGCATAGCAAGGCATCTTTAAGATGCTGTGTGAGAGTCTGAGCCTCCTCCCAGACCATCCCTCTGATCTTTTTTCTGTCTTGTAAGTCCCAAAGCGAAGAGAATTCTGTGTGTGCTTGTAGCCAAGACATTTCTGCTGATGATTTAAATGCTGCTGAAGAGAAGGACTATTATAAAGCAATATGTGTGCCCATGAAGCGTGACTGGTGTAGGATCAAACTCTGAAGATTGTGTGTGGGTGTTCTGTTGGGGACACGGATTGCTCCAGGTTATATACATACACATCACAGCACCTCTTGCTCTGTCTCGATAAGGATGACAGTCAGATGTAGCCTTCGGACTTCATGTTTGATACTTAAATTGTATATATAATGAGGAGGTTTCTTTTCATTTAAATACCACTGGTTCACACAGGCAAGAGTTACATTTAATGTTAGACTTACTTCAATTGACAGAAGAGCAACAGGTAGCAGGAGTTGTCAGAAAATCTAGACTTGCACACAGGAAGACTGGTAAGTTCCGTGACCCTTTTTAAAATGTCAGAGAGAAGGAGATACATACACAGGGAAGTGGTTCAATTATATTGGGCACAGAAGAGATGCACGAAAAAAGTGCCCAAATGTTACAGTTAAATTAAACCACGCACATGCACAGACACGCCAAAATATTTGGCATGGTATTTTAAGGCAGACAGACCATATGGCCTCCTTAGCAATGTACAATGCTTTTTGCTGTGTCCCACTTACTGCAAAAGAAACTGTTGTAATTTTGGGTGTGCCAGATGTCTTGTCAGTCAGCCAGTTTCACATTTAACATTATTCTCTACCTAAACTTGACATAAACACAGTGGCACTGCTCACTGAGTAGCCAGCTCCTTTCTCTGAGGGAAAATATCGTTACAACAGAATGTATGAAATGGCAGGCAACCTTTGATCATTCCTGGTGAATTTCAAAGCTTCTTTTGAAGAAAAACTACCATTTTGTAATTACAGGAGGAAAATGAAAAATTACTCCCAAAGCAATGAAAAGGAGGGAAGCATATAGGATGAGTACAGTAATATTGTTGTATATTTACTTGTGCATTTATGAGTGTATTTCTCCAGTGCTGTGGCCACTCCCTAGGGTTTTTAGTGCTGGAATCAAATTGCCTAAGAAAAGGCCTTGTAAGTGAGGAGGATGACAGTTGTGGATCTAAGGGCCAGCGTGGTGGACTGTCACCTTGGTATTAAGCTCCATCCCTTATGAAGTCTGTCTGGAAACTCCCCAGTACTGCATAAATAGTTTTGGGGGGATCGTTGTCTAATAGAGAAATGTCAAACATCTTCAGAAATTTTGCCTTTCAGTAGCTGAGTAACCAAGCCTCTGAATTTCCGGATGACAACATGTACACATTGGAGAAATGAAAAGTCAAACCTCATTCATGAAGTAGATAAGTACATCTCAGGAGGAAATTTACAAATTTCTCAAGCTTCTAGTGTTTGCTATAACTACACTGAGTTAGTACAGTCAGTATTAATGGAAAAAATGGCTTCAGTAGTCCCACTCACTTTGGAATTATAGTCACAGTTACAGACAGACACATAACATATTTTAAACTATCATTAATTTTTCAAAGATAAAACATTACAGTGGGTTTTTTTTGGTAAGCAATGAAAGTTGCACACCCTGCATGAAACTGTAGCCTGAAACATACATTAGTTTCTGAGCATTCTGCCTAAATACGTGACTGAGAAAGAGTAAGGAACTAGTAAATTTTCAAAGCAATTTTATAAATGAAGGGAAACTTTTTTTCTTAACTTCTCATGTTTCTGGTGAGATTTACCCTTCATCCTCTTCTTCTTAGAGGAAATAAAAGACTGGATGCTTTGAGCTGGGTGTTGGACTAGGTGACCTCTAGAGGTCCCTTCCAAGCTAAATGTTATCATTCTGTGTTTTATTAATTTAATGTAACTAAATGTCATTTGAATATGACTTCATACTTTAATTTTCAGGTAAATATTACATAATATACTAAATATTACATATGTATCCCTGTGTCTATGTGTATACATCTGTTTATCTATCTGTCTGGAATATGCAAATGAATACGTTAGAAGACTGTTTTGAACTCATCAGAATAAAGAGGAAATAAAGCATATATATATTCACATAATTAATGGAAATTGACGTGATACCGGAAAACATTAATTTTATATCTTTATATGTAAATAACACTTTTCTATGAAATATTGTTCCTTAGAGTTTTTCAGCTGGTTCTAAGGTTTGTTAACTTAGTTGTCCCAGATTTTGAAAACCTTACATCTAACTCTGAAGTCTGAAAATTATTCTGAGCATATAAAAATGAATTCTTTGGATGACTTTTGTCAAGAACATAAAGAAAATCAGCCTAGTCAAAACAATACCACATCTGTTATCTTTCATGAGTGCCCCCCGTTGTGCTCCACAGTTATGTTGAACGTAGTAACATAATGCTGAATGGTTGAGGAGTTTAAAATTACATGCTTTGTATTCATAGTACAAAAGTCACCTTAATTTTTTAGCTCTCCTATGCAATTATATTACCACTAACAAAGTGGGAGAGGCCTGAGGTGTCATTTGTGCAGACTGAGAATCACATCATATTCAATGTGATTCATTGAACCACAGAACAAGTAGATACCACGGTATCTGATTAAAATGCAATAGTGTTTGTGAGGACCATGTTTAGAATATATCTTGTTTATTAATCATCTGGATAATTCCTGTTATTTGTTACTGTAAAACTATTTGAGTACTTCAAAGAGAAGGATTAAATGTAATGCTATGATGTAGCATAAGAGAGAAATAATACAGGGTGACAATTTTGTGGAATATTCACCACTATTTAGAGTATGAAGCCCTCTGAAATTAATAGAAATAGACTGATTTAATTCAGACTGGAGATCTGATACCTATACCTTGTTCTGAGAGCTTAAATAGAACTCAGCTGATACCCTTCACAAAAGGGTGAAATTAATTTGCAGCAAGCTAGTTTATTATTCCCAAAAGAGGAATTTTTTAGGTATTTGAAATTCACTGTGGGAAGAGGATGTTCCCACCTAAGTTTGTGCTCTACTCAAAGAGATATATACTTGGAATTTGACATTTCTTAGATAAAACAACAGAGGACATATGGTGAAATATTGACACCTTCAAACTAGTGATAAGTTACTGCATAGACTATTGGAAAGAAGTGTGTGGAACAGATTTCAGGGAGAAATAAAAAGTGGAAAGGGAAATCTGAACATAAGCATTTTCTTTATGTGTAGGAAGTAATGGTAGAATTTTCATTTCTCAAACCTTGATAATGTACTTCCCTTTGGAGAATGCCATCAGGAATTCACATGAATAATAACTGCCTCAGAATCTCTACTTCCTTTTTTCTCGGTATATTTTGTCTCAATGACTATGTTCTGACAGCTGCAGCAACAAATGATATAAGAAAGATGTCAGAAATCAGAGAAACTTAGAAATTCTATCATCTTTAAGGAGGAAATGAATGAATTCTTATGTTTCTCACATAATATGCATATAGTAATACAAGCTGAAAACTGTATTTGACTTTATACAAAGTTAGTTATAAATTTGGCTTTTTCCTTTTCCTTTGAAAATGATATTTCTAATTCTTTCCTCCTGAAAGATTTCTTGATCAATCAAGCACCAAAATGTTATTTCTTTATAGGACACTTATTTTTAGATGTCTTTGTAGGCACTGCTACCAGGAATTAGGAAAATAAAATAGTCTCTAGTAAGAACAAAGTTATAAAAAAGTGTTAAATTAATGTGGGTTTTTGGCTGACAAACCCTGTCCCAAAATTCAGTGGGGACTGCAGTTATGCAAATGGCTTTTGCCTCTCAGAGTTCCTTACTCATCAATATAAATACCTCACTGCTCATGTCAGCTGCTATACTGTGCTATGACTGTGCTTGTAAACAAAATGGGCTTGGGTTTTCTCTTTAACCTTGAGAAAAATATACAGTAATATGCAATTTGCTAAGAATGGCCTCAGTTACACCACCTGTTGGAAAGAGTCTCTGGGTTGTGACTGAGCAATGATTTCGGGAGCGCTAATTGGCACAGGCTGGAAACACGTCAGACTACAACAAGCAGCAATATAAATTATTATGTGCAGTGCTGGAGACCAAGACCAGGGCTGCTTTATTAATGTAAATGTAACACCTGTGCCTCTCGACAGACATCTGAATTTTTCTTCATACCTTCTGTGGATGTATAGATTCTGATTGTGAATCCCTACTCGACTGTCAGACATCTATTATGTAATGATTAACAGCACTAAGCCTCATGGAAGATACGCAACCTTATATTTGGTGTCTTGAATCTGCAATGCTCCTAGGGTTACAGAATACTCTGGTCAGCATATAGAGTTACAGGTTTTCTTTCAATAATTAGGCAGAGTGTTTAACATGACAATTATTTAATGCTGATATTGCTTTAAATATATCTTGCCTACAGAAAATTGTGGGAAAGATCACATATGGCTACATAGCTGTGTATTGTATCATTACATAGCTATGTACTTGAAACATCCTTCCATCTTTTACTTGGCCCTGAAAACCCAAAATGAGAAATATAGAATCATTCAAGTTGCAAAGTCCCTTAGGATCTTTGAATCCAACCATAAATCTAACACTGCCAAGTCCAACACTAAACCATGTCCCTATGCATCACATCTACGCATCTTTTTAATACCTCTACCACTTCACTGGGCAATTTGTTCCAGTGCTTGATAACCCTTTCAGTGAAGAAATTTTTCCTAATATCCAATCTAAACATCCCCTGGCCCAACTTGAGGCTATTTCCTCTTGTTGTATCACTTGCTAATTGGGCAAAAAGACCAAGATTTACCTCACTACAACCCCCTTTCAGGTAATTGTAGAGAGAAATAACGTCTCTCCTCAGCCTCCTTTTCTCCAGGCTAAACAACCTCAGTTCCTTCAGCCACTCCTCAGATGACTTCTGCTTCAGACCCATCAACAGCTTCGTTGATCTTCTTTGGATGCACTCCAGCACCTCAATGTCTTTCTTGTAGTGAGGGGCACAAAACTAACAGACTACTCAAGGGTGCAGCCTCACCAGTGCCACGTAGTTGCTGGCCACACTATTTCTTGTACAAGCCAGGATGCTGTTGACCTTCTTGGCCACCTGGGCACACTGCTGGCTCATATTCCACTAGCTGTTTACCAATAGCCCAACACCCTTTTCCACCAGGTAACTTTTAGCCACTCTTCCCCAAGCCTGTAGTGTTGCATGGGGTTGTTATGACCCAAGTGCAGGACCTGGAAGTGCAGGACATGGGTAACGGAACCCTTCTAACAGTCTTTGTAAAATTCCTGCTTGTATACGTCAATGATATCTGTATTTTCTCTAAGAGACATGAAGAAACATAGAATCAATCAGAGAATGGTTAGAGTTGGACCTTAAAGATCATCTAGTTCCAATCCCCCTGCCATGGGCAGGGACACCTCTC
>JAOXJM010000001.1:23256298-23266511 GCA_026413425.1 Tringa solitaria | reverse complement strand
TCTCTTCTCCAGGCTGAACAACCCCAGCTCTCTCAGCCTGTCCTCATAGGAGAGGAGGACCAGCCCTTTGATCATCTTTGTGGCCCTCCACTGGACCCGTTCCAACAGGTCTGTGTCCTTCCTGTGTTGAGGACTCAGTCCAGAGCTGGACACATTACTCCAGGAGATGTCTCACAAGAGCAGAGTAGAGGGGCAGAATCACCTCCTTCAACCTGCTGGCCATGCTTCTTTTGATGCAGCCAGATGTAATTCTATCTGGGCTTTAGCTTTCCTAAACTGATCCCAATCTCCTCAGACAATTTGTCTCTATTCCTCCCAGGCTACCTGTCCTTGCTTCCAACCTCCGTAGGCTTCCTTTTTGAGTCTGAGCTCCTTCAGGAGCTCATTCATTCAGGCAGGACTCCTAGTGTTTTTGCCTGACTTCCTCTTTACTGGGATGCATCACTCCTGAGCTCGGAGGATGTGATCCTTGAATATTAACCAGTTTTTTGGGCCCCTCTTGACTCCAGAATACTCTGGTGGGAAGAGTATCCCATAGCACTCTGTCAAGCAGATCAATGAAGAGGTCAAGGTCTGCTCTCCTGAAGTCCAGGGTAGCAAGCTTACTGTGCACCATCCTTGTCACCCTAAGGATCTTGAACTCCACCACCTGTATCACTGCTCTTGAGCTTCACATTCCCCACCAGCCCCTCCTTGTTGGTGAGAACAAGGTCCAGCATGGCACCTCTCCTCATTGGTTCCTGTATCACTTGGAGAATGAAGTTATCATCAGTGCATTCCAGGAACCTCCTGGATTGCTTATGCTCTGCTGTGTTGTCCCTCCAACAGATAACAGATCGAAGTCCCCCATAGGGATCAAAGCTTGTGAATGTGAGGCTGCTCCTATTCTGATAGTGTTTCCTTTTTTTTCAGACAAACACAAGTTCAATAAGCTAGCACAGTAGACCTATATATACCTGTATACATACCGTTATGTATGAAGGAAATTAATTAGAATAATAACAGGATATAGATTTCCTCTGTTCTTGACCAGTACGAGTAGAAAACTGATGAAAGATGCACAAAGATTGAAGAGCATCTTTATAAAGATCTTTGGGGAAAGCAGCAAGTCTCAATTTTGTTAGAATTTCCTTAGTTTTCAACAAGAGAACAAGGGAAGTAAGTTCTTAGAGAAGACCTTGAAAAAAATCATTACAATTATCATGGCTCATCTCTAATAAAAAGAAGGAATAATTCACTTTTTTTTTTAATCAAAGAAAATTGTAAGACTAATTTTTGTACAATTACTAAAACAAAGATGAAAAAGTAGTTGACCCATGAATTTTGTCAGCTCCATAACAATCAAGCAGCAATAGGGACAGAATTTGCCATATCTGAAGACTTTGACTATATTTTCTCCTTCAGCAAACAGCATGTGCAAGGGATGTCTCAATGAGAAACTGATCCTTCTTCAAAGATTGCACAGTATCAACTGGTCAATGCCATATTATAAATTCCAAACCTTATGTCAATTTCTAAGAAATACTTCCTATAGTACTGTTAAGTAGTCCCTGTTCAGCACAACTATGACTTACAGAGGAGTCTTAATGGCTGTATGCTTCATTGCACAAAACCATTGCATGGGCTCCTGCCTTTTCAATCAGTATTGCTGTCTGAATCCTCAGTATGGTAGGAAAAACAAGATAAGTTCTAATCATAATAAGGATTCTTAAGCGTTGTTTTTTTTTTTTTTTAGTTGAAAGAGATCCTTTTCTCCTTTAATAAAGCTACATTTACATGAAATAAATTTCATTGTCCATCCATGGAAGTGTTGATTTTTATGCCAGAAGAGACCTTTGAAGAGGTAACAGTGACATAAGAAGAGACTGGAGATAATCTGAAATATTGTGTAAACAATGATTTTGAACAACTCAATATTTGGGTGCCAATCTAGGGACACATTTAAAAACACTAATGCATAGAGATTGGTTTCTCGGTACTCTGAATATAAGGAGTATAAGAAGTAAAAATAACAGAAACATGACAGATTCCTTATTCAGATACTGGAGTGTACATTTGTTCCTCTCTGAATATATTTGCAATTTCTCTGTTAGTTACCTTACAATCTACTGAATATCAGCTTTCAGCAATGTACTTAACAGCACCTACACATCAGTTGTTAAGGTATATGTAGATTCATGTGTGGTATAATGTACACTGTACGGTGTTAATTTTTTGCCACATTAACAAGATTGATGTAATCTAATTTGAGGCGTCCAAAAATTAGATTTTTAGTGGAAGCCTTCAAATTCAGTAGAGGGAAGGAAATAGATATTTTTCATAAATTGATTTATTCTATCTTAATATAGACAGAGACAGATGGTGTCTGTCTCTCTGTTGATTAGGGCTAAAGACTAGCTTATACGGTGCACTGATATGACCAAACAAACACTGCATTAGGCCAGGTTATAATCAGACACCTTGATTTATTTAGGACAGATATTTAGTGGCTAATAAGTAATGTTAAAGCTTGATTAAATTAATCTAGCTTCAAATTACACAAAAACTATCACAGCAGAAGATTTTTTGTGGAAGTTTTTATTTGCATAAAGGTTTCGAAGCACATCAGGTCAGAATCTTTGCTGGTGTAAATCAGTGGAATTGAATTCACTGCCGTCCTCACTGTTTACACCGGCTGAAGCATAGACTTTACTAATGTGACATCTTTATGTATATGCATGGTAATTTCAGCTAGGGCAGAATTCTAAAAAAGTCTTCTATGCATGACATTGCCAATGAACCCAGAACAATCTCTGTATGTGTAAGACTTCCTGGGTCTGAGGCTTAATTACTACTTTAACTGATCTATTTATTTTTAATTACAGTCTAATATTTGTAGGGAAAAATAATATTGGGAAGAAACGTGATGTCATTTGTTTTCATATGTGATTTCTGTTTGTATAGCAATCAAAATACATCTGGATGGAAATGGAAAAAAAATATGAGATAACTTAGTATTTATTAGGTACAGCTGGTCCTGCAGAGCTATTAATATATCTTATTGAAGCTGCTACACTGGGGTTAATCTGATAAAGCTCTCAAGATGAGCATGCTGTTTACCCTATTGACACAAAGCATTAAAAGACTGTCATCGCTTCCTGCTCCTGCCAGCTACACAGGAGCTGTTGCTGAGGCTCGGAATAACAGCAAGGAAGAGCTCACTAAAGGGCTTAGCTGTGCCAGTCAGCCAAGCAAGACACTACCCCTAAAGCAGAAAAAGTAAGTTAAGATAATGGGCTGATCAGAGGGATGAATTTGCATTCCCTGAGGAAGAAGAATAAAATAATAATCAGTAACTGATTTTCCCCCCCTTCCTCCTTTTTTGGTAAGGGATGTGGCTGGAAATGTTGGCATGAACATAAGCATAATTTGAAACTATCAGAAGCATCAATTGAATGAGAAGCAGTGCTACATAGTGCATGTGTTTACTCATAGAATATCCAGTGATATTCAGAATACAATGATTTGGAAAGTATTTAGCTGATATTTGTTACAAGATGATGTTTAAATCTCATCTTTCAGTCCCAAGGAAAAGTTAAGAAATGCTCTGAAAGATGTCTGTTCTGAAAAGACTGAAAGAAAAGAGACAGATTTATTTCTGTCTCTTCATTACAGCTTTTCACAAATTTACCTTTAATCTTTTCAAAGACAGTTTTAACACTCAACTAAATTTTAATTAAGCTTTAAGGTTCATACAAGTGCTTTATGAATAATCAACATGCACAACATTAAGATAGCATGACCATATTCCCCTGTCAAGTCTGTGAGACACTCTACTACTGGTTTCAATGCTGAAGGACTGAGCATATGGAATTTACAATAAGTTCAAAATAGTGCTATTGCATTTCTAGGTCTTCAACCTGTCTCAGAGAATGACTGAACATCAAAGTTCAAAGTAAAGCAAAAAAAATATTCTTTTTTGAATAATTATTTTAACTTCAATAATAATTCCTAATCTTTTCCAATTAACGTTACCTGATGGCCAGCAACCTGAAGACCAACAATGTCATTGTTTCAACAGCAATGTAAAGCAGATATGGAAGAAATTTAGATAGAGGTAAAATAAACTATTAAAGTAATGGAAATATAAACGGTAATATAACTAATTTATGTGATAGGGAAGGCCACTGAGACAGACACAACACATATGTAATGACACAGAAGAAGTAGATAATGACCAAGTAAGGCTGTGTGTCGTGTCTAATGCTCTAGTCTTGGGACAACTCTGCTTTTCCCCCATGAGATTAACAGACAGCAATTACATCTCAGTATGGAGCATAACGAAGAGCCTGACCTCTTTTTTTCTGTGCTGTCACATTTTCAATGTCTGTTCTGGATAAATCAAGGGTTTACCCTCTCACATAATACAAAATTATGATATCTTGTATGTCTGTGCAAGCATATTGTGTGGGTAAATTGTGTAAGCAATTTTTAGAACCTTGCCTGTCAGCTTCACTGGATGTAATACAATGAGAAAGGCTTATGCCAGAATATATCTTATCTACAACACGCATTGTTTTGTTCATTCTGCCAAGTTCCCTGTCTAAGCTAATCATGAAGCCTTTTCTGTCTCTTATCATGCTGTAATCTCTTAGTGTATTTTGCCATTGTTTCTTTTATCACTGTAGACAGTCATCATCACTGCAGACAATGAACTTTTATTTGTAGGTTAGATGATGCTGAAGTAGCCCTTCTAGTTACACAACACTTAGGGGCCGCTGCCATTCACCATCTGGGGTTGCCCATGGAGTGAGTACTTTTTCTAAGTGGGGATGTGAAGGAGGTGAATAACAGGAAACTCACATTTAGGCCAAATATCTGTTCTGTCTGTTGGGACCGAAGTGCAGAACAATGTGGCATGTCATGAACTAGTCAACAGGAAGAGGCAGAAACAACCTATAAAGTTTTCTAGGATACTTTATATTTGATGGAAAGATCTTTCTTTGGAGATCTCAAAATCACTTACAACTTTTCATCAACTAAAAAGCAAACTAGTGCATTAACTCAAAACCAAGTCTGCAGTAGCAACTGAGATATAGGTGCAAGGTCAGTGGAAGAGTTAGGTGAACAGAATCCCACACCATGTTTTCATCCTTCTCATTCTTGTTGTGACATCTTCTTGAAAGTTAGGATTCTTTACCATCACCTCCTGAAGCCTATGCAGTGCCACAGTAATGTGCAAGAAAAGGTATTAATACAGACAAATTTAATTTCTGTCATGCCTAGCCTCTACTGATGATCAAGGTTTATCACATAAAACAACAAAAAATTAAAATCTACAAATAAAATATCATAAAACAACATTAAACTGAGGTAAAATGCAAATACCAAGTCATTTTATCCTATTAAATAACTTGAAGATACATGTAAAAATAAAGATAAAGGTGAGGTATCTAATTAAAAAGAGGCTTTATTCTACCTAAAAAGTTGGAAAAGAAAAGAAGTAGTTGATTAGATATTTTAATCCTGCAAATACAAGAATGAGAACAAGGACATGTAGTTCTGTTTTTTCTTTTCTTGGGGATGGCTTTGTTCCTCTGCATTGACTTTGAGGGAACCATGAGAGACCCAGTGTTAAACAGACAGAATATTAGAGAACATAATTTCAGGAAAAATATATATTCTTATCATTTCTAACACTTCCCCTAAAATATGTTTTCTGATGGAAACATATAAATATTCAAAATAAAGAGTCAAATTCTCTGCTGAAGAGACACTGTATTGCTCCATGGATGTAGGCAGAAGATCTGGCATCCAGAGTGATCCTCCTGACCGTTTTGTCATTTTCAGGTTCATGTGTTGCCGTTTTAATAATTGGCCAAATCCTTGAGTAACAGTTATTATAATGACTCTTCATATGCATGACAGCAGTGTCCAGCAGCCTCAAATAAAATCTAGGATCAGTGGTGAAAGGCAGTATATAAGATAATAAAAACCACTCCTCAGCATTTAAACTAGTCCTTGTGGATCAATTAAAATTGATCAACTCATTTTAAATGAATGAGGCTAAGAGACAATGGGAAACAAATAAAGAACCATTTTAGGCAAAAATTACTCCCATCTCACTTTAAGTGCTTAATTAGGGATAGCATCTTTATTTACCTTTATTTACCCAGAGTTACCTTTATACTCCAGAGAGAGACACAGAGAGAGGAACTCCTCAAGAGTGTTTGATCCCATTCAAGAATGAGGAAACATTTCCTCCCTTAGAATGCCCCTGCCCACTTTTTAGCATGCCCTAAGGTCTCAGTTACTTGATCTTTTGGTCCAGCCTCTATTCACAATATTTGGTAATTCCTGCCAAACCACACACTTGAATTTCTTTTATGTGAAAGAACCAAAGCATCTGGTAGTGAATTATGTGTTCCCATTTCTTCTGGCCCGTGGATATATAACCAGGCAGAGTGCAAATCCAGAGGTGTTGGGTGATAGAGCAAGGTGGAATATGAGCAAAGGGAAATAAATTAGAGCTTATATCCTATGTGAATAAAAACAGATTTTGAGTAATGTTTTCCTCTAAGTTTTTCTAAAGCATTTAATGTACTATCTGCATCATAACTAATACTGGCTCAGTGAACCTGAAGCTGAAGCTGCATTTACTTTTCCCATGGTTACCTTGTCACCCCAAATTTTCTTGATTTAAGAAAGAAATGTATAGAAATGCAAGGAAGGAGTGAACATGTGTAAAATATGAATGAAGTCTGTATAACTGCCATAAGTAAAGATGTATTACTGGTGGTAACCCAAAAAATAAAAAGCACCTCCTTATCATGAAATTAGTACACACCTGTTTCATTCTTTTGTAATAGTATCATTTAAACTGTAAAAATAAACCTATAAAAGCCCACGGAGCTCATGTAATCTAGATCAGAAAACTGGCAGTAAATTGTGCAGTACAAAGAGAGTATAATTTAACAATTTGAAAAATAGCATCAAGATTGAATTTCTTATGTAAATTACTCTTTTTATTTGAATATTATGGAACTATGTATTTACTCTGTACAAAGCAAAGTTGTACCTCAGTCACTTCATTTTAGTTCAGATTTTATGAGCTAAAACAAAGAAACGGAAAGTAGGGAAATTAAAGGTAAAAGAAAGTCCACTTGTCTGTAAATTATTAAATACAGATGGGAAGCTCCTACACCACAACAGATGGCCTGCAACTACAAACAAATTAGCATATAGACAACCATTACTGAATTCAATTAAATGTGAATCTAAATATTAATTAGGATTTAAAGGCGATAGCATGAGCAGAATAAATTGTAGGTTTCTGTAGCATAGGGAAATCTGATTACAGAGGAGGGGTCTATTGACAGTTACATTGGAATCTGACACACTAATTATTATATGAGTCACAGGCAGCTCTAGAGTGGAGAATATAATATTTTGTGTGTGCTTTGCACAGAGGTCAGTTCTAATCTACTACCCCACAGTGGAATTGGCCTAACATATGAAATAACAAAGATTTTAATTTTTCCCTAGATACTGCCTGGCGTTTCTAATGTATTTTTAAGATTTGTTCCTAGGTGTTGGTAAATATTCTAAAACATAAATGTATTTCCAAAAAAAGATCTATTTTCTGTCCAAAAAAGAGAAGCCTCTCTAAACACATGTGCTATTGTTTTGCCATGTTATTGCATTATGGGAGTACATTCTTTCTGCACACATTGTGACTGTCTGATTGAAAAACATCTATGAAGACTGTACAGACATAGGATATGGTCATTATCCCTGATTGTAGGCTTTGTACTGGTTGTGAGGCTGAGTTTGCTGTCAGGTCTGCTCTTTCTGAGCTTTTCTTTTCCTGTCCTCTCCTACTAATAAACCAGATGTCTATAATTAACCTGTCCCTAAAAAAAAAAAAAAATCTATGTGTGGTAACATCTATAGTTTTGTGTACTAAACATTTTGCATATTTTTAGTAACCCAAGTGAAAAGTTTTCACTATCTTTTTGTGTAAACACACCTGAGCAAAAGAATGATGCTGGAGCTGAATATCTTTTTCAATTTCTTAAGCTATTCATACTCCCACTCTTCATTCTTATTGCAGTAAGAATACAGAAGTCTTTACCACAGTGACTGCTTTCTCTTTCCATTTCTTCAGAGCTAAACCAAATTTATTTGATTCTTTAGTTAAAGACGTCATTAATCAAATCATGTTTTATGATATTCAAACAGAAAATTTGTAACTGACTTTACTTATTTTACAGACAAGAAAGACATTCACTGTATCAATAGTCTACATTTATCTCTTTGTGCAATTTTTTTTGTGTTTAGTTAAAAAGTCTGTTGGACGTAAGTGGAAAATCAAAAGGAAGCCAGATAAAGAAACATCAGCAGCTGGGAGATGGACAGAGCTTTGGAATCAAACTATACAGCAATTTTGTCACTTGTAAAGATTTGAGGTTATGTTATTAGCCTTGTGTTAGAAAAATTTGGAAGAAGCTTGAAATACACTGGTTTTCTTTTGTTCAAATGAATGACTTCACCACAGCTATTTATTTGCTTTTAAGCAGCAAAATCTCTGAAAACAAATGTACAAAATGTGGTTCTTGGTTATGAGAATAATTGACATCAGTGATACAAAATTTTCTTGGTTTCAGCTGAGATGGAGATAATTTTCTTTCTAGCGGTTGCTCTGTTTTAAGATTTGGTATGAAAAGAATGCCAATAAAGCATATTGTTTTAATTGTTACTAAATAATGTTTATACTAATCAAGGACTTTTTTCAGCTTCCCATAGAAGCTGAGAGGAGCATAGACCGAACTATGGAATAGCCAATGGAATATTCCGTACCATAGGTGTCATTCTTGGTATATAAATAGGAGTTGGCTGAGGAGGAGAGGAATCTGTGGTATCTGCTTGGGTCAGGCCGGGCAATCGATCATCAGGTGGTGAGAGTGACTTGTGTCCTGTATATTCTTCTACCATTTTTAATATTATTCTTGTTATTGTTATTTTCCTTTTCTGTTATTTTTCTATTAAACTGTCTTTAACTCAAGCCATGAGGTTTGTTTTCTTTTTTTTCCTTTCCCCTCCTTTCCCTACCCTTCCAGGCAGGGAAGGGCCAGGGAGTGAGAGGCTATGTGGTCCCAGTTACAGGCTGAGGTTAAACTATGACATATTATTTAATTATGAAATAAAAAAGAGAAATGTCTGTAAATTATTAGGGGAAGCTGGATACAGCTCACTCCAAGACCCAGGGAAATTCCCTTTCTCAGTCCAATGGAGACAACCTCCCATGCCTCAAGGGATTTCTCCTTCCCCAGCCTGCCAGATATGAGGCTGTTTTCTATTCCTAGGTCCAGCCAGTGGTGAAGCTAAGCATTTCATCCCATACACATGCACACATATGTGCGTGCATGTGTACTTACACTATGCAGACAGTCTTCATCAACAGACCAGCACACATCAACACGACCCCACACAACGCACTCATAAACATGACTGATGCAAACAGCCTCATCCTGCTAATGAGGCTGCCAGCTAATGAGGCCCAAAGCTTGCTAGCAGCTCTCTCGCACACAATCACACACCTGCAGATCTGTCTAGTAGCTGGCTCAGACCTATGGTCCCTCCTGTAGGGAAGAGTATCCATACTGCCTGAGGTATCCATTTATGGATGCTGTTGAACTAGGAAACTTGATGGACAGAACCCAATTCTAAAACTTTGCAGCTGTTCTGATGTTTGTTTCTAAACTGATGTTCATAACATCTAGCATGCTCAGCATAGGAACACCTGGACCAGAAAAGAGATCTAGAGAGAAGAGTCTCTGTCACCCATCTGAGCTCAGGCAAACAGGATTCAGTGTTTGAAGCTCTATCCCATGGTATCCTACTCCTTCTAGACTAATTAAATTTTTTGCCTTGTTGGACTGTTTTGTAGTTGATGTTAGGTAGTCAATAGATTAAAAAATAGATATTGCTAAGAAGCAGAAGATTCATGGTGGTTTGCAGAAGGCAGAGTATGGAAACATGCTTTGCCCTGGATCTGTATAAAAGCTAAGCCAGGTAAAAAGTCTTTTCTTTGCTGAATTTGAGTGACATATAGAAAGCTCTAGTGAAAAAAGAGAGAATCATTCCCCCCCATATATAAACATTTGAAAATGGAATATAAAATGTACCTTGGAACATGAGTTTGCCTATATTTTTAACAATATGGAACAATAAA